>JAOCZM010000170.1:600000-1035463 GCA_026122235.1 Vinca minor
GACACCCTTAACGACCGAATACCGACGGATATTAAGGACCGTTTACCGACGGAATATATAACGACCGAATACCGACGGAATTTAACGACTGAATACCGACGGAATACATAATGATGTTTATTTGTATAGTGATAAATGAAGGACACAAAACGACGTCGTTTTATGAACGTTAACGACCGAATACCGACGGAAATTAACGACGGATTACTGACGAAAATTATACCGACGGAATAACGACCGATAATAGCGACCGAATAGCGACGGAATTAGGGTTAGGGTTAAGGTAGGGCGGTCGAATAGCGACGGCCTTCCCGATTTCCGTTATTTTTTAAAATAACGGGATTTTTAAGGATATATAGAAATATTTTGCCTAATAGTAACTAAAATAGGCAAAATGTTTCTCTATATCCTTAAAAATCCCGCTATTTTATAAAAAAATGGAATCCGTACTCGCATTCTGAACGATATCGATTTTTGGAATTATATTTTTTTAGCATGTTCCGTCGCTATTCGGTCGCTATCAAGCTAAGGGGCGGCCAAATATCGACCGAATTTGCCAAGGCCATCGCTATTCGGTCGCTATGATTTTCCCAGATTCCGTTTTTTATAAAATAGCGGGGTTTTTAAGGATATATAGATAGAAACATTTTGCCTATTTTAGTTACTATTAGGCAAAATGTTTCTATATATCCTTAAAAACCCCGCTATTTTAAAAAATAACGGAAATCGGGAAAATAATAGCGACCGAATAGCGATAGAATTTTCCAAGGCCGTCGCTATTCGGTCGCCCTACCCTAACCCTAATTCCATCGCTATTATTAAATGACTAAACGACGCCGTTTTGCCAGTTCATGGGCTCATTTTTTTAAAAACTGGACAAGTGTTAAACATTCTAAGTGGCGACCGAATAGCGACTGAATTTACTAATGGGACAATTCTTATATGGACCCGATCCACTGGACCATGCGGTCCAGATTTGGCCACATCACTGCATTTCCTTCTCTCTCCTCATTCTGCATTGATGTGGCCAAATCTGGACCACATGGTCCATATGGACCCGGTCCATATCAGAATTTTCCTTACTAATGCCGTCGCTATTATTAAATGCCTAAACGTCGTCGTTTTTCCATTTCGTGGGCTCATTTATTGGAAAATTGTACAAGTGTTAAGCATTCTATGTGGCGACCGAATAGCGATCGAATTTACGAATTCCGTCGCTATTCGGTCGCCATTATTAAATGTCTAAACGACGTCATTTTGTGCGTTTTATTTCTCTACAAATATCTAAGGCAAGAAGCCTCTCTCTCTTTCTTCTTTCTGCCCAGCCGCGACCTCCACTTCCACCACCACATCTTCCAGCGATTTTCCCCTAAATCCTATCCCTCCTTCCATCGCCGCCACCTCCGACACCTCCAAGGCTTCGCCACCACCTCCGATTTCAATTGGGTTTTTAGGGTTTAGGTGAGAAACTTGCCTTTTCTAGCTTTTTTCTTAACAATTGGAATAAGTACATCTATTTTGAGAAGATTAAAACAAAAATGGATGAGAGGTAGTACTGATATCTGCTTGGATTTTAATATATGGATTTTCTATAATTTCTTGCAATTTTTTTTTGCCAATTCTCATAATTTATTGCAATTTATTTTGGGGCGTGTTTCTTTGTTTTTCAGTGAAAGAATGGGATAAGCTTGAGTGATAATTAGTAGCAAATTAAAAAAAAAAAAATCTCAACTTTTTCAAGAGATTTGCTGGGGTTTTTTTTACTCAAAAGGTATGTAATTCTACTGTTTATATAGTGTGTGTTTTTTTGTGATAATGTACATGTGGTTTTTAGGATTATTGGAGTTTTTTTAACATCCAATGTAGTTTTCTTGGTGTATTATTGAAATGTATGCTAATTATATCATTTTAGTTCCAATAAGTAAATAATTGGTAATCGAACATAACAAGAATATTCATATTATTTTGCACGAAATAAATGTATCTTTGGACAGTGATCGTGAATTCTCTAAAATGATATTAAGTTCTAAAAAACATTACAACAGTCATAACCTAATGATTTTTCATTTTGGTGGCAAGTCATAACTTTTTTTTTGTTATATTAATATAGAATTATTGAATTTAAAATATAATATTTCGAATCAGAAGTACTTGTATTTTTTTCTTCCTTGACTGGCAAGTCAAAACCGAAAGATTGGGTACACATTAGTATTGACCTCTATGATCTTTGTACAAAAATTCAAAAATTGCTGCGGTATGGTTTGAGTTGGGGCTATGAATGTAGTTTCCACTTTATTTTTAACGGTTAGGAATAGAAATAGGTGATTGTTGGAAAAATGCATGTCTTTATTTATAGCGTCACCATTCAGAATTCATTACATTAATATCTCTTTTAATCTATTTTTTAGTTATTATTATTCCAAAAAATATGAGAGAGGAGAAAGAATAAAAGCTAAGTAATAAATGTGAATAATGAAACCTGAAAATTTTGAATTTGAAAGGTATTATGGAGAATTCAAAGTAATTGGAGCAACCGACTTTGCCTCTAAAGTAAATTACACGCCTTGGTTTTGTTCTCTTGAATGCCTATTTAGAAGACCAAAGTTAATATGCATTTAATTATTAAGACTTGATATATGCAGATATTGTGTTTATAATGGAAGACTTTCCACATATTGAAGGCGAGTAATATTTGTTGGTTTATTTTTTAGTACTTTATTACTATAAATTAATTGTCGTATTGTATAACTTTTTAACATAATTCAAAGTGGTAATTTCATTGCCATAAAATAATTTGATTATTCAATTTTCAGATTGCAACTCATGCATTCCAAGGTATACATATAAATGACATCAATTAATATTTGTTTAGACTTTCCACATATTGAAGGTTAGTAATATTTGTTTATTTTTTTTAGTACTTTATTACCATAAATTAATTGTCGTGTTGTATAATTTTTTAACATAATTCAAAGTGGTAATTTCAATGCCATAAAATAATTTGATTGTTCAATTTTCAGATTGCAACACATGCATTTCCAAGGTATACATATAAATGACATCAAGGAGTTTATGAGAAGTGTAAACTTTGATTGTGAGTGTTGTAATGTAAATAAGAAGTGCACACTTTGATTGTGAGTTTTGATAATTCAAAGTGTGTACTGTAATGTAAATGAGAAGTGCACACTTTTGATTGTGAGTGTTGTAATTCAAAATGTGGACTTGATTGTGAGTGTTGTAATGTAATGAGAAGTGCACACTTTGATTGTGAGTGTTGTAATGTAAATGAGAAGTGTAAACTTGTGTTTTTTAGAAAGATAGTTGGTTATGTAATGTTATTTTTGAGTTTATTGATTATTTTTACTCTTTGGGTCTTATTAATAATACTGTTTCTGGTTTGTATTTTTGGGCGTATTGCTGGTTTTTATAATAGGGATTTAATTAAATTTTAGATTTATTTTTTAAAATTAAAAACAATTTAGCGACGGAATAACAACTGAAACTGTCAAAGTCAAAAGTCAACAATATTGACCATTCGGTCGAAAAATAGCGACCGAATTTCGGTCGGTAAATAGCGACCGAATATTCGGTCCCTAGACTTTCCGTTGGTATTCGGTCGTTAACTAGTCAAAGTCGAAAGTCAATAATGTTGACCATTCAGTTGGTATTCGGTCGGTAAATAGTGACCGAATTTCGGTCGCTAGCCTTTCCGTCGGTATTCGGTCGGTAATTTGTTTAGCGACGAAAAATACACGACCACGTCATTCGGTCGTTAATCGGCCGCTAAACTGAGTTTAGCGACGGAAATGTCCATCCCTATTACACAGTTTTCTTGTAGTGGTTATTGGGAGCTTGTTGTATGTCATGGTTTGCACTAGACTGAATTTGGCACATGATGTAAGTGTTGTTAAATGACTATATATAGGATAGGAGATTAATAATTGTAATTCACTCTCAAACCGAAATAAGAAAGCTCCACTGATGTACAAATTTGTGTTGAGTGAATCCATGTCAAATGAGAGCTTTTAGAGTTTTTGTTAGGGATTAATTAGCGTCCTGTATTTTTAATAGTAATTTATTTATAATTTTACCATATTAAAAAATAATTTTAAAATAAAAAATTAAACAATTTTTAATATGTGCGATATATATATATATATATATATATATTAATTAGTTTAATGATCCGTACTATGCTCGGAACACAATTTCAATTAAAAATAAAACTAAAACTAAGATATAAGATAAGTATCAAAGCTCAAGTACACTCAAAGAAGAAATGGTTTATAATACCGATCACACAAAAAGAAAATAAAAGAAAAAAGGGAAAAAGAAGGAGTTAAATAAAATGTAGAAAATGGAATTTTGTAAAGGATAATTATTTATGAAACTCATAAATTTGAACACCATTTATCTTCATAACCACTCTCTAAATTTGGGAGACCCAATAATCGAGGTGTATCATTCAATTTTTATTTTTTTTTAAAAAAGGATTAGTATGAGTAGGCTAAGTTGAATCATTTGAGGAAAAAAAAACTTATTAAGCATCATAACGGTATGTAATTAACTTATTAAGCATCATAACGGTATGGTTTATAATACCGATCACACAAAAAGAAAATAAAAGGAAAAAGAAGGAATTAAATCAAATGTAGAAAATGGAATTTTGTAAAGGATAATTATTTATGAAACTCATAAATTTGAACACCATTTATCTTCATAACCACTCTCTAAATTTGGGAGACCCAATAATTGAGGTGTATCATTCACAAATATACACCATTCAATTTTTATTTTTTTTTAAAAAGGATTAGTATGAGTAGGTTAAGTTGAATCATTTGAGAGAAAAAAAAACTTATTAAGCATCATAACGGTATGTAATTAACTTACCATAGAGAAATATACTCCTCAAAACAAAGTTCATGTAAGGTATTTTTGAAGAGATTCATGTGTAGAAACTCGTTCTAAACACCTATGAATCCTCCCCGAAGGATCCGCTCATACAAAAATGAATCGAAAGCAGACGAAAATTTTACATTTTTCCGGTTAAAGATTCTATCTTTGGACTATTAGCAGCAATCACCTTGAGTCCTTTCTTGCGGAATTACTCACAACCGGTATCCACGCGACAAAACGAACAGCGATTGCTAACTCTTCGTTTTTCTGAGTCTCGGGAATTTAGAGAGAAAGGGAGAGCGAAAACAATAAATCTGATTTCTAGGTTTCTAGTATTTTTTTGCGGCTCAAGCATTAGTGACTAAGGTTTCGGTTAAGAGAAGGTTATATAGGGTGTGAGAGGTTGTTTCAAACACAACTCTCACGTCCTTACCACCCCTCCTGGTAGTGGGAGTCTTTAACTCCTACGTCCCCTACACTTCTGCTGGTAGTAGGAGTCTTTATCGGATAATAACTCTCACGTAATCCCAGCTATAACTAAATGCCCCTCCTTAATCTCTAATTCAGAGAAACAAATGTCAGATACAATGAACCTAGACACATTCTAGATTCATTGAATCTGGACATGAATCTCGTTAACTCGTCTATGCGTGTGATCCTGTAGGTTAATATCACAATGGCAATGAAAACACACTTAGTAGCAGTATGTGTTCATAACACAAGCGTTCCCTAGCAGGACATTGTGACTACCCAAAGTGAATGAATTTACGGTGGAACCTAATATCAATCCACTATTTAATCCCTTTGTCTCGCGATATCCTAATTAAGCATAAGGCATGGTAGTCGTCACCCTTATAAACCTTAATTGTGTTTATGCTCGATCTCGAGGTAGACTGTTCCAACAAATAGTATTTAATAACCACTTTATCAAATACATTTGAGCACGACCATGCATCTAGACAGTCTTCCCTATTGAGGGGTCCATGGATATCTCTCTCTAATAAGAGAGGGGCAAATTCCTTACAATGCCTCTCACATTCAAGTCATGAAATTATACTACATCCGATCATCAATCGTATTGATTACTCGATTAAAAGTAACATCCAACTGAGTCAAAACGTGGCTCCATTTATTCTAGAATCAATGGAGACATAAGGTCTAAGGATTTCAAAATAGTATTGAGGAAGTAATACTTATGACTAAGGACCATGAAGTATTACTTCTCTAAAGGATCACGTCCGAGGGCCGTTGATTTCATTTTTCAGATGGATCGACGACTACGATTTAAAAGAGGGTTAGAATGATACATATGTAATTTTTCTTAATAAATAATAATAAAAAAAGGGAAACACGCAACTGTCACATCGGTTGAGTTATCGAGGTGAGAAAGTCAGAAAGACACATTTCTACCGGAACACATGTTTTTAATAAATAATAAAAAGAAAGGAAACACACAACCGTCAAATAAAGATCAAAGAGTATAAAATAAAAATGGTTGTTAGAATTTGATGTGACATTATGACTTCTTGATCTAAATTTGATCCCAAATTTTTTATCCAATAATCACTATCCAAAAATAATTCATATGATTGCTTGCCGCATCAATTAATTTTTGTTAATTCTGATATGTACCATAGTCCATCTGCATTGAGCTGTAACATATGCTAACAAGTCCGAGAAGGTGGTCAATTGCTCACTCACGTATGGCTTCTAATGGCACATTTTGGTATGAATGACCAATTCCAGATTTTACAAGGCTACGTAAGAGCAAAATGGCAAGTGGACTGAGAAACGGTCTTAGTAAGTTATTATTACTTGTTCTTAGGCCAACATTTAAAATTTCTAAATAGCATCATTTTTTTATTAGGCTAACAATAGCAGCATAATTTATGGGCCACTATAAATGTTCAATTAGTGAATTCGGTGACTTTTCAGGTAAAAAATTCACGTCCCTTGCACATGTTCTCGGTGTGAAGGGTAAAAATGTCAAAACTCAATCATTATCTATTTACGGATTTCGATAAATAGCATTTTTTATTAGGCTAAAAATAGCAGCATCAATTTCCGAGCTACTATAAATATCCAATTAGTGAATCCGGTCACTATTCAGGTAAAAAAATCACACGTGTTTTGCAAATGCTCTCGGAGTGAAGGGTAAAAATGTCCAAAAATTTAATCTGAACCATTTTTCCACTAGATAATATCTCACCCGACCCGCAATCTCAATTAGTGAATTCGGTGACTTTTCAGGTAAAAAATTCACGTCCCTTGCACATGTTCTCGGTGTGAAGGGTAAAAATGTCAAAACTCAATCATTATCTATTTACGGATTTCGATAAATAGCATTTTTTTTATTAGGCTAAAAATAGAAGCATCAATTTCTGAGCTACTATAAATATCCAATTAGTGAATCCGGTCACTATTCAAGTAAAAAAATCACACGTGTTTTGTAAATGCTCTCGGAGTGAAGGGTAAAAATGTCCAAAAATTTAATTTGAACCATTTTTCCACTAGATAATATCTCACCGACCCGCAATCTCAATCTTATCCACCATCTCAAACCAAACCATCTGCTCCAATATCACCTCTACACCCACCTTACCAATGCTTCTACCAGTAAAATTCAATAATTGTAAAAATTGTGTTAATTTAAATTGGATATACATAGTTATATTTTTTAACAATTGAGTACTCATATTTAATTTTTTGTTTTTTAGAGAAGGAAATAGAGTAGAGTTCCTAAAATACCCCTGCAAAAATTGGCACATGGCGAGTAAGTGACCAAGTTAACGTGGTTCTGTCAAAAAAAAAATTAGTGTACTTGATGTCTCTAAAGTACAATATAATAGTCTATAACAATTTTTTAGTGCTTACTTATACAGTAGATATGTATCATATATTCTATATTGTGTATTTCTATACAATTAGTTTCACTTGCATATTATACCGTGTATTAGTTGATCACAACAATAAGATTGTGGTAACAAATTTCTTATCCGCTCCGGATCTTGTATGAGAGCAATAATTATTACTCCCTCCGTTTTATAATAACGGTATTTTTAAATTCTCGTTCCCATTTCAAAATAGAGATTCTTTTCCAACTTTTAAGCATGTGCTTTTGAAATTACTCTTACACGTAATATGGAAGAGAGAGAGAGAGAGAGAGAGAGAGAGAGAGAGAGAGAGAGAGAGAGAGAGAGAGAGAGAGAGAGAGAGAATTTGAGTGTTTAAGACTTGAGAACATAATAGTAAAAATTCTCTTGATCTTCATTTTCTTTAATCTATATTAAAAATTTAAAGGACCTCTATTATGAAACGAAGGTAGTACATATTTTTTTGTATAAGCATCCATTATAAAATACATAGTATTTGTGACACCCCAACCCTCTCGGGTTGGGTATGCCGCGTGCCTCTCGGCACTGGGTTCAATCTTTTACAATATGCATTACAAGTGGGCAAATTTTTTTTTTCTCTAAACTATTATATAGTCTGTTCTATGGCTTCTAAATTGACTCCGGTCTTTGTCTGACTCCCAAGGTACATATTTCTAATCCCACATTTTCGCCGCGCACTCTGATACCAAAATCTTCTAACCTTGGTCTGTGGCTAGCATTGACTTAATTCTTTATCTTTCTTTAATCTAAAATCATTTCCTTTAATCATAAATACTTATCAGGGATTCATTTCTTTTTCAAAACACATAAATAATCATTTCCTTTCAAAAATCATTCTTTTTATCTGGAATATTCTTTTCTTGTTTTCAATTTCAAAAATAACATTCCGGGATAAGAAAACAATTCCGGATATCATATAAAAAGGGCGCCTGACCGGCCAAGTCATTAACCCTTTGGTCATTACCAGCCTTACACCAGACGTGTTCACGATTTTCAACCACATCCCCTGCCCTGTTTGTGAATCTCAGGAACGGGTCCACATGTTGATGTTCCGGAGCCAACCTCCTGACTCGAGATACATACCGTCCAACCATTTCGACACTGAAGGCTCACAGAGGAGAGCAGTCAGCCCAATGCTTTCCCTGCCCCTACTGATTCCAACATGCCCGAGATCCCGTCTAGACATAACCGAACTATCGATGGTTCGAGATTCCCTCGTACGAGTGACTAGCCTCGCACAGTGCAAGCCCGCACCGATAGAACCAAAAATCCAGAATTCCAATAATATTCCAGCGATAACATTACATTTAACTAGGAATAACTTTAATTTTAGCTGGTACATATTCATTTATGAAACAGTTTGTAAACAATTTCTCTTTTCAGAATTCTTTTCCAAGAAATATTTTCCAAAAATACTTTCCAGCATTTTATTTCAGAAATACTGTAACTTTTCATTTGTAAAAACTTTGCATAAAACACATTTATAAAACAAGTTCTCCGACTTTGAGAGGAAACTCACCTTAGCCTCTTCTCGTTCGTATTTTCTTCCGGGTTTGTACCTAATTTGCAAATACCAACTCTTTAGGAATTACTTATAAAACTTAGTGAAATGCAAGACTTAATATGTCTAAAACTCTTCAAACAAAGTTTCTGGGCTTTTGGGTATTTTGTGTAAATTCCTAAAGTTCAGGGACTAAACTACAAATATTTATTCTATGATATTTCTACGCTTTTGAAGACATAAATATATCATATATATTATTATTAGTCTTGTAAATTCTCCGGAATAGTTTATACTTTTTAACGTGCCTTAAAAGTACAATATGAAATTATAGGGACTAATTAGTAATTTTTAAAAGTTATTCCGAATTTCGAATATAAGTTATTCCTGATATATTTTATTTTAATCATTCCCTTAAATATTAAAAATACCAAGTAGACAATTTAGGACCTGTTTGAAATATAGTTATCTTTTAAGGTTTTATGTGCTAATATTTTAATTGCACTTTCGGTCCTGAGTATATATAGTCTCTTAAGGAGACCTAACCCTAAATTTCATTTTTTTCTTCTTCTCCATGAGGGGAGAGGCCGCCGCCTCCCCTTCCGGCGCCACTCCTCCGCCACCTCTCTTCTTCTTCTTCTCTCTTTCTCTCCTTCTTTCTTCTCCTCCTTTCCTTCTTTCTTCCAACGCCGCTGACCTTATTCTCCGGCAATCAGCCACCGCCGCCCCCCTTTCTTCTTCTTCCTTGGCGAGTTGGCCGCCGCCGCCACCTCTTTCTTTCTTTCTTCTCTTCTTTCCTTTCCCTTCTTCTCTCTTTTCTTCTCCTTCATTTTTCCCCCTCCTTTCCTTCTTTCTTCCTCTCTTTTTCTTTTCTTCTTTGCCGCGGCTCATCCATTGCCGCCCCCTTTCTTCTTTTCTTCTTTCCCTTTCTTTTCCTCTTCTTCTCTCCTCTTCTTCTCTCCTTTTCCTTTCTCTTTTCCGCCGACCGAGAGCCCCTCGGCTGCTCCATCTGCGCCGCCTTGCGGCCACCGCCGCTGCTCCTCCTTTTTCTTTTTCCTTTTTTTTTCTTCCGCCGCCGCCTGCACCGCCGCTGCTAGCCTCAGGTTCGTCCCTCTCTCTATTTTAATTTTTTCCCCAATTTTTATTACCCAAGTCCTCCAATTTTAATCTTCTCCTTTTTCCTTTATGTTTTTATTTAATTATTTCATTTGCTTCTCAGATCTGCCTCACCGTCACTGTCGGCTCCGGTTCACCTTCGCCGATCGATGCCGCCGTCTTGGCGACTTTTCGGTTTTCTTTTTATTTTATTTATTTACCCTCTTTTCCTTTTTCTACCATTATGCTTCTGGTACTATGTATAATTATTATAATTATACTTCTTATTACTAATATTATTATTATTATTATTATTATTTCTTACTATAATTATTTACAATAATGATTGTTGGATCAAATTTTTTGGATCAAATAAGGATCAAAGAGTTTAAAATGAAAATGATTGTTAGCATTTAAGGTGACATTATATTTTCTTGATCCAAATTTGATTACAAATTTTTGATCCAATAATCACTACCCAATTATTTATTGCTAATATTTTTATTATTCAGATTATGTTTTCCCCTAAATTTCAGTTTTTCCCTTTACTGTTATTAGGATTAACTTTATCACCTCTTTAATTTTAGTGATAAAGTAGGCTATTGTCATTATAATTATTATTCTTTTATTATTGCTATTATTATCACTATTAATATTATTAGTATTATTTATTTATATTATGTTTTCCTTACTGTTATTATTTACTATTATCATTAATATTGTTGTTTATAATTATTACGTATTGCTATTATTATTATTTATTATTTATACATTTTCTGTTTTTCTTTATTTCTGCTATAATTATTATTATTATTATTATTATTATTATTATTGTTTCACTAATTTTGCTGATAAAATGGTTGTTACTACTCTTTCCATACTTAGTGATAAAGTAGACTTGGGGACTTTAATCTATATATATTTACTAGTCATCACATTTAAATTCCTAAGAATTATAAAAATTCTACTTAATAATTAATATTTAATCTAATTAATCTCTTTTAAAAATTAATCAAGTTTTCTTTTTGGTGAAAGTTTCATAGACCAATCAAATTTCTTGAAAGAAAGTCTCAGAATTATTCTTTGTACACTTTCTATTCTTAGCAATTCTGGACCGCTTTCGATAATCCAACATGTTTTCTAGTGCTGAAAATTCTCATTTCTTGGGCCTAAAAACACATTTTTTGTAACTAATCGAGAGGTTTAGGAAACGATCCGCGCGTGTGCTAATCAAACTGTTATTGCCAACTTGAATCTGCTAATTTGACAGTATCAATATTGAAATGACCAAGAAGGCATTTTATTGTCACACTGAAAAGAATAGGCAGGTTTGTTTTTTTCTTATGCCATGCTAACTTCGCAATCTGTGCTCAAGAGTGATTATAAAGCTGGTGCATTAGAGGAGTGAAACACCGAAAGTTCTCCAGATACAACTCTCCGTCAGACTCTATATTTTTTAATCCTTTTTTATATACAATCTTTATTCTCCAGAATAATTGTATTATCCCATAGAATCCTAATTGATTTGATTCTCTTGATAATCATCTATCAATAAATAAAATAAATCGATCTTAACCGATTTATCTTCTAATTTTAATTTCAAACTTTTGTAAGACGGACAATATAAGGATCCATTCCTCGGTGTTGAGCGCACATATATCACTGCTCTCTCTAAATCAATATGGAACATGTAGTATTTGCGTCATCTCTACTTTAGTGAGACTTACCGAACCAGATTTGTCAACCGGCCAAGAAATAAGTCTTTAACTCAACTCCTGACTTTGTGGAGTGCATTCATATATAAGGATACTCCAGTTTCAAATGGACTTGACACCATTGTCACTGTAAGGAAAGTGGGATTAACATGTAGATCAATGTCATCAGCAGATGAAATGGAAGAAAAACACATTGCAGTTGGGGACCAGATACTAAAGCTAGGACATCTTGAAAATCCTAGGCTGAAATCATTTGATGGTCTTGGTAACCCTTCTTATCTGCATTTGAAGCCATTCTTAGGCCATAAAAATCTCTCCAGAGTCTATTTGGTTGGAAAATTTAAATATACATCCATTGTGTCTGAATTTCCTGTCAATTTGACTAAGATAACATTGTTTGAATCAGAACTAGAAGAGGATCCAATGGGGGCATTACAGAAACTTAAGAATCTGATAATTCTTAGGCTGCTTTCCAGATCAAGCACTTGCAGGACAATGAGGTGCTATAGGGGAGGATTTCCTCAACTTCGAGTTCTTAAAATTTGGAACTTGGAAGATTTGGGGAAATGGGAAATGAAGAAAAGAGCAATACCTTTTCTCAATGACGTGGAAATCAGAAACTGCCATAATTTGGAAATGATTCCACATGAACTAGCATACTTGGAGAATCTCAAGAAGTTAGAATCTTAGGAAATTAGAGTTATCAGATAAGTTTGAAGATATCATAAAGGAAAAACAACTCATTGTTTGTGATAAAATAAAGCACCTATTCTCTCAGAGGCATCAACTCAAGCAGGTATGCATCATTCTTACAAGTTCAACTGTGGTTTTCTCTCCCTCATTGGAAAAAAGTTGCACAGTTGTATAAAAATAATTTCTTGAAAGTTAATAAAAGACAATATAATGATCCATTATCTATGTATTTTATTAACTTTCAAGAAAGTATCTTTATACAACTGTGCAACTTTTTTCCAATGAGGGAGAGAAAACCACAGTTGAACTTGTAAAAAGGATGTATACCTGCTTGAGCTGATGCCTCTGAGAGAATAGGTGCTTTATTTTATACCAAACAATGGGTTGCTTTTCCTTTATGATATCTTCAAACTTATCTGATAACTCTAACTTCCTGAGATTCTCCAAGTATGCTAGTTCATGTGGAATCATTTTCCAAATTATGGCAGTTTTTGATTTCCAAGTCATTGAGAAGAGGTATTGCTCCTTTCTTCATTTCCCCAAATCTTCCAAGTTCCAAATTTTAAGAACTCGAAGTTGAGGAAATCCTCCCCTATAGCACCTCATTGTCTTGCAAGTGCTTGATCTGGAAAGCAGCCTAAGAATTATCAGATTCTTAAGTTTTTGTAATGCCCCCATTGGATCTTGTTCTGATTCAGACAATGTTATCTCAGTACAGGAAATTCAGACACAATGGATGGATATTTAAATTTTCCAACCAAATAGAGTTTGGAGAGATTTTTATGGCCTGAGAATGGCTTCAAATGCAGATAAGAAGGGACCAAGACCATCAAATGATTTCAGCCTAAGATTTTCAAGATGTTTTAGCTTTAGTATCTAGTCCCCAACTGCAATGAGTTTTTCTTCCATTTCATCTGCTGATGACATTGATCTACATGTTAATCCCACTTTCCTTACAGTGACAATGGTGTCAAGTCCATTTGAAACTGAAGTAGACGAAGATGCCTCCTGTCAACTCTATCTCTCCCTTCACTCATTTCTATTGCATAAGTAACAAGAGACTGCAGTCTGGTGTCGATCACCCCCATTTGCTGGAGCCAAACCTTTGTTCTCTGGTCAGAATCTTCCATTTTTGAGGCATTTTTAAATAGAGCCGGCATTAGCTTCAAATCCATTAAAAATTGCTCCCAAACAAACTTTGAAGGATTCTTACTGAAAAGCTTAACTATAGTCATCATTTGTATATTAATTTATGTGGTTACTGAAGCCGTTGAGCTTGATTTGATAGGCTCCATATCCATATGGCTCCTCATCTGTGGAACCATAGACCACCTTAAGCCCTCTCTTACCTTAAATTTTCCTATTCCATACAAGTGATATCTGCTAGAGACTGCAGCAATTCTTTTCTCTATCTTCAGAATTTCCTTACTGCCCGCCTCCCTTACAGAGTCTCGAACAGCAGCAAGCATTGACGTAGGGCTAAAATACTTGAGATCTTTGATATTTTCTTCCCTTCTATGATGAAAGGATATAAGCGATTCTTCAAGGAGTGTAAAGATATCTTTAACTTCTTGCAGCCGAATTCTTTGTCTTTCATCGCCCTCATCTTATGCTTCCACTTGCGCTAGAAATTGACCAAGCGGAACCATTTCATCTCTTATGTTTTTAAGGCGCTGCAGTTGATCCCCAGGAAGAAGCCAATTTTGACTTAGAAAGACGTTTAGCTGATTCAAGGCAGAACTAAAAATGTTACCTCTGCCTTCTTGTGAAGAAAACAGCAGATTCAAGTTTCTATCAGTGAGAATTTTCTTTCCCTTTTCAGAAAAATCATGGATCTCGTGAGTAACTTTTTCAAGCTCCAGTGCCAGTTCGTGCATCTCTTTCCAGTAAGACACCTTGAGCCGGGATGCCCATTTTTCTTTGCCAAACTTCTTTCATACTGGGATATGAGATCTTCTGCTCTTCCAGCAGCCCTACTGGCTTTCTCCATCCATTTTGTGGCATTGAGGCTGGGTTCAGCCATGACTTCAACAGACTCGATGAAAGCATTCATCATCAGTGATTCCTTTTTCAATGATTCTACAGACTCTTTGACATTAGCTATTTGCTTTGCTTCGTTAACAGCCAGATCAATCAACGTGGAAACTGATGCCTCAGCCATATTCTGATGGGCAAAAACTTTCAGGGAAACCTAATCTTTTTCTTCTTGCCGAGATTGAAGGAAGCAAACCAAATTTTAAGAGAGATCAGTCTTGAAGCTTTCTGCAGCTTTCACATGTCAAGACAGCCTGTAACCTTATTTGTTTTTTTCTCTCTTTTTTTGGGTAAAATAAAATACCCCACGGGTAAGAAATAAAGTTTTTACAAATTGACATATCTATTAAGGGATGTGATGTGGTGCCGAATGGGTAAAATTTCGGCACCTAAAGATTATATATAAGCGAGTAAAAAATTGACATGTGGAATAAAATAACCTGCTATTGCAGGTTTTCAGGATTTTTTTATTTAAAAAGAGGTTAAATAAATGAAATGGGCGAATAAAATCTTGCCACGTCATCCAGTCAAATGACCATTTAACTGTCAAACAAGTCAACACTTTTGTTTACCAATTTTTTTAGTATTAGTAATTTTGGTATTTTTAATGGTAAAATTAAAACAAAAATTTGTAAATTTTATTACATAACTAGTAAATGTTGAATATTACTATTTTATTTTATAATCTTATCATTTTTAATTTGCAACTTACTATTTTTATCATGAATATTCATATTATATAAAATAGTAAATTTACAAAACAATAATGGTAAATTCCATGACATAAAGAGTAATTTATTTTATAATAATGGTAAATGGGGTGAAAATTTAAACTTACTATTTTAAAATAAAATTTATCACTTTAAGTTTTAATATTACCGTTTTTATGTCATTTGTAACCAACTGATAAAAATGGTAAGTCTAGTGACAAATTTGGTAATTTTAAGTACCTTGTTTGTAAATTTTGTTAAAAAATTAGAAACTTTTGTAAAGATTTAAAAATCAATATATAAATATTCAAATTCAAACGAATCTTACCATTTCAATTTGAATTTTAATATTCTGTAATTGGTAAATTTACAAATAATTTGGTAGTTTTTAAAATAAAATTATGAATTTTATGAATTAGTTGGAGTTTTTTTTTTTAAGTATTATTGTTACAAGATTATTTTTAATATTCATAAATCAAGAATATGAAAACAAAAAAGGGAATTAACTTTAAAAGAGAAAAGCATAAAACACTAACAAAATTATACCCCCACACAGGATTACCCCTCCCAATCCCAATCCCTTAATCTCCATGGCTAAAAGCTCCTCCTTCAAGCTCGAATGCCATCTCGTTATTATACTTAATTATTTGGTAACATGCACTAATTTTGGGTGTTTGTTGGCTATCTTATAATTAAAATACATAGTATTTGTGACACCCAACCCTCTCAGGTCGGGTATGCCGTGTGCCTCTCGGCACTGGGTCCAATCTCTTACAATATGCATTACAAGTGTGTAAATTTTTTTGTTTCTCTAAACTATTATATAGTCTATCAATCTATGGCTTCTAAGTTGACTCCGGTCTTTGTCTGACTCTCAAGGTACATATTTCTAATCCCACGTTTTCGCCGCACACCCTGATACCAAAATCTTCTAACCTTGGTATGTGGCTAGCATTGACTTAATTCTTTATCTCGGTGTCAACTCTACGCCTTAGAATGCTCGTCTTATCTGCTCAATCCTGCAAGGACTAAAACAGAAAACAGAGAAAGAGTGAGCTATAAATAACCCAGTGAGTCCCCAGTGAAGTGAGTGCCAGTGATCTGAAACTCATTTTATTTCGCAAACATTTTCTTTTGAAGACACGGAGAATCTTTATTTAATCTAAAATCATTTCCTTTAATCATAAATACTTAGCAGGGATTCATTTCTTTTTCAAAACACGGCAATAATCATTTCATTTCAAAAATCATTCTTTTTATCTAGAATATTCTTTTCTTGTTTTCAATTTCAAAAATAACATTCCGGGATAAGAAAACAATTCTAGATATCATATAAAAAGGGCGCCTGACTGGCCAAGTCATTAACCATTTGGTCATTACCAGCCTTACATCAGACGTGTTCACGATTTTCAGCCACATTCCCTGCCCTGTTTGTGAATCTCAGGAACTGGGGTACCCGCCAGTCCAAGTCCACAGGTTGATGTTTCGGAGCCAACCTCCGAAATACATACCGCCCAACCATTTCGACACTGAAGGCTCACAGAGGAGAGCAGTCAGCCCAATGCTTTCCCTGCCCCTACTGATTCCAACATGCCCGAGATCCCGTCTAGACATAACCGAACTATCGATGGTTCGAGATGCCCTCGTACGGGTGACTAGCCTCGCACAGTGCATCCATTGCCACCCCTCTTTCTTCTTCTTCTTCTCTCTTTCTCTCCTTCTTTCTTCCTCTAATTTTCTTTTCTTCTTTGCCACGGCTCATCCATTGCCGCCCCTCTTTCTTCTTCTTTTTCTTTTCTTCTTTCCCTTTCTTCTCCTCTTCTTCTCTCATTCTTTTCCTTTCTCTTCTCCGCCGACCGAGAGCCCCTAGGTTGCTCCATCTGCGCCGCCTTGCAGCCACCGCCGCTGCTCCTCTTTTTTCTTTTTCCTTTTTTTTTCTTCCGCCGCTGGAACTTCTCTCAGCCGCCGCCGGAACTTCTCTCAACCGCCGGCCGCCGCCTGCACCGCCGCTGCTAGCCTCAGGTTCGTCCCTCTCTCTATTTTAATTTTTCCCCAATTTTTATTACCCTAAGTCCTCCAATTTTAATTTTCTCCTTTTTCCTTTATGTTTTTATTTAATTATTTCATTTACTTCTCAGATCTGCCTCACTGCCACTGTCGGCTCTGGTTCACCTTCGCCGATCGATGCCACCGTCTTGCTGCCGTTCCGCCGCTGGTCCGCCACCGCTGCCGGTCAATGGTTCTCCGGCAGGTAATCTCCATTTTTCCTTTTTCCTTTCTGTTTTCTTTTTCTTTCTATTTTTCTATTTCTGTTATTATTATTATTCATCTTATTTGTTTTTGTTTTTGTTTTGATTTATTATTTTCTGTTTTCTAAATATTTATTTCTCTCCTCAGGTTGAGATTTCCTCCTTCCGACGGGCTCTCTTTTTGGTGCCGCCTCCCAGCTCCTTTTTCTCCGGCGACTTTTCGTTTTTCTTTTTATTTTATTTATTTATCCTATTTTCCTTTTTCTACCATTATGCTTCTGGTACTATGTATAATTATTATAATTATACTTCTTATTACTAATAATAATATTATTATTATTATTATTATTATTATTATTTCTTACTATTATTATTTATTGCTAATATTTTTATTATTCTGATTATGTTTTCCCCTAAATTTCAGTTTTTCCCTTTACTGTTATTAGGATTAACTTTATCACCTCTTTAATTTTAGTGATAAAGTAGGCTATTCTCATTATAATTATTATTCTTTTATTATTTCTATTATTATCACTATTAATATTATTAGTATTATTTATTTATATTATGTTTTCCTTACTGTTATTATTTATTATTATCATTAATATTGTTGTTTATAATTATTATGTATTGCTATTATTATTATTATTTATTATTTATACATTTTCTGTTTTTCTTTATTTCTGCTATAATTATTATTATTATTATTATTATTATTATTGTTTCACTAATTTTGCTGATAAAATGGTTGTTACTACTCTTTCCATACTTAGTGATAAAGTAAACTTGGGGACTTTAATCTATATATATTTACTAGTCATCACATTTAAATTCCTAAGAATTATAAAAATTCTATTTAATAATTAATACTTAATCTAATTAATCTCTTTTAAAAATTAATCAAGTTTTCTTTTTGGTGAAAGTTTAATAGACTAATCAAATTTCTAGAAAGAAAGCAAGTTAATTAAAATTTTGATATTTCTTCCTAATTTCAAGTTGTAAATGAAGTAGAAAATTATGAACATACAACTTCAATAATATGTTAAAAGATTTAAAGAGATTTTAAAAGTTAACTTTCCAAATATTCTTTGGAAATCTAACTTTAAATTTCCATAAATCCATTTCCATCTTATTTAGTGTCTTAATGGGACTTAAAATATAACTTTCTATTTTCTAGTCTATGATCAAGTAAGAATAGATTTATATTCCTCTGGTTCACCCGTTTTAACAGGACAAAAATTCGATTAGTAAAGTCTCTACCAGTGGGGTAGGTTACGAGTGCTCCCGGGATTGCGTTTCTACAATCCTCGGGCACAATAGTCTCAGAGGAGTATAATCTAATTTATACATGATCCTGATTAATCTAAATTCGTTTATTGTGCATGATCAAAATAACCGGTGGAAGCAGAAGTACCTGTTTAAACATGATTCTTTGTTTGTAGTAGTTTAATTTTATACTTGTAATAAAAGTAGTTGGTAGTAGTATATGTAGGGTAGTGTAGCTTTGATTTTCTGATGAAAGTATTCACAGAAGATCCAATATTAGGCAACTGCGATATAATTTAGAGCATACTCACCGAGAGAGAGTTTTGGTGTAAGGAAGAAAGAGGTTAGGGAGAATTTCCCTAAGAATGGTGCAAGTGAAATGGTTAGGCAATGGCCTCTATTTATAGGAGTAGAGAGGCCCCTTGCTTTGTAATTTCTTAATTTGTAAGGACCTCTTACGTAAATATAATTTCTTGTGTAAATAACATGTAATTTAGGGACTTTAATGCAATTATTTCTTATTGGATAAGTATGACTTTATTTCATTTTCTTTTATTTCTTAATTATAAAATTACTATTATGCTCTTGTCTTTTAATAAAACTACCAATTTATTGTTTTTACTATTTTACCCTTGTTATTTAATTAAAACGACATTTTTTATCCTTATCAAGTGAAAAATAATATAATACTACCTTTTTAAATTGGTACCCAAAATTACGGGTCGTCACAGTATTGACAAATATTTAATACAAAGTCTTATCTGTGTATATTAAACCTTTTATTATTTAGCAAAATGAAAATATTAAACATGTTATTAATTTCTCTAATAAAAAAGTAAACAAAAAAAAAATGAAAATGTTGTATAAGAGAATTGAACCAGTATCATTCCTATAACTTATGTTCTAAAGGAAAGCCAAACACACCAATATAAAATTTCTTAGGTACATTTTTGGCAAAATAGCCTATTTGGTCCTGTATGTATTTCAAGATTGAGGATAAGGCCCTGTATGTTTTATTTTTACTTTTAAGGTCCAACATGTTTTTACGTTCTGCCAATTAAGGACTTCCGTCTAATTTTCTGTCTCTTTTCCGTCACCACAGGCATGTGCCTCACACGTGAGACACTATTTAAGGGTATTTTAGACATTTCATTCTATTTCACAGAATAAAAATATGTGGACTCAATTGTTAAACAAAATATCTATGAACACTCAATTTAAAATAATAAAAAATTTCAAACACATCTTCTCCATCTTCATCCTCCACACTCTTCTCCACCATCACCACCACCACCTACAATACCCACCTCCACCCACCTCCACCAATAAATCATCTTCAAAGAAAACAAATATACACTAAATTCATCAAGAACCAAACTCAACAAAGATTATTAATGCTAAATTCATCAAGAACCAAACTCAACAAATATACACTTAATTCATCAAGACCAACACCACCATTACCTACCACCGTCACCCATTTCCGACCACCACCATTCTTCTTCACCAACACCCAAAAAGTATCACAGAAAAAAACTAGAAGAAAAGAAAGAGAGGAAGAAACAATTAGCAATCATGTCTTCTCCGAGTAAAAGCAGGGAGATGGATTTAATGAAACTGTAATTTTAATCTAAAACAGTTTTCTTTGATTTTTTCTTCATTAAGTATGAATTTTTGTGGTTCTTGATGGATTTTTTTTTAAAAAAAAATTTATTGGGTTTTTTTTTTTTATTATTGTTGTGATGGATTATCAATGATGGCATGCAAGAATTTTATGTAGAATTCCATGGACCTAGAGAAAGTAATAATTTTTTTTTCCTTTTTCTGTATTTCATGATCTATTTTTATTTTATTTTCTGTAATTTTTGCTGGGTTTTTTCTTTTTCCTCAGCTGCCTTTTGCTCAAATGCTCTTAGCTCTGTATTGGGAATAGTTGAATCTTTAATTAAATGCCTTGTCTTTAGGAAATTAGCACAATTTATATCTGGGTTTTAGTTGTGAACTCAGATTTTGGTAGGTGCATTTGGATTGGCTTTTAGTTGTGAGCTCAGATTAGAATCCGACTCGGGATATTAGATTCAAAAGTTTAAGTAAACAAAATGGGTTCAAGAACATCATCATTTGGGTGGCCTTGTTTAGTGTATATTTATTTTCTTTGGAGATGATTTATTGGTGGAGGTGGGTGGCGGTGTGGTGGTGGTGGAGGAGAAGAGTGTGGAGGATGAAGATGGGTTTAAATTTTTTTGTTAGTTAAATTAAGTATTCATAGATATTTTGTTTAACAATTTAGTCCACATATTTTTCTTGTGTGAAATAGAATGAAATGTCTAAAATACCCTTAAATAGTTAATCACGTGCAAGACACATGCTTGTGTTGACGGAAAATAGACAAAAAAATGGACAGAAGTCCTTAATTGGCAGGTCGTAAAAACATGTTGGACCTTAAAAGTAAAAATAAAACATACAGGACCTTATCCTCAATCTTGAAATACATACAGGACCAAATAGGCTATTTTGCCGTACATTTTTTCATCCACTTTGTTAATGGATAGAGTTTTGTTAAATGAATGATGTTATACTACTATAATTTTGCACTACAACAGGACTTAGTTCCAAAAATAATTTTGTTCCAGGATGCTTTCTGACTTGCCACTGGGAGTTCAGAAAAGTTCATTTATGGAATGTAAAATTATTGTTGTGTTTTGAAAATGATGTTTTTCAATCTTGAAATGTAAAGTGTTAAAAGTTTGGAAAGATATTCAGGAAAAAAGGCTGCAAATTTAATACTACTTGATAAAAGGATGTCATAAAATTTAGTGTTACTATGTATCTAGGTAAAGTAAGTATAGTAGGTGAAATATAAAAAAATAAAATATATGACAAAATTCGGGAAATATATAAAACGGTAGACTTGTCTTTATAAAAGGTCAAATTGAGTTTTATTCATTTTAGACAATTATTTTTAGCCCAAAACTACTTTCCAATAAAAATATCATAAACATTTTGGAGAAGAGAAAAAAGAACACCAAATTAGTATTATGCTGCGAATGGCATATACAACTTCATCTTTTAATTTTAAATAAAACTAACTTAAGTATTTTGAAGAAGAGAAACAAATAAAACCACAGAGAAGGATGATGTGAAAGAAGTAGATCTTCATGACTTTTAATTATTTTTAACAAATGGAACAATGTAATCAGTCCAAACCTATGAATTTTCCATAGTTCAATAATATTTCACATATAATAATTCCAATTAATATACTAAATTATATATTATAAGATCCAAAGTCTATTTTCAATCATTATGACCAATATGAATATTTATCATATAAAATACATAGGACTTTTATTATGAATATTTATTTTAAACAATAAATTAATCTTTAGAATAAAGGGCAAAATAGTTAATTAAATAAAGAATGATCATTAGTTCATAAAGTTCATAATTTCATTTTAAAAACTACCAAATTATTTGTGAAATTTACCAATTTAAAGAATATTAAAATTCAAATTCAAATGGTAAGATTTGTTTGAATTTGAATATTTATATATTGATTTTTAATCTTTACAAAAGTTTCTAATTTTTTAACAAAATTTACAAACAAGGTACATAAAATTACCAAATTTGTCACTAAACTTACCATTTTATCAATTGGTTACAAATGAGATAAAAACGGTAATATTAAAACTTAAAGTGATTTATTTTATTTTAAAATAGTAAGTTTAAATTTTCACCCCATTTACCATTATTATAAAATAAATTACTATTTATGTCATGGAATTTACCATTATTCCTTTGTAAATTTACTATTTTATATAATATGAATATGATAAAAATAGTAAGTTGCAAATTAAAAATTGTAAGATTATAAAATAAAGTAGTAATATTCAACATTTACTAGCTATTTATTAAAATTTACAAATTTTTGTTTTAATTTTACCATTAAAAATACCAAAATTACTAATACTAAAATAAATTGGTAAACAAAAGTGTATTGACCTGTTTGACAGGTAACCAGTCATTTGACTGGATGACGTGGCAAGCTCTTATTCGTCCATTTCATTTATTTAATCTTTTTTTTTAAAAAAAAAAAACCTGAAAACCTGCAATAGCAGGTTACTTTGTTCCACATGCCAATTTTTGATTCGTTTATATCTAATCTTTAGGTGCCGAAATTTTACTCATTCAGCACCACATCACTTTCCATCTAGTAATACATCATGTTCATGACCTGCCACTACATGGCTAATAAAAAAATTTGAGTATGGATAGTGATGTCACGAATAGATCTAACAAAACCGACCCCACACCTAAAATACAAAAACTGGTGGCATATCATTATCAATATTCAGACTAAAACCGTCCCATATTATTATTTTACAAGAATCTTCTGCAGAGGGGGGTTGGGTTGTGTTTTGGCTCCCGGCTCCTATGCGGGACAGCTTTTTGTTTCGTACGTGCGGGACAAGTTATCAGCTGTCGGATGAGATTTTTTAACGGTTCAGATATGAAAAGAGAAAAAAAATTTATTTATTATTTTTTAAGTCAACCGCAACTTTCTATTTTCCTCCTTCATCATCACTGTTTTTTCTTCGTTGACTAATTTTTCTTCTTCAGAATTTCTTGCTGCAAATCTTAATCTGAAAATTTTAGAAAAGCAGCAGCTGCGTCGGCGTAAAGTCTGTATGGAAACAGGTCAAATAAATTCCTCACTAATAAAAATTATGTTTTGGGAATAGCCATAGTCAAGTTAGTACATCTCTAAAATTTATTAAATTTCTGCTTCAGCAACGTATTTCATTGGCCTTGAGTTCTTGCTAGTATACTAAACTCTTTTTCTTGATTTTCTTTTCAACATTTGAAGCTTGACTACTGTATATTTTTGCCATGAATTTGTATCCACAGAAATGATGAGAATGATGACGGAAAAGTTCCCTGGAAAGTTAGTGAGAGCCTGGCATGATTACGAGATCCGTTTTCTAGTTCTAATTAGTCTGCTCCTGCAAACTGTTCTCATCATTACAGGAAATAGGAGGAAGTACATTAGCCACATTTTTCTCAAAATTGTTATTTGGGTAGCTTATCAATCTGCAGATTGGATTGCAACTGTTGCACTTGGTGTTCTGTCCAGAAGCCAAGCTCATAAAAAGGCTGATCAAGATTTAGATCCAAAGTTCATTATAATGGCATTCTGGGCTCCTTTCCTTCTTTTGCACCTTGGCGGCCCCGATACAATCACAGCATATGCAATGGCAGACAACGAACTCTGGTTAAGGCACGCGCTTGGCCTAACTGTCCAGTCTGTGGTTGCAATTTATGTCTTTGCCACTTACTTGGGAGGTGATGCAATCAATATCCTTGCCCTCTTAACGTTTATCCCTGGATTAGTTAAGTACGGAGAGAGGACTTGGGTTCTATATTCAGCAAGCAGAGGGCGTTTCCAGAAATCCATGATTTCGGATCCTGATCCTGGTCCTAATTACGCTAAATTCATGGATGAGTATATTGCTAGGAACACTGAAGGATATCCAGTTTCATTAGGAAGTGCTATAGATGTTTCCCAAGTAGTGCATAGTCCTCCAACAATTGATGACCAAATTATTCCAGATGCTAAGATCTTAAATGACGCTTTCTACTTCTTCAAGACTTTCAAGAAACTTTTTGCTGATCTCATCCTTAGTTTCCAGGATCAGAGGGATAGCCAGTCATTTTTCAAACAGATATCTTGGGATAAAGCTTTTAGCATAATTGAGGTTGAACTTGGCTTAATATTTGACACTTTCTACTCAAAGGGGCCTCTGATTTATTCGTTTCTTGGCTTCTTTCTCCGTATCCTCAGTTTATCATCCACTCTTGCAATCACATATATGCAGTACTGATTTAGACGATGACACGTTCTTCTTGTCTGTAACTGTCTGAAAATTGTCCTCTACCTCGTAAGCTGGCCTAAGAACAAGTAATAATAACTTACTACGACCGTTTCTCAATCCACTTGCCATTTTGCTCTTACATGGCCTTGTAAAATTTGGAATTGGTCAGTCATACCAAAATGTGCCATTAGAAGCCAACGAGAGTGAGCAATTGGCCACCTTCTCTGAGTTGCTCAGCATGATAATTCCATTTGCATTGAGCTGCAACATATGCTTACACGTCAGCCTAAACTCTAGTTATCGTCTCCCATTGTCAAGCATCAAACAACAATGTCTTGCTTCTAGCTGATGGCCGAAAATCGGTGTTCACATGCAACAACTTTCTAGTAGCTTCTTCCCTATTTATGCATTTGTAGTCTTTGACCAACTCGAAGACCTCATCTAATGTGTCCTACCTTGTTTGTGCAATTCCACTGGGAAGCATGAACGGGCAGCAGACCAACAAATACCACATATATTCAGATAACCATTTGCTAATTTCAGATTTAAACTTCAAATTTTCTTCTGAATTCGAGCTTTTATTCAATGTGTAACCATAAATCCACTTCCTTAATTTGTGTTTGGAATGTTTTTACATTTGAGAGTTCTCAGGAAAATCAGTGTAATAACAAGTTCTGTTGCAATATACCACACAAGAACTCATTAGCCCGATATGTGGGCCAAATAAATTGGTAGGCCTAGTCTTAGCCCATTTTGAAGGGATGGGTTAAAAGATCTTATGGGCTGTTCTTGTTCAGTTTGGCTACAACATTACAAGGTTCTCGGTAATTAACGTAATTTTTCATTTAGTTCATTAGATTATTTTATTTGCGGTTTTAGATTAAAAATTAGTTATGCAAACGACTTTATGAACGAGTGAGCTTCTTTATAAATAGTTTTTTTTTTTGTAAACTCACTTTTTAGTCTTGATAATTAAGAAAACAATCCAACCGTCCCTTCATATAAGTATGCACTTATAAAAAGAACCCTATATACAAAAATTGTTGGACCAATTCTTTTTAGGAACTAAATTCCATTTTGACAACTCCAGAATTTGAGGTAATTGGGTGCAAATTGTCAATACTACATTGCGGAAAGAAGGTTCGAATCTCTTTAGTAAAATTTCGGTTTTTAATATTATTTGAATTGTGAATATTATGTAAGAGCCAATAAAAAATATAAGAGGAGCGGAATATATTTGCCAAACCCCCATTATTTTTGAAAATCATATAATTTACCCTTGGGAAAAAAATTCTAAAAAATCTTTAGAAATTTAAGGTGCCCCTTCAAGTCCCTCAAAATTGTTGAAATTTGTAGACTCATCACCAACATCAAGTTGCCCTGGATATGTCCGTCCTCATAAGAGCTCTAGGGGCTATCCGAATGAAAGTCTAAAGAGAGGAAAAAGAAAGGAAATAAAGACTTGTGAAAATTTTACGCGGTGGTAGTGCTATATTTACAAAGAGTAAAATGGGCCAGACCCTCTCCATTAGCGGTCACTCTACGGGCCAAACCGCAGGCTGGGCCCCGATTAGTCATTCCGTGGTGGACATCGGTTATCCCTCGGGTAGGAGTGTCAATCGAGCTATGTGAGCCGAGCTTGGCTTAGCTCACGCTAAGCTCACGCACAACCCGAAAAAGTTCACAAACATTGAGCTCATGTTCAGCTCACATTTTAATGTGAGATCGAGCTAAGCTCACGAGCCGCTCGAGCTCACAAGCTAAATTTATATTAGAAAAAAATAAAAATCATGTAATAAGAATAGTATAATACAATTAGTATTGAAACTAAATTATGACAAGAATACAAATATATATAATACAATGAAGTAGGAGGAAGTATATTAGCCACCCTTTTCTCAAAATTGTTATAAAATTTGGGTTTATAATTATATTTTAACACTAAATAATTTATATTTAAAAAAAAATAGGATCTAACTTTAATAACTAGAACAAGGTTTCAATATAATTCGAGACGGCCATGTGTGACACATGGGATACAGTTCCTTATTCTAGTGATGTTGGGAGCTTGATGTATGTCATGGTTTGCACTAGATTGGATTTGGCACATGTTGTAAGTGTTGTTAGATGTATATATATATACATTATAATTCACTCTCAAACTGAAATAAGAAAGCTCTCATTTCTGTCGTGAATATATATCACATTGACCGAACTATGTAAATTCTTGTGTTTGGTCATTTTTATTTTGTTATCTTGTTTATTCGCCTAATTTCCTAAGTATGAGTGCTTTCGTCCCTAGAATGGGTCTAGGATCTCTGGTCTTGAAGATCGTCTTTTGTGCAGAGTTTTATTACTGTTAATGGGTGGCTATGTGAGCACCTTGCCCGACAGAAAGGCTGCATCTAGTACCGAACCGATGATTTGGACGATACGCCCAACGTTGCATTTTTGAAGCATGGAAACCCCAAAACCCGTTTCAAGCAAACATGCATTCTCTCCTTTTTTTTGGACACCCTCTTTCTCTATCTAAAAAAGAGGGGTATCTTTTAAAGTCCACTGATGTGACAAATTTGTGCCAAGTGAAATCACTTTATTTTCCCTTTTGCAACGGCCAAGAATCCTCTGTTCCAAAACCCTATGCCCATCCCTGTTCCCTCTATCATAATTTGACATTGCTCCATTTCCCAGAACTATTTAATTTAAACATATGATATTCTCTGTAGAACAGAGAAATTCCCATTTTTGTCTGTTTTTCGTATCTTCAGATGTAGATGGTCCGGTCATCATCTTTTTAAACGATTTGTGGAGAAGTAGAAGAAACGAGATGAAGAATATGTTTTTTGCAGTGGAGAATATGTGTTCTTGGAGAGAAAATACGAGTTCTTGGAAAGAGAAAGAAAGAAGGAAGGAAAAAGAAGCAGGCGCCATTTTTGCCTTTTTAGCCGTTTTCTCTCACATCGGTAACCCAACAGACGTGACGGTTGCGTGTTCCGAATTTTTTTTCTTGTGAAATTACATATGTACCCTTTTAACCCCTTTTTAAATCGCAACCGTCGATTCATCTGGAAAGCGAATCAACGGCTCTGAACGTGTCCCGCACGTGCGGAATTTTGCCTGTAACGCATAGGAGCCGGACTGCAAGAAAAGGTAAGAGAATATCATTATTTAGTGGGACCTGCTAAAAATAAAAGAGAAAAAGAAAATATGGAACTTGACGGAGGAGGGTTATGTGTTTGGAGCTGTTGGACACATGTCAAATTATGATAGGGGGAACAGGAATGGGCATAGGGTTTTGGAACAGATGATTCTTGGCCTTTTGCAACAACCAATGAGATGCGCTATGTCAAATGAGAGTTTTTCGAGTTTTGGGTGGGGAATTAATTAGGGCACCACATATTTAAGAAGTATAGTAGTAATTTATTCGATAATTTTACAATATTAAAAAAATTAAAAATTAACCACAAAAAAATTAATATGTGCAATTATTTTTTAATTTTTAAGTACAAAAACTCTAATCCAAATGGAGCAACATTTTTGCCAACCTTACAAACTAACTAGGTTTTATATCCGCGCAATGCGCGGTTGTATTTCTAATAAATAATCATGATTACATCATCAAAATAAATTAGAAAGAATATTAAATTTTCATTCAAAATCAAATAATTAACACTTATTAAATCGTCAGGGTTCTGAGCATTGAAAGTGTTTCATAATCTGGTTACTCGAAATATTATTCTCTTTCCTTGTTTGCCTTTTCCAAGTTCATTTAGATGTACATATTGATTTTTAATTAAATACGGATAATAGTTTTATATAACTAATGAACATTAGTAGAATGATAACCATAAAAAAAAGACTTTTCATTTAACCATATTAATACATTGAACTTAATGTAATCAAATAATTTATTGTTCTAATCTTAGACACTAAGAAAAAAACTCTATATAAAGAGGTAAAATATTATAAATATTAGCTATTCTACTATAACTATAGGTAACATGAACTATTTTACTTAATAGTTTAGTTCATAGTTACCTAAAAATTCTATCTATGTCATTAGCTAATGGGGTACAATGTCCTAGAAAATAATCATGCTCCAAATGCCACGTGTAAGCTTCGCATTGGAGGATAGCCTACAATATACCACGTGTCATATGCAGTCGGTTTGTTTCTTTTAATATTAAATCTAATTTATGATGCAAGACTTTTAGAATTCTTATATACATGAATAAGAATTCCGTTTTTTCTTGGAACATTAAATTTATTAAGCCTTTTATAATTCCTATATACATTAATAAGGGCATTGCATTAGACTAACCATGGTTTAGTAGAAAGGGCTAACCATGGCAGTCAAATTTTTGGGGACAACATTTTTGTCTAGGACCCAAGACATAAGTCCCCACTTCCGTCTTCAAACCAACCCTAATAAATTTCAGATACCCTACAAACCCTAAAAATAACGTGACTTGAGGACGGAATTGCTACTTCCATCATCAAATTCCAGTGGGTACGTCATGTAAACCAACCTTTAATCCTCTATATATACATACATACTTTTCCTTCTAAAATCATAACAATTTTCATATTTCTCTCCAAATTTCCTTCCAAACTTAGGTAGTTACTCTCAAACTTAGCATTTTGAAAATGAATAGCGAAATGGATCCCGCCCTAGAAGAGTATTTCAGACACCAATTTAAAATTGTTGTCGAAAATCAAACCAAAAGAAAAAATGGTAATATATTATTTTGTAATGTGTAACTTTTTTTGTCGGAAATCAAACCAATATAAAAATGGTAATAAATTATCTAACTAGTATGATATTTTGTAGCGTCTTCTATCAATGTACACAAATTGGTTGGAGCGAACTGGTCTCAGTTTAGCAAGTTGTGGCTATCTGAAGGACGTCATTGGGAATCAATGGTGCGTTTATGTTAACAAAATAGATGACAAGTACTACCTAGACGGTGGTTTACAAGAATTTTTACATGACAACAATCTTTGGCTGACAGATACAGTTCATTTTATCCTTTCTTCGATTAACCTACTAGATATTTATTTTAAGGGAGAGTTATTGATAAGGCATGGGATTGGTTAACTGAAGGGAGAATTATAGTATCCCTTCGACGGGGATGTTTTTCGACTGAGTTTTCGAATAGACATAGACAATACCTTTTTGGGACTTTCAAAACCGGTACTTTTATTAATATTAAAATTTTGGAAAAATATTTATTTCTCTTAAGCTTATTTTTTATAACCTATTTCTATTTGTACAGTGGATAGGTCGTAACTACGTGAAATGGCGCTTTAGAATGCAGCTTGGAATCCCAGAAGTACTACACATGCGTAATAGTCGCGGGAACAAATTGACACTCCGCGTTGCTCTAGATGGAGACGATTACTATTTGCTGGGTGGTCTGATTTTGTTGAGTTTTCGAGATTACAACACGGTAACTATGTACAAATCCATCCAGCCCATTACGACATCCTTGATTATAGGGCTGGGAATGATGCTTTCAATTCTTTATTTGATTAACTTTAATAAAACATCATTGTAATATTTGCAATGTTTTCTTATTGAATTAAATAAAATTAAAATAAGTTGATTTTATTGCAGACAATCAAAATAAGTGATAATTGATACATTATAAAATGTTACTAGTTACAAAATTTAAATACAACTAATTAGGAGGTGGTTGGTTAGGATTTTCTTGGTTGGGGCAAGTCTTTCGGTTGTACCCGATCTCTTTACAGTTGTCGTACTTCTTTGGTCTTGGATTTCACCGGTTCTCTCTGTCCATATGCATTTCAAATATCCGCCTTTAAGGTCACCCCACCTGTGAACCTTTCATGTTAAGATGGTGATATTTCATATCAAAAGGATATGGCCTCAATGCATGAGATCAAGTACATGATATAAAATGGATTTGTATGTATTCTTATAGTACTCTAGAGAATACACAGGGTTGATATACTTAGAAGCATCCTCCATGAATGATTTGGACACGACAATTACATGCGTGCATGAAGTTGTATAAGTAGACCATTTATCTCAGTTACAATCACGAGCTGATAAGTTGACTGTGTATATTTTTCCACCTTCACCAGGTCATCTATGTCGGGACATGACCCTATAGATTCCTAGGTTTTTGTGGTGTCTTTGCACAATCAAACTTGTAGCTTTATGACGTAAGCGAAGTATTGATCCCATATTCTCTTAGGGAATGGCGTTTTACAAGTATTAGCGTCTTGCATGTGCAAGTCGAAATAGTGAACAAGCTTGTAAAACACTATATCCACAAGACCTTTCAAAGACAGCGCCCTAGACTGTTTCAAAACACTGTTAAGCGTTTTAGACATGTTAGTCGTCATGCACCCGAAGCGCTTCCCACCATCGTAGGCCAAAGTCCACAACTTTTTCGGATGCTGCATTAACTAGTTAAATGCATCTTGATTTTTGTGTTTTATAAGGTCAAGATATTGATCACACTTAACTTTTTTCGTTTGGGAAGCAACAATCTACACAAGATCTTTCAATTCTTTATTTTTTGCATGAGTGTGAAAATTTGACTTGTAATGCCTTAGGCAATATCGATGTACTGCCATTGGCGGTTGCATCCGGGAAGGCTAGCCACAGCACTAAAAATTCCGGGATGACGATCGCTAATCAGGCAAGCTTGTAAGGCTTGAACAACATGAAGCCTTAAGTTTGTAAGGAACCATGACCAAGTTGAAGTTGCCTTAGATTCAACAATAGCAAAGGCAAGGGGTAAAATTTTATTGTTAGCATCCTTAATGCTTGCAACCATAAGTACTCCTTTATAGTTCCCCCTAAGGTGTGTGTCATCCATTGAAATTATATGCCGGTACCACTTGAAACCATCAACTAACAGTTTAAATGTCCAAAACAATGACTTGAACACCTTAGAGCCATCAACAGTGATTTGTGGATGGTAAAGAAATTTGACTTTTGCATCCCGGTTAGAATCTTGTAGTGCCCGCATATAATGTGGTAGTACTTGGAAAGTTGATTTCCAAGTACCAAATAGGGTTTCAATAGCGTGTCGGCGGGCATACCAAGCTTTTTTATATGTATAGATTAAAGAAAATTTATCCACACATGCAACCTTAATCAATTTAACAGATATTTCGGGGTCAGCCTGAACAAGGTACAAAATTTTTACCCCGATGTAGCAGGATGACATGTTGCATTTTTTGTTTTGATCCATCAAGTAGTAGAGGCTTTCTTTGAGTCTGGTAAACTTCCACATTCCATCCACTCTGATATGGTTAACACGAATATCTCAACTGCATCCGCTGGATTCTGTTGAGTTTCTGCATACCTCGCTGAACCATTGTTTGTTACTCTAGTCTCGTATCCACTCCTTCAAGGCAACCTGGTCATGTCATATGTTAACTGCTAACATTGTCCCCCGCTTATCCTTAAACTGCATCCCTAAACACATTTCAGGGAAATCGGGATTCTATTTTTTAATGTGTTTTTCCTGTAAGTCGGTTCAGGAACAAGTTGCATGGTACCCATATCATTCCAACATGAAAAATTAGCATAATCACCATATGATGACATATTCATTTCGGTATAACGGAGGTAGTAGATGCAAGTTCAGTCTCTTGGACTGTCTCTTCATTACTTGGTCCATGAATATTTTGGGGGATTTCTTGAGGAATTTCTGGGACAACATTTTCTTCGGTATCAAACTCTTTCCCGACCCCGTCATCCTCGTGGTCTCCAGCACTATCATCACCCCATCGTCTTCCGTTTCCGGAACACCTTCAATGTCAGATGTCATATGTTGGACCCAACGAATCCATTACCGAATCATTCAGTACGGTCGGTTAGTAAAACGAAGGCTCGTAACTGGACGGTGAGGGCATACTTGGTATTGGATTTGACTCTGGATAATAATGTTCCAGAACAAATTGTGATTGTTCAAAAAAATCTGTAGTCATGATTACAAAACTATCTACCTGTCTCTGCACAGGTTCTAACAAAGCACCAATATGAATCCCTTGTAGTTTGAAATCGGTATGGATTTCCCACAAATTCTCAAGATCTTATTCGTCGTTGAGATTTACGACATCATGCACCATGAAAAATGGACGAATCATTATTAAACGAACATTCACACTAGAAAGACCGACTCATTTGTGCCGACATATTCGATGGCAAAGTTGTCGAAATGAAATTTTTTGTATTAATTCCATACTTTTTTCCAGAAGGCTCTGCGAAACGGGGAAAACCACCGGCTTCGTACACTAAATTGCGGTCGAAATTTAGATACAATTTCATTAGACATTCAAGTGTCATTTTTCTAGAGAAAAAATATATGAGGGAAGATAGGTTTTTTTTGTAAGAAATAAGTTGAAGGATTTAAATGAGTTGAATGGTTTGTTGATGTAAGAAAATAGAGTGAAGGCTGCTGCAGTTTATAGAGATTTTGGTGGTGAAGGAATAAGATTTTCTATCCCTAAAAATCTGGCCACAATGCTTCTCCCGTAGAAAAGTTTCTGCCCCTTGAGGTTGAGGACGGAATTCCCACTTCCGTCCTCAAGTGTCAGAAATTTTTCCACGGGATATCCACCTTATTTTTCACTGTAATGTGTTGGCCATTTTTTTTTTAATATTATGCATATCTATATTTTTTAATATCATAAAAGTAAGAATTTGGCACAAAATAATAAACTCTCAATTAAATTCAAAAATTCGTTCCCACACAAAAGTGTTACCGGACGATCCATGTAACATCGGGTAGTCAAGGGAGCCTCAACAGTTATCTCTTCCGGTGATTTTGAACACTGACCGGCTTCGTTCACAAAAGCTCTTTCTTCAGACCAAAAAATATGGCCTAGAAGATAAAACCAGGGTTCGCCTTTCCTCCTGTACCGCCTAGCCCTTGAATTAGTCTAATGCAGAGTTAAATAACCAACAATATAAGTTATGAAAAATTTATATTATAATATTTTGCCGTAATTACATGTAAATTACCTTCACATATTGCACCCACTGGGCTTCAATACCATTCAAATCTACAGTGTTTGTCCTCCCGTCGTATTTGAACCACGCTTGGTGCAAAAGGACCTCAAAATTCCAAAACCTCCTACACAGCTTTGCTAAGCCTGCATCAATCATTTTCGTTGTGAAATATCCGCCGGTGACGGAGTTCATGACGTACACAATTTCATTGTACAGATCGGACCAATTTTTTTCATCATTGTAACCATGTGAATCAAATTCAAAACAAATTTTTACTAACCTCTGTTCATATTCTTCATGACATTCTCTAGTAAAATCAATATCACTGAATTTGTTAACCATTTATTTTTTAATAAATTTTGGAAAGCTTGTCATTTTAAACAATGGATTTTGAAGATGGTAAGGAAATTTTATGAATTTTGAAGAGGGTAAGTAAATTTAATGTTTGAGAGTGGTGAATGTTGTAGAGCGTGGTGAGGTTATTTATAGATAAAATTGGTGTGTTAAAAAATTCAAATTTTGAATTTTGAATTGACTAGTCTCTAAAAATTGGTCAGAAATGAGAACGGAATTGCCAATCCCGTTCACATTTTCAATTCAATTATTCAAAAGCAAAAGGAGAAAAGACTAGACACTGCAAAAACTGCAAAAAGCTTGGAATTTGAGGACGAAAGTGGCAATTCCGTCCTCAAGTCACATGATTTTTAGGGTTTGTAGGGTATCTGGAATTTATTAGGGTTGGTTTGAATGGGGGGAGTCCTCGAAAAAAATGTTGTCCCAAAAAATTTGACTGTCATGGTTAGCTCTTTCTGTTAAACCATGGTTAGTCTAATGCAATGCCCCAATAATAAGAATCCAAAAATTCATTATGCATGTTTTTTTTATGTAAGCTTTTAGAATTTCTATATACATTTTATTTTCTTAAAATATTAAATCTACTTTATGATGGAAGACTTTTAGAATATATATATATATATATATATATATATATATATATATATTAAATCTACTTCATTATAAAAGAAAACTATTAAACTTCTTTATTTTAAAAAGAACCAATGAACTTTTTCATTAAAAAAGAAAACTATTCAACTTATTTATTGAAAAAAATTATTGAACTTTTTCATTTAAATTCAATTCATTTATACTACATAGCCTTTTAGAATTCTTATATACATATTATTTTCTTAGAATATTAAATCTACTTTATATATGATGGAAGACTTTTAGACATTAAATCTACTTCATTAAAAAAAAAAATTATTGAACTTCTTCATTTTAAAAAAAAAAAAAAAAAAAACCTTTAAACTCCGTTCTAAATTTCTTTGTATTATCAACTGTTAAAGTGCAAAAAAATAAATCAAAAATCGAAAATGGGAATAGTAGTAAGGGAAGTTAGCCTGCATCATCACTCCCATACTCCTGATGTTCCCCCACCACCACCCCAATCCCTTCTTCTCGACGCCCATTCCCGTTCCCGTTCCCCTTCCTACGTATGCTTTTTTCCATTTCTTCTCAGATTCCGACGACGATGATGATGGTTAAACTTGCTCCTCCTCCTCCGGTACTATTACCCCGCCCACTATCACTTCCCGCCGCAGATATCTTGCCCCAATAATAAATGAAATTACTACTAAATGATTAGTCTACTTTTGCAACAATAAACACCTCTCAGGTAAAAATCCAAAATAAAAGGGAAAAAATAACTTCTCTTTTGGGATCTTCCACGAAACAACAGAGGACCCCCACCTATAACTCACACATGCAATAGCTCAAATGAACAAACCCTAATTGAATTCTCAATGGTAACCCTAAATCAACAAAAAAATTAAATTCAACACAATTCCAAAAAATGGAAATATATCTGAAACAACAAAAAGAAACAAAATTTAAGGTCTGATCTGAAGCGAAGAAGAAAAGGGTGAAATTGTGAGACTGCTAAAGGATCAAAACGATTACGTACTGCCTACAGGGTGTGGTGGTGTCCGGAGAAGAGGGAGGGTGGCGGCGGCGGAGGGGGATAACGGAGGAGGTTGAAGTGGGACGCCGGAATCTGTGCTGGTTTGGAGAATAAGGGAGGAAAGCGGTAAAATGGTGATTTTAAACAACTTTAAAAAAATAAATCAAAATTCATTTTTTTGTAACAGATTTGTACGAAATGGCTACCTTCACCAATCGCAAATTGTTTGGAGACTGTAATACAAAGAAATTTAGAATGAGGACCATTCGCGCGAACATGTATAAGTTTGGATACAAAATTCACCAATCTGATTTTAAAAAAACTCAAAGAATTTCTTCATTTAAAAAGAACCAATGGACTTCTTCATTAAAAAAGAAAATCATTCAACTACTTCATTAAAAAAAAAAAATTAAACTTCTTCATTTAAATTCAATTCATTTATTTTACATACTTTTTCTATAATCTATAAATATGTAACTTTAGAATTGAAGATGAAGATTATAGCTCATGAAGCACTATTTTTTTTAAAAAATATTGACAAAGTTGCCACATGCAAGCTTATGATTGAAACACATCTCATAATATGTCAAATGTCTCATCATGAAACTCCTACATCAACTTAACCTACTTTATATATTATAAATTTTAGCACCAGTCTCTAAAACGTCATTGCTATGTCGAAGATCATATTCAACCTCATAAAAGAAGGCTCAAGAGGAGCACACTGGATCCTTTGTAACACTCTCGATAATAATTTCATATATATAGTTATTTTTCAGTTTATGATATATGATGTGTGTTATGGGACTAGCCGAGCTTGCGGGGGTGACTAATGCTCGGGTTGAAGTGGGAGAACTCTTGTGCACAAAAGGCTTTACCACGCCCACATGCCTCACTCTCCAGAGAAAGGGGTAAAATGATTTTTTTTAACAACTTTTAAAAAAATAAATTAAAATTCATTTTTTCTGTAATAGATTTGAACGGAATGACTACCTTCACCAATCGCAAATTGTTGGGGACTGTAATACAAAGAAATTTAGAACGAAGACCATTCACGCGAATGTGTATAAATTTGGGGACGAAATTCACTAATCTGGTTTTAAAAAAACCCAATCAACTTCTTTATTTAAAAAGAATCAATGAACTTATTCATTAAAAAAGAAAATCATTTAAATTCAATTCATTTATGTTACATACTCTTTCTATAATGTATAAATATGTAACTTTAGAATGAAAATGAAGATTATAGCTCATGAAACACTATTTTTAAAAGAAAATTAATAACAAAGTTGCCAAATGAAAGCTTATGATTGGAACACATCTCATAATATGACACATGTCACATCATGAAACTTCTACCTCAACTTAGCCTAACTTTATACATTATACATTTTAGCATCAGGCTCTAAAACGTCATTGCTATGTCGAAGATCATATTCAACCTCATAAAAGAAGGTTCAAGAGGAGCACGCTAGATCCTTGGTAACACACTCGATAATATATGATGCGTGTAATGGGACTAGCCAAGCTTGCGGGAGGTGACTAAGGCTCGTGTTGAAGTGGGAGAACTCTTACGCACAAAAGGCTTTACCCACGCCCACAGGCCTCACTCTCTAATACAATAGAGAATTTGGAGGATGTAAATCAAGATGACCTAGCAACCCAATTAGGTAGGAGGAATTGTCTTAACCCACCACAAGAAGTCACCTCTTTTACACTATGGCGGCAAAAGATTCAATCATGCGTCATTGTGTACAATCTAACACCGCGGAACCAATTGGGCTGGCTTTGCGAACGAAGTGGGGAGAACTTTATTTATATAGGCCTTTACCCTATGAATTTGAGTCATACATTGTTCGGATGTAGGGTAGTTCCTAACCTTTATTATGGGAATGCCATCGCGTTGCTGAGGGCCGTTGGTGGAGCTCGGTCCATCCAGGTGAATTCGTGATGACGGGGCCTTGCGAAGAGCTCGGCACAGTCCCTGGCCCTTATCCGACCCATGGCTATTTCATGGACTTCAGGCCATGGCTTCTTTGTTGAACCAATATTGCTTAGGCCCACTTCTATGCTTTTGTATCAGACCCCATCAAAGAAAGTTTCCACAATTAAAGTGTTACGGGGAATGTGGATCCAAACCGCAAGAGTGTTGTGGCTAATTTCTGCAACAGAGAGTTGCTCAATAGATCTCACATATGCATATGGGAAGAGCAAATTAAAGGGATGTATTCAGAGTTTGGAGGAACTTAAAAAGGTATTCAAATTTCAATTTGTTCAGTTTCCTTCTTGTTTTTTTGAATGATGAGTGCTCTTTATCTATATTAGGAATTCAATTCAACCAATGATTTATAAGTTTTTACATATATTAACTTAAAACTTGGAAAATGTCATATCTATTTTTAAAAGATATGAAAAAGCTAAAATGACTTGTATTATGAAACGGAGGGAGTAAAAATATTTCAATGTCTGTTAAGATATCTTAGTTGAATGCAGTATCCACATTATTCTTTTTATATAACAGAATTGTCAATAGAGATAATTACTATTTATGCCCTTGAAATATCTTTCAAAAGCAACTGTTACCCCTCATGAATATATCGTGCCATTTATGTCCCCAACAAGTTACGGGATGCCATTTATGCCTAAAAGTGGCGGAGGCCGGCGAGAAGTGGTGGCATCGCACATGTGCGGCCCGCACATGCAAAATATCAAGGGCAATTTCGTCAAACTAGATTTTTAATTAAAAAAAACAAAAAAACTCTCAAGAGAATTCCCTTAACCCGGCTCACATAGCTCGAAAAAATGTGAGCGTGAGCTGAGGTGATGTGAGCGTGAGCGTAATATTCGAGCTCGCTTATGTGAGCTGAGCGTGAGCTGACCCCGCCACCAGAAAAAGTCTCAACCCGAATAAGATTAATATATATAAAATATTATATATATATATATATATAATAATAATAATAATAATACAAAGGGTGGTAGTATTGATGAAGACTTTATTATCTTGGATTATTGGAAAGCAAATGCTCTTAAATTTCCTATTTTTTTCTATGATGGCAAGAGATATATTAGCAATTCATGTAAGTTCGTAGAGCATCCGAGAGTGCTTTTGTGTACTCTTGTCCAAAATTAGTTTTTAAGGGCCTATCAGTATTATGCTATTCTCGAGACATGATTTTCGTTTTTTTCGCTAATATAAACGAGCTTGGGAAGCTCGTGAGCTAAGCTAGTCTCGTGTTAAAATGTGAAATGAGCGTGAGACTTTCGAGGTTTATGAGCTTTTCCGAGCTGAGCGTGAGCGTGAGACTTTTCAATTTTTATGTGGAATGAGCGTGAGTATCATGCTGTTTCAACTCACATACTCGATTGACACCCCCTACCCTTACCCCCACCCTCCCTCTTGATCTCCTTCCTCCGCCACTTCACCGCCACCACCTCACCCTCCCTCCCTCTTGGAACTGAAGCTGGAATCCCTTTCATGGTCTTCTAACCCATTCTCCGCAAAACTCTTCCGCCACTCTCAAACCACAAGCTTCTTCAAATCCCACCAAATCAAAAATCCTAGTCTTTGAATATCCCCAATTTCTCTTTGGTGCTTTGATGGATAAATTAAAAGAGTTTCTGTCGTTTTTGTTGTGTGCGGAACTTGCTACATTAATAGATATTTTGTGGGTATCATCTGGTCTCGAGTTTATTTGAAGAAAGTAGAAAAGCTTGGTATTTTGTTGCTGCTATTCTAGGTATACGGGTATCCAAAATTTTGCGATTCCAGGTATGTTCTTGAAGAATTAGTTGGATTTAACTTCTTTAGGAGCTGGGATGAGGTTACAATTGTCGATTTTGGAGGTCTTTGCTGGTTTTTTTTGCCTAAATTAAAGTTTAGAACAAGGGTTTCTGGTTTGCTGCCAAAACTGTACCTCTTCACTTTTTGCCGATTTCTCGATGATTCGATAAGAGTTTCTTGCTCAAACTTTACAGAAAGATTCGTATTTTAACTGTGAACAAGAACATATGTTTGAATTTCAGTTTAATGGTGTGTAGAGATTGGACTTTTTATTTGAAAAACTCAGTTTTTCGTAACCATTTTTCTGGCAGAACTGTTGCTCTTAGTTTGTAGGCGATTTTTGGTTGATCCGTTATGAGTTTGAGGCTCAAACTTTGCAGAAAGATTCGTCTTTTAACTGTGAATAAGTTCATATAAATGGATTTGAGTGTTATGGTCTGTAGCGATTGGGTTAATTTTTTGGAAAAACCTCTGTTTTCGGATTTTTGCTTTGGCTTGAAGCTCTAAAAGAGTAAACTTGAACAGAAAATGATTTTGGTAAAATGGGTTTTGGAAGATTTGGGGCAAGAATGTTTGATGATCTTCATCTTTGATGAACCTTGATGCAAGGGTACAAGGCTGCCCAGATTTTTGCAGCGGCAATTACCTAGAAGACCTCGGCTTTTGTTGAACAGAATGATTTTGGATGAATGGTTTTGGAGGAATGATTTTGGTGGAATTTGCTAGATCATAAGCAAATGTATGTAGAAGCTTCAAAGTGAGGGTAAGGAGAATTGGAAGCGGCGGCGGGGACGCTCTCTCTTCAACTTTTGGTGTTCTTGGCAAGTTTATGAGGAGGAAGATGAAATGTCACAACTTTGATCTTTTTTAGCTTAGATGATTTTTCGGATACTGTTTGCCGGTCGGGTTTTAGTTGGGGATTTTTTTGGTTTTTAATTAAAAATATGAATGGACGAAATTGCCTCTCGAATTGTACGTGTGCGGTTCGCACGTGTGCAACGACGCCCATTTTCACGGACGCCGCCACTTTTGGGCATAAATGGTACCTAGTAAATTTTTGGTGACACAAATTGCACGATATATTCCTGAGGGGTAACAATTGCTTTTGAAAGATAACTCAGAAGTATAAATAGTGATTATCTCTTGTTAATATATTAAGAGTTTATTTTACATGCCCACTAGAGGCCCACCCCTATTTTTTGTTCAACACACCCCCTACCCTCACAACTCACAAGTTTTTCTCTCTCCTTTCTTTTTGCATTTCAAAAATTCTCTAAACCACCTCTCAAAAATTCTCAAAAATTTGACATAATTTTATTTGCACTTAAATTTTCTTTGCAATACCCCTAAAAAAATGTGAAGAATTTTATGCAAAAAAAAAAACTTTTTTTTACCGCCTGCTGACGTCAGTGGATCAACCGCCTACATGTCAGCAGACGGTTGACCCACTGACCGTCAGCAGGCGGTAAAATTTTTTTTTTTTGCAGAAAATTCTTCACATTTTTTTAGGGGTATTGCAAAAAAAAATTAAATGCACAAGTTTTTTTTTTTTTTTTTGGCTGAAAATTCTTCACATTTTTTTAGGGGTATTACAACAAAAATTAAGTGCACACAATTTTATTTGCACTTAATTTTTGTTGCAATACCCCTAAAAAAATGTTTAGGATTTTCTGCAAAATGTATTTTGACCAGCGTGTCGACATCGACAGAACGGTCGGTGGGTCAACCCTCTGCTGATCAGCAGGCGGTTGACCCGCTAACCGCCTGCTGACGTCAGTAGATGTTTAGCGGGTCAACCGCCTGCTGATCAGCAGAGGGTTGACTCGCTGACGCCGACGCTGTGATATTTGCAGAAAATCCTAAACATTTTTTTAGGGGTATTGCAACAAAAATTAAGTGCAAATAAAATACCAAGTATTTTCTTTGTATTTATGTTTTAACACTTAGGGTATGTAATAACTCATCAAAATTTCCAAAAAATTACAAGTTTTACTACAAAGTGTCATATAAACTATTAAAAAGTAAATGTTATAAAAAATAACATTCAACATCCATATACTTGGTCTAATTTTTAGTAAATCAAGTGACAAAAATTAAAGCAATATACTGATACAAATTGACGTCGAGGTCATTTAAACTTAATATTTTATATCTTATTTATATAGTATTTTCTATCACCATTATATATTGAATATTTTAAGTAAAAATACAGTCAAACCTCTATATAAAAATACTCTATATAAGAATAAACTCCTTATAATAATGAAAAATGATGGTCCCAACTCGGGACCAGTTATAAATAAGAATAATTATTTAACAATCTTACATTAAACTTAAGATGATATGAAATATTTGTATAAAATTGTCTGTGACAATGTCTTAATTTTTTGGGTTAATATCACATCCTTAAACTTGCGCGTTCGTAGTAACTCGTCATCGGCACTATCTGTTCGAATTTTGCAGTGCTTGAAGCAGTTTTCAATTGTATGTGGCTTCACATCTATAAACCATGTATAGTAGTTGCCTAAATATTGTGTAGTATCGTGTAATTGGTATTTAACTAATATAGTGTAGGAACACATGTTTTTAAAATATAAGGAACACATTTCTAAGTGTCGTATAATTTATATTAGTTACTTTTAAAAAAATATAATTTTTATATGTAAGCCTCTTTTTAAGAATAACCTCCAATAGTAATATTTTTGTGCAGTCCCAAGAGTATTATATCTGTATAGAGGTTTTACTGTACAATGAATAATACTTAATTATTAAAAAACAATGAACATTATTTATTTTTTTCATCAATATTCAATATATAATGAATATATGTAATTCAATTAATACAAAATATATAGTTTAAATAATCTCGACGTCAATTTGTATCAGTATATTGTTTTAATTTTCGTCACTTAGTTTACTAAAAATTAGACCAAGTATATGGATGTTGAATGTTATTTTTTGTAACATTTATTTTTTAATAGTTTATATGACACTTTGTAGTAAAACTTGTAATTTTTTTGAAATTTTGATGAGTTATTACATACCCTAAGTGTTAAAACCTAAATACAAAGAAAATACTTGGTATTTTATTTGCACTTAATTTTTGTTGCAATACCCCTAAAAAAATGTTTAGGATTTTCTGCAAAAATATCACATGCGTCGACGGCGTCGAGACGGTCGATGGGTCAACCTCGCTGATCAGCAAGCGGTTGACCCGCTAACCGCCCTGTTGACGTCAGCGAGATGTTTAGCGGGTCAATCGCCCTGCTCGATCGCCAGAGGGTTGACTCAGCTGACCGTCTATCGACGTCGCAGACGCGGTAAATTTGCAGAAAATCCTAAACATTTTTTTAGGGGTATTGCAACAAAAATTAAGTGCAAATAAAATTGTGTGCACTTAATTTTTGTTGTAATACCCCTAAAAAATGTGAAGAATTTTCGAAAAAAACTTGTGCATTTAATTTTTTTTGCAATACCCCTAAAAATGTGAAGAATTTTCGCACAAAAAAAAACTTTTTTTACCGCTTGCTGACGGTAAAAAAAAGTTTTTTTTTTTGCAGAAAATTCTTCACATTTTTTTTAGGGGTATTGCAAAAAAAATTACATGCAAATAAAATTATATCAAATTTTTGAGTGGTGGTTGAGAGAATTTTTGAAATGCAAAAAGAAAGGAGAGAGAAAAACTTGTGAGTTGTGAGGGTGGGGGGTGTGTTAAACAAAAAATAGGGGTGGGTGGATAGATTGACCCTTATTTTATAGCACTTCAGATACCTTTTTTTAGTTAAAGGGGGATGAATACTAGTTCCATACTTGGTGGCTCGAATACCAAAACCTATCGTTTGGAAGGAAAGTGTCTTACTGCTTTAGTTCCATTTCGTTGTTGTACTTCGGATAGCTTAAGCTAGGCATATTGGCAAATTTAGTCCCTATTCTACATTTTTCTCGCGCAACGGGTCCCCAATCTATTTTTTTTTCATAACACTCCTCAAACATTTTGCGTTTGGCGGAAATAGTCCTTCCGTCCACTTCAGTTAGTCTCAGCTGTTAGAGTGCAAAAAAATAAATGAAAATCGATAATGGGAAGGGTATTTAAGGAAAAAATTAAATTAGGGACCAAAACAACCAATCGCAAATTGTTCAGGGACTAAATTTACAAATTTGCCAAAAAAAGTGCCCCAACCCTCCTTCTTCCCAACCAACTCTCTCCCTCTTCTTTACACCCTTACCGGCCACAACCGAAATCTTCAGTAGGGACTTTACGCTTATTTTTGTAAAAAAAAAATTTTAAAACAAAAAAATTGAAAGGAGGAGATCAAACCCCTTTTGTCATTATACATTTTGAACCTCCTATTTCCTTTGATTAAGAGGTATGAGCGTCTCGGGGTGTGGGATATAGGGATGGGTCTATGGGTGGTTTGAAGAAGAAGATGAAGAGAGTTGGGAGTGGAGTAGGTCTTTACCAACTTGAAACGAGCAATTGACATCATATAATGGAGCAACTTCAAAACCCATTTCACCATCTATCTCCAAATTCCACAATTAACATAAAAAATCAAAATTAATGACTTAAATAACAATATTTTGATATCAATTTTTCTTCAAAACAAACTTATAAGAAAAAAAATTACAACCTCAAAACTGAGTTTGGGAATTAGAGGTGGTAGGGATGGGTAAGATTTCTAGACCGAGATGGGATGATGGGGGTCGGTGGAAGACAATGGAATGTTGGGAGTTGTGATGGAGCTTAGAAGGTTGCAGGTTTGGAGTGGTGATGGTGGACATCAGACATGGAGATTTGGGCCTTTGCCGGCGGCGGCGGCAGCCACTCGCTGCCGGAAGTCCTCCATGGACAACCTAAAAAAAAAAAAATCAGGGACCAAAACAACCAATCGCAAATGTTTAAGGGATGAAATTTACCAATTTGGGCTGATTTGGGGAATGAGGAGAAGGGTAAATTGGTCATTTTGTAACAACTTTAAAAAATAAATCAAAATTCATTTTTACCGTAACAGAAGTGGACGGAAGGACTACTTCCGCCAAACGCAAAATGTTTGAGGAGTGTTATGAAAAAAAAATAGATTGGGGACCCGTTGCGCGAGAAAAATGTAGAATAGGGACTAAATTTGCTAATATGCCCTTAAACTAACACTTAGATACCTGAATGACTCAGTTTGGCATATACATATAATGGATCCTTACATGTACTTGGAAATTAATCATATCAATTTGGACTGGAATGTCCTTCAAATTCGGCAAAACCTCATATTGACTGAAGGCCGCTTCTAGTAGGAAAGAGCTTTTGGAAAGATTTTTTAATGGAATAATTCTTTGAAATTTTCAAAATGAGGTATTAATTTAAAATGTTCGACAAGCGAAACTTGATAATGAGAAGCACTTGTTATCAATGTCCTTCCAGAACAGCTTTTTCGAGTTTTATTAGCTAAAGAAGAAAACACATATATTGTTAGTCTTACAAAAGGCGGTCTCAACTTGCTTAAGCATATTGGAGAGGCGAGAGACCTTGATGGTTTATGGAAATAACAGACAATATGTGTAGTAATTTAATCCCTCTCCCCATATATTATTCCTTTAGTAAATAGAAGGATTCGATTCCCACTTGAAATCCCAGTGAAAAGTTGAACTTAGAATAGAAAATGTACAACACATAATAAACCAGAAGTCTAAAAATTGTCTCAAGATCCCAATGACATAATATAGTAAAAATGTCTTAATAAACTAGTCATCTAGAATAACATAATCAGCCGGATGATGTCCATCTTGTTCTGATTTTTCCTTCCACAATGCAATTTTTGGCTTGAGGGACTCATCCCAACCAATTACACTGTTATCTTTGTATTTCTTCCATGACGGATGAATCCGGGGAATAGGATAGTCATCCTTCAACCGCATCTGTCGTAACATAGGAAAAAAAAAAAAAAAAAGAGTCAAACAATTAGTATTTTAAATTAATATGTGAAATAGTATAGTAAAGGAATAGGATAGGAACAGTGACTTGCCGCAATAAAATGAGACTCGTCCTTTATAAGGCCGATCACTATGAGCCTGTCGGGATAGTCACCGGAACTAGTAAGTGGCAAAAATGTCAATGACTGGCGTCTGGATATAGTAACAACAATTACGTTGTACATTGTTGCTACAATCCATGTCATTTCAGGAATAGTCATCCACTTTTCCTTATTACATGGTCCGTCGAAGTGAACGAGCCCCTTCTCGGACTCATCAAAGAATTTCTCGCCTCCCATCACACCCGTATACAGTGTCCGACGAGCAAGTAAGTCTCCATGCAAATCCTTTCTGACCTCTATCCACTTATTCTCGTCCCCCTTAACCATGTCAGCTACTGCACGAAATCCACAATTCCCGTCCCCCTTTACATCGAGCCAGCTATCTATATATGATGGGATAAAATCAGGAAGATCGAGTTTCCATGGAAATGTAGCGCCAGACACTTCCTCCAATGCAGAGGATTCTGAAGGAAATTCCAGTATACTAGGACCTACGAAATCAGAACTCGGACCCTGACCGCGTGACCCACTACATGATCTACCTCGGCCTCCAACCGAACTAGGTGATCGGTCGCCTCTACCTTGGGATGGACTAGAACTTCGACCTGACCCTGATCTCTTGAATTGGCTCAAGGATTGCTGAACATGCTCTGACCGGGGCTTTTTCGTATCTCGCTTGGGACGACCATTTGTAATCTTCACCTCTGGTTCCTGTAGTAGAGAACACTCTGGTCTCACTAACTTGCAAAATCCTTTGAATTTTTGAATTCTTTAAGAAAAGTAGTAGGGCAGAATGTTTTTCAAGAAAAAAATAGTGTGTTTAGATGATGGTTTACCTCAAATTCGGAATCCATTGGAGGAGATTCGTCACCTATTACTTCCTTCTGCCGCAATACAACTCAAACATTAGTGGATATCTAAAATAATTGTCATTTGTTTTAGAGAGAAACTGTTTTTTTCTTTTTAAAATCACCCTTCGCTTCTTTTATTAACTTTTAAGAATCTATATACAACTGTGCAACACTTTTTCCAATGAGGGAGAGAAAACCACAGTTGAACTTGTAAGAAGGATGCATACCTGCTTAGGCTGATGCCTCTGAGAGAATAGGTGGTTTATTTTATCCCAAACAATGGGTTGCTTTTCCTTTATGATATCTTCAAACTTATCTGATAACTCCAACTTCCTGAGATTCTCCAAGTATGCTAGTTCATGTGGAATCATTTCCAAATTAGGGCAGTTTCTGATTTTCAAGTCATTGAGAAGAGGTAGTGCTCCTTTCTCCATTTCCCATTTCGTCAAATCTTCCAAGTTCCAAATTTTAAGAACTCGAAGTTGAGGAAATCCTCCCCTAGAGCACCTCATTGTCCTGCAAGTGCTGGATCTGGAAAGCAACCTAAGAATTATCAGATTTTTAAGTTTCTGTAATGCCCCCATTGGATCCTCTTCTAGTTCTGATCCAGACAATGTTATCTCAGTCAAATTGACAGGAAATTCAGACACAATGGATGGATATTTAAATTTTCCAACCAAATAGACTGTGGAGAGATTTGTATGGCCTGAGAGTGGCTTCAAATGCAGATAAGAAGGGTTACCAAGACCATCAAATGATTTCAGCCTTAGATTTTCAAGATGTTCTAGCTTTAGTATCCAGTCCCCAACTGCAATGAGTTTTTCTTTCATTTCATCTGCTGATGACATTGATCTACATGTTAATCCCAGTTTCCTTACGTTGACAATGGTGTCAAGTCCATTTGAAACTGGTGTATCTTCATCTATGAATGCACCCCACAAAGTCAGGAGTTGAGTTAAAGACTTATTTCTTGGCCGGTTGACAAATCTGGTTCGGTAAGTCTCACTGAGGTAGAGATGACGCAAATACTGCATGTTCCATATTGATTTAGGGAGAGCAGTGATATATGTGCGCTTAACATCGAGGACTAGTAGATTGAGCAACTTGCTTACTGCGTCTGGAAGGCTTTCCAGGTAGGTCCACCTTAAACCAAGATACCTCAAGCCAGTTAATATGCCAAGGGCAGATGGCAATTTCGGTTTGAAAACACGTTCCAGGTCAAGAACTCTGAGTGATAGGAAGCATCTTTTAGAAATGCATCTCTGGAGGAAGTTCCCTATATCCTCTCCATGTTTTCCTCCTTCTTCGGTATCAAATGAAAGGAAACACGTTACCTTCTTATAACGTGTTTTCAGCTGAGAAGAAGGGCAGGGTATACTTCCATCAATATGGCCATAGCTGGGATTTCTATCTTCATAATGAACCTTAAGTCGGAAGGTCATATCAGACTCATTTTGAAGAAAATTGGCTTCTGCTGCCTTCTTCAACAGCATCTCTCGCACATCATCACACAGCTGACAGGACTTAAACTTTCCATTAGGCTTCTTTTTGGCTCTTACCATCCTTCGACGAACAAGCTTATGTAGATATTGTTCACAGAAATATTCAGCAGGTCTGTCGTCACCTCTCTTTGGCCCCTCTAAACCTTCTGCTACCCACAGTGCAATCAGTCTTCTAGCAGGAATTTCCCTGCCATGTGGGAAAAGCAAAAAGTGAAATAGACGACGCCACAAGTCATGGGGAGCATTTTCATGGCTAACTGTAGAAGATTCTGGACTCAATGTTTCCTCTTCTTCTGGTTGCATCAATAACCTGTCCTGATCAGCCACTTCAGCATTATCATTTGCAGGTAGTCCATTTATTTTTTCAATACCATACCTTATCCTTCTTTCGTGAAGTTTCTGTATCTTGTCCTTGGTAAGGACAATGCTATCTTCAGTGAAAATTTGCAGGTTGGAAACTAAGAGCAGCAATGCCATGTTGAATGGACTCAGTGTCTCGGTGCCTCTAATTATATTCCTCTTCTTTATTTCCATGTACGAGTTTAAGAGATGCAGTGTACACTCTATACCTCTTTTCATTGTAATTTGGCCATGTTTGTCAATACACTTCTCTGCATGGCCAGCAACAACACGCATTTCCCCCATCCAAACCTCTAGTTTTCCATCTATGCCAACCAATTCTTTGATGTCATCATCTAGAGCTTTCATTAGGTTTAGCTCTCTTCTCAGGGACTCATATGCAGCTCCAACAATTCCGGAGGGATATGCTTCTGCTGCTTCTAGATCATGACTGATGCTGCTAGGTCCATTTGTAGCTTTAGCTTCCCCTATGTCATAGGTCCTTTTCCATTCACTTATGTCATCAATCCACTTGTTGATCTTCCGCATTTTTCTGGCAACTTCGACTCTGTTGAGTTGAGAAAACGAAGAGGAAATATATTACTCCTAAACTGTTTCTATTGCGCCAAAAGCTTAAAAGTCTAAGCTAATAGAGACAACATGCACCTACATGCTTTTGACTGCTAATTTCTTCCCAAAAAAACCATTCAGTGATTAGATTATATTTCTTACAATATGGACGAGAACATGCTCTTTCCAGTAAACTGTAGCAGTATAACGTCAATTCAAGTCGCGATAACATATTTTGGAGTGGCTAAATTTGTCAGCATGATGAAACAACATATTCAATTAGATCAATATTTCAACAGAAAGTTCCTTAAAGTGATTTGGTGACGGAAAAAGATATAGCAGTATAGTAGTAGTATCAAGTTATTGATTAAAAAAGGAAAGTAGAAAGTTCACAGGAACTAGATTTGTTCATATTGAAACTTACTTTCCAAAAATGCCTCTGAAATCTTGTGCAATGATGGCCCTTGCCTCTCGAGCAATGCCTTTAATCTCCTGCAGCCAGAGCTTAAATCTTGCATCTAGCTTCTCCATTGTGCTAATATCCTCGAGCAAAGCATCCATTAGTTGCAATTCTTTCATTAGTTGAATTTGTTTTGCTAATTTACCTGGGATAGTGAATTGGCTAGAATCAACTTCTGTTATTCTCCGATTCTCTGCACTCTTGTTTTCTGCTATGAAGCTTCCAATCTCATATCTCGTCTTTCGTACCAATACATGACACATCTCTTTCTCTATTTCCTTTGTTTCTCGCAAAATCTTCAGTAGACGAAGAAGCCTCCTGTCAACTCTATCTCTCCCTTCACTCATTTCTATTGCATAAGTAACAAGAGACTGCAGTCTGGTGTCGATCACCCCCATTTGCTGGAGCCAAACCTTTGTTCTCTGGTCAGAATCTTCCATTTTTGAGGCATCTTTAAATAGAGCCGGCATTAGCTTTAAATCCATTAAAAATTGCTCCCTAACAAACATTGAAGGATTCTTACCGAAAAGCTCAGCTATAATCATCCTCTGTATATTAATTTCTGTGGCTGCTGAAGCCGTTGAGCTTGATTTGATAGGCTCCATATCCATATGGCTCTTCATCTGTGGAACCATAGACCTTAAGCCATCTCTTACCTTAAATTCTCCTATTCCATAAAAGTGATATCTGCTAGAGACTGCAGCAATTCTTTTCTCTATCTTCACAATTTCCTTACTGAGCCCCCTTACAGAGCCTCGAACAGCAGCAAGCATTGCCGTAGGACTAAAATACTTGAGATCTTTGATATTTTCTTCCCTTCCATGCTGAAAGGATAGAAGTGATTCTTCAAGGAGTCTAAAGATATATTTAACTTCTTGCAGCCAAATTCTCTGTCTCTCATCGCGCTCATCTTCTGCTTCTACATCTACCTCCGCTAGAAATTGATCTAGCGGAACCATTTCATCTCTTATGTTTTTAAGGCGCCGCAGTTGATCCCCAGGAAGAAACCAATTTTGACTTAGAAAGATATTTAGCTGGTTCAAGGCAGAACTAAAAATGTTACCACTGCCCTCTTGTGAAGAAAACAGCAGATTCAAGTTCCTATCAGTGAGAATTTTCTTTCCCTCTTCAGAAAAATTATGGATCTCATGAGTAACTTTTTCAAGCTCCAGTGTCAGTTCATGCATCTCTTTCCAGTAAGACACCTTGAGCAGGGATGCCAACTTTTTCTTTGCCAAACTTCTCTCATACTGGGATATGAGATCTTCTGCTCTTCCAGCAGCCCTACTGGCTTTCTCCATCCATTTTGTGGCATTGAGGCTGGGTTCAGCCATGACTTCAATAGACTCGATGAAAGCATTCATCATCAGTGATTCCTTTTTCAATGATTCTACAGACTCGTTGACATTACTTATTATCTTTATTTGTTTAACAAACGCATCAATGAACGTGGAAACAAAAGCATCAATGAACGTGGAAACAAAAGCATCAGCCATATTCTGAGACTGAAGGAAGCAAACAAAATTTTCAGAGAGATCAGTCTTGAAGCTTTCTGCGGTTGTCTTGGGCACAAGTCTTTCACATGTCAAGACAGCCTGTAACCTTATTAGTTTAATGACGGTGATTCCAATGTGAACTGTGAAGAAAATAAAATACAAAAACTGGTGGCATATCATTATCAATATTCAGACTAAAACCTACCCGTATTATTATTTTACAATAATTTTCTGCCCCCGGGGGGGCTTAGGGTTGTATTTTGAAGGTAATTTTCTATTTTCCTCATTCATCGTCACTGTTTTTTCTTCGTTGACTAATTTATCTTCTTCAGAATTTCTTGCTGCAAAGCTTAATCTGAAAATTTTAGAAAAGCAGCAGCTGCATCAGCTTAAAGTCTCTATGAAAACAGGTAGAAGAATTCTTCACTGATACTATTATGTTTTGGGAATAGCCATAATCAAGTTAGTACATGTCTGAATTATCTTAAATTTCTATTGGCTTTGAGTTCTTGAAGCTTGATTCTTGCTAGTATACTAAACTCTTTTTCTTGATTTTCTTTTCAATATTTGAAGCTTGACTACTGTATGAATTTGCCATCCACAGAAATGATGAGAATGATGACGGAAAAGTTCCCTGGAAAGGTAGTGAGAGCCTGGCATGATTACGAGATCCATTTTCTAGTTCTAATTAGTCTGTTCCTGCAAACTGTTCTAATCATTACAGGAAATAGGAGGAAGTATATTAGCCACACCTTTCTCAAAATTGTTATTTGGGTAGCTTATCAATCTGCAGATTGGATTGCAACGGTTGCACTTGGTGTTCTGTCCAGAAGCCAAGCTAATAAAAAGGATGATCAAGATTTAGATCCAAAGTTCATTATAATGGCATTCTGGGCTCCTTTCCTTCTTTTGCACCTTGGCGGCCCCGATACAATCACAGCATATGCAATGGCAGACAACGAACTCTGGTTAAGGCACGCGCTTGGCCTAACTGTCCAGTCTGTGGTTGCAATTTATGTCTTTGTCACTTCCTGGGGAGGTGATGCAGTAAATATCCTTGCCCTCTTAATGTTTATCCCTGGATTAGTTAAGTACGGAGAGAGGACTTGGGTTCTATATTCAGCAAGCAGAGGGCCTTTCCAGAAATCCATGATTTCGGATCCTGATCCTGGTCCTAACTACGCTAAATTCATGGATGAGTATGTTGCTAGGAACACTGAAGGATATCGAGTTTCATTAGGAAGTGCTATAGATGTTTCCCGAGTAGTGCATAGTCCTCCAACAATTGATGGCCAAACTATTCCAGATGCTAAGATCTTAAATGATGCTTCCTACTTCTTCAAGACTTTCAAGAAACTTTTTGCTGATCTCATCCTTAGTTTCCAGGATCAGAGGGATAGCCAGTCATTTTTCAAACAGATATCTTGGGATAAAGCATTTAGCATAATTGAGGTTGAACTTGGCTTAATATTTGACATTTTCTACTCAAAGGGGCCTCTGATTTATTCGTTGCTTGGCTTCTCTCTCCGTATCCTCAGTTTATTATCCACTCTTGCAATCTTTATAGCTTTCGTGATAATAGATAAGCACAATTATTCCACTGTTGAACTTGAGGTTTGCATCACATACATATTGTCAATTGGAGCTGTTGCCTTAGAGATATATGCAGTATTGATAGCAGCTTCATCGGATAGGATGGTGATTTTGCTGATTCACAGCAGGAGAATTACTTTTGGAAGAGGTGTCAAGGTTGCATTTTCGCGTTTTCTTGGTACGATCCTGCAACTTGCATTTGTTGCTCCCTTAGAATTGTGTAACACTAATGAATTGGCAGAGACTCAAGCATCCTGGTTCACAAGCTTGGTGTATAAAACGGGATCACTTCTGCGATCTGTTCACTTGGTACCTTCAAAGAAGAGATGGTCCAATACTATTGGTCAATACAATTTCTTCAGCGTCTGTCTTATGGAGAAGCCAGCTAAGTGCTATAGAATCCAGAAATTTTTTGGGATTCATGAACTTCTTGAGAAGCACCGATATGGGGATAAAGTTCGCGTCCCAGATGCCCTAAAAGAAATGATATTTGAGCAATTAAACGGAAGAATTACCTCAAGTAAGGACCAAGATAGTTTGAAGTTCTATAACTACAGATGTGATCAAAAGGAACTGAAAAAACTAAAGGTCTTTGATGAGAAAGAGGAGGTAGAATTTGATCAAAGTCTTCTTGTGTGGCACATTGCAACAGAGCTTTGTTATTATACTGATTTTCCTGAGAAATCTCAATTGGAAAAACATTCCAAACACGAATTAAGGGAGTGTATTTATGGTTACACATTGAACAAAAGTTCGAATTCAGAAGAAAATTTGAAGTTTAAATATGAAATTAGCAAATGTTTGTTTGAATATTTGTTGGTCTGCTGCCCGTTCATGCTTCCCAGTGGAATTGCACAAACAAGGTATTAAGACACATTAGCCGAGGCCTCCGAGTTTGTCAAAGACTACAAACGCATAAACAGGGAAGAAGCTACTAGAAAGTTGCTGCATGTGAACACCAATTTTCGACCATCAGCAATAAAAGGAGATAGAAGCAAGACAGTGTTGTTTGATGCTTGCAGGCTTGCCAAAGCCTTGTAATCCCTGGAAACAAATCAAGCTTTTGATAGAAGTAAGAAATGGGAGACGATAACACGAGTTTGGGTTGACTTGTTAGCATATGCTGCAGCTCAATGCATATGGAGTGATCATGCTGAGCAACTCAGAGAAGGTGGCCAATTGCTCACTCACTTATGGCTTCTAATGGCACATTTTGGTATGACTGACCAATTCCAGATTTCACAAGGCTACATAAGAACAAAATGGAAAGTGGACTGAGAAACGGTCTTAGTAAGTTACTATTACTTGTTAGTAGGCCAGCTTACGAGGTAGAGGACGGATTTCAGACAGTTAGAGACAAGAAGTTGACATCGTCTAAATCATTTCACTTTAAATTTCAATTACCGTGTAGAATATCTCAAAAGTTCATTATCTTTTATCTTCCTTATACACTTTTCTATTCTTAGATATGCTAGATCGCTTTTCAATCATCCAACGTGTTCTCTTGTGCCGGAAATTCCCATTTCTTGGTTCCATAACTCCTTGTTAATAACTAATCAAGAGATTTACGGAGAGGGTTCCAACTCGAATCTGGTAATTTGCCAGTCAACATTGAAATGTGTCAATGACCAACGTAATTTCATTGTCACACTAAAAATAATAGGCTCTGTAATTTATGCACAAGGGTGATTATAAAGTTGGTGCATCACAGGAATCAATGAAAACATGTTCAAACTTAAGTACAAATTTCCAATCAATTGCAGAAAAATTTATTCTTCATAACTTACAAAGAAGTACAAGTCGTTACATAACATAAGTTTATCAGATAAAGGGTACCAATGCCCAACCCCAACCCCAAAACATGTGGTCTCAAGTCATAAGTACTGCCGCTAGTCTTTCTTGACATCTTTTAGACCAATGACTGAGATTGAAAGAAGCCATCATCTGAGCAAATTGTTCAGCCATTAGCATTTGAGCTTGAAGCTAAATCAGTTCAGCTGTACATAACATAAGTTTATCAGATAAAGGGTACCAATGCCCAACCCCAACCCCAAAACATGTGGTCTCAAGTCATAAGTACTGCCGCTAGTCTTTCTTGACATCTTTTAGACCAATGACTGAGATTGAAAGAAGCCATCATCTGAGCAAATTGTTCAGCCATTAGCATTTGAGCTTGAAGCTAAATCAGTTCAGCTACAGCCTGATCAGCCCCAATTGTCTGAGGTTCATTCGAATTCGCTTCGCAATTATTCTGATTATTACTATTACTTGCCTTCTCAGAATCAGAATCATCCCCCCTGATATGGCCCTGGTTTCACCTAAGTAGTAGCACAAAAAGTATGAACACGAAAATCACATGACTCATCCTTGCTACAAACATAAGACCAATTTGCCCCTCCCAACTTCTTGGAACAAATTTTACAAAATTCATCACACCCCTTTTGATTATAACTAATAATCAGCCCATGTTGGATGGGATGTGAAGGATGTTTGACGTAGCTGAGTTGCATTTCCACAATGTTCATGGAGGAAGAAATTGCAAGGCCAACAAGCTTAGATGGAATCATCGTTGTATGGCAATTGGCAGCCATGGCAGGGGTATTTTTTACCTTCTTGTGGTTTGTAGTAGATGTTTAGATTGTGATGGTGGCTGAAATCCTTGTACTCCATTGATGGATCTCTAGTGATTTTTTTTTGCTCTGTGTTCTTGATGATATGCAAATTGAGTTTGGCTCATGTATAGTTATTTTTCAAGGAATGGACTAAAAAAGTCAACTTGCCCATGTTCATTTAAAAGAAAGATGAGACATGATGGTACAATTGACAAGTACAAGGCAAGACTTGTAATTAAAGGGTACAGACAAACTGAGGGTGTTGATTATTTTGACACTTATACCCCTGTATCTAGAAAAACATCAACCAGGCTAATTATTGCTTTTGCAGCCTTGCTTGATTTGGAGATCCATCAAATGGATGTGAAAACAACTTTCCTTAACGGAGAACTTGAAGAAGAAATATATATGGAACAAGCTAAAGGATATGTTTTTCCAGGCCAAGAAAACAAGGTGTGTAGACTTCTCAAATCACTGTATGGATTAAAACATGCACCTAAACAATGGCATTAGAAAATTGATATTGTAATTCTATCAATTGATTTTCAAATAAACCAAAGTGATAAATGTGTCTACGTGAAAGGAAGAAAATATGATAATGCAATTGTCTGTCTCTACGTAGATGACATGATAATTATTGGTAACAAAGAAAATATTAAAGTTACTACGAAATTGTTGTCGCAAAACTTCGATATGAAGGATATGGGATATGCTGATGTAATACTTGGAATGAAGATTACTAAAACAACAGATGGATATTCACTTTCTCAAAGTCATCATATTGAAAAAATATTAGACAAATTTGATAAATGAAGTGATTTAATTGCGAGAACACCTATGGAAGTAGGTGATAATCTCCACAAGAATCGTGGAGAAGTGTGGGACAACTTGAATATTCTAGGATCATAGTCAGTCTAATATATCTCATTGGCTGCACTAGACCAGACATTGCAAATTCAGTCAACAGACTGGCGAGGTATACAAGTAATCCCACTTATGAGCACTGGAAAGCGTTAGTTAGAGTACTTAGATATATAAGGTACATTGCTAACTATGGATTATTTTATACTAGATATTCAGTTGTACTTGAAGGGTATACTGATGCAAATTGGATAGCAGATTCTAAAAATATAAAATCCACAAGCGTATACATTTTTGTAATAGGCGGTGCAGCAGTTTCATGGAAATCATGCAAACAAACTTGTATTGCGAGATCAACTATGGAATCAGAATTCATAGTTATGGATCTAGCAGGCGAAGATGCCGAATGATTACGTGGATTTTTTAAAGATGTCCCAATATTTTCAAAACCAATGCCACCAGTTAGCTTACATTGTGATAGCATGTCAGCTATTGGTAGAGCAAAGAATAATGTGTATAATAGGAAGTCTAGACATATACGTCGTAAACATAAATCTGTAAAGAAACTTTTGAAAACCGGTATTATAGCTTTGGACTTTGTGAGATCCAAAGAAAATATAGCGACCCATTAACAAAATGTCTAACGAGAGATTTTGTAGAGATTTTATCGAGGGGAATTGGGATGAAGCCCGTAAAATTGATTACCACTCATGATGGAAACCCTACATGAATTGTAAAACCCAGTTGCGGGTTCAAAGGGACAACCGAATTGTGGGGGGAATTCGAACAAAGCACTCGGGAAAAGAGTTGTCAGCTCATTCCCAAGGTGAAACAGTGATAGACCTGTACATTGGAGGATAAACGAAAGTTTTCAATTATCCTTATACGTATTACGTGAAGTATGACAGGATACTTCTAAATAAGAGATCACCTATATCGAATGTGAAGGTGCCACTTCTTTAAGATAACTTCAGGGCTAAATATCTAGAGCATTCAATGAACATTTCCAAGGCAGTCTAGGGCCGAAATGGACAACAACGAAATAATCGATTAATAGTATGGAGAAATCGTTGTGTGAGTATCGTTGTCTTGATATACACAAAATGTTGAACTGTTCAAGGCATCGCGTCCGCTGGTTAGCAAGTGTATCCGATGGTATTTCACTAGGGAAGGTTCAAGGCTAACAACTACCTATCCTGATGCAACAAATTCTCGCCGAACTCTTGTATTGCATTTTATATGCATTTAAAAGATTTTTCATTCATGTGGGGGATTGTTGGAGAATTTTTTTTTCTCAAAGAATTAATTGTAATTAAAGTGTCGTGAGGACATTTTTTAGCCAATATATTTATATGGTACACCGCTCGGTTTTGAATGTTATCGAGTTTATAACGAAGTGGGTTGCGCAAGCTTCGTGATGATATATAACATGTGATAAACCCAATTTTTGGTGTGAATGATAAATTGGTATAAAGTAGGGTAATTGAAATGTGGGTTTTAAATTCACATCCCACATGGGAAACTCATGAAAGAGAAAAACCCTTTATAAGTTAAAGTGGTTGACATGGGTTTAAATTGTCTTTCTTATATTATGCCCCATGTGAGAACCTCGTGCGCGCCTGCGCAGGGTGCAAATGGATGGCTCGTAGAATACCAAAATAGCTTGAACTTGTGTGCATGCACGACCTGCGTACACGAATGCCGGACCAAAACTCAAAAAACCTATTTTACTTATCCTTGTAAGCTCTATAATTTATGCAGAAGAGTGATTATAAAGCTGGTGCAACGGAGGAATCAATGAAAACATGTTCAACTTAAGTACAAATTTCCAATCAATTGCAGAAAAGTTTATTCTTCATAACTTACAAAGAAGTACAAGTCGTTACATAACATAAGTTTATCAGAAAAAGGGTACAAATGTCCAACCCCAACCCCAAAACTTGTGGTCTCAAGTCATAAGTACTCTTGCTAGTTTTTCTTGACATCTTTTATACCAAATGACTGAGATTGAAAGAAGCCATCATCTGAGCAAATTGTTCAGCCATTTGCATTTGAGCTTGAAGCTGAATCAGTTTAGCTACAGCCTGATCAGCCCCAATTGTCTGAGGTTGATTCGAATTCGCTTCGCAATTATTCTGATTATTACTGTCACGCCCCGTATCCAAGAGGCGAGACACACCCGTGTCACTAGCCCATTCTACTGACACAAGGTCTGTTACTTCTTAACCTCAGGCTTGTTAAAAAACAAGCTTGTGGACTTAAAACTTCATCATCTATAACTTCAAAGGAAAATAATCTTTACAAGAGATAACCTTATACATTACAGCGGAAACTAACTTCTAATGAACATTAAGAATAAACCTTTTATAACAAAACTCGAATCCATAAAGCACATAACATCATCATCAAAGGGCACTTCTCTCAATCTCATACATCATTCTCACTATTGCTAACTTCACCTGAAAAAACAACATGGAAAGGAGTGAGCTTCCAACTCAATAAGAAATTAAACTCCTCCTGGAATCAAGCAGTTTGAAAACACTTTCACTTATTGTTTCAAAACCATAAAGAGCACAAGTAGCTTTCTCTGAAACATTAAACTTATGTCCCAAATAACTTTTCATTCAAAAGGTAACAACATCATTCAGCAATCACATTGCTTTGACTTTTAGCTCGAAAAACATATATTCGTTAAGAAAATTCTTGACTTGAAAGAGTTCTTTACCACAAGGGTACTTTACCGTAAAACGGTACTTTAGTCGATTAGGGGAAAACATTGACTCGCAAGAGTCCTTTAACCGACCACAATTTCTTTAACATTTAACTTTTCAAAATAGTATTTATTTTCTTTGGCTCTTTCTCATAACACATCGAATTTGACTCATCGAGTCAAATTCAACCGGGGGTATACTTCGAACATTCGGCTTCGATCGCGTGCGATGATTACTTAATTGAGCCATAAAACATACTTTACATTTTAAAATAAAAGAATGATTATACTTCATATAATACTTCGAAATCCATTTATGACAATTTAAGGAAAATGATCATTTTCTTATCTTTCAGAAGATTATCAAATCAGTACAAACCTGACTTTAAATGTAAAGAAAATATTTCAAATTCTTTCTTTCTATCCAAATGGATCAAAGCACCAATATAAGAAACGTTTTTCTTTTTCTTTTTGTGGAAACTAAACTTCAGTATAACAATGGTTAACGGAATCTTTCTTCAAAACCATAAAGAGAACCGACATCGATTGACATTGAAAACAATTTATACTAATTTATTATTGCAACAACACCACCAACATGTTATCCCATTGACCAAATATATTATTGTCAAAAGCCATAATACAAACTGCTTAAGGAACATAAATAATCAAGGGATTCAATCTCGGATTTTCATATACAAATACTTCTGAAAATAGCATGCTCGATTCCTATTTTTTATATAAAAATAAACGTTTCCAAATTCCAATCGAATGAATATAACATTAAAAATATGTTTATTAACATTAATTTATCTAAAAATAAGAAGGGGTTCAATTCCTTACCTTGTTGAATTCACAAATTCAAGAAAAGTATAGCAGAAATTCGTAGCAGAAAAATCAGCGAAGTTCAAACAGCGATATCTCTCGGCTCGGGACTCGGAATGCCTCCCCGTCAGCGCTCACTCGTAGAAAATTTCGATACCTTCGTTTTGATATCTCACAGGCCGAAAATAGACGTCGTTAAGGCCTTCAAACATCAAAAAAACTCTCTGCCCAATTTTTGTTCCTCTCTTCTTCTTCTTTTTTTTCCTGCCCTTTCCTTTTCCTTTTCCCATTCCCTATTGTAACCCCAGATGGGATAGTGAAGAATCAGCAGTTTCAGAATTAATTGCACAAGAGGTCCCTCAACTTTCCATAGTCAAACACTCAAGCCCTCAAACTTTCTAAATTATACATGTAACACATGAAACATGTTGTGAAAATAAAGTGCACATAACACATAATCAAATTAAATATACATGATGACAAATAACAATCACATAAAACACGTAAGCAGAAAATCGGGTTCTCACAATTACTATTACTTGCCTTCTCAGAATCAGAATCATCCCCCTGATATAGCCCTGGTTTCACCTAAGTAGTAGCACAAAAAGTATGAACACGAAAATCACATGACTCATCCTTGCTACAAACATAAGACCAATTTGCCCCCTCCCAACTTCTTGGAACAAATTTTACAAAATTCATCACAACCCTTTTGATTATAACTAATAATCAGCTCATGTTTGATGGGATGTGAAGGATGTTTGATGTAGCGAGTTGCATTTCCACAATGTTCATGGAGGAAGAAATTGCAAGGCCAACAAGCTTAGATGGAATCATCGTTGCATGGCAATTGGCAGCCATAACAGGGGTATTTTTTACCTTCTTGTGGTTTGTAGTAGATGTTTAGATTGTGATGGTGGCTGAAATCCTTGTACTCCATTGATGGATCTCTAGTGATTTTTTTTGGCTCTGTGTTCTTGATGATATGCAAATTGAGTTTGGTTCATGTATAGTCATTTTTTCAAGGAATGAACTAAAAAGGTCAACTTGCCCATGTTCATGATTTGTGATCAAGATGCTTGTTTGAGTTTGGTGCTATGGTTGACTTCTTTGGGTTAGAATGCATTGACCTAGTTTTAGTGTTCAAATTCTTGTATAATTCGAACTTTTAACTTTGTCGCGGATAAGTTTTAAGAAGTTGAAAACAAAGCAAGTTGCAACTAGTTAAGCTTCAAACCTCTTGTCACATAGACCTAGACTTTAGAGATGAAATTAGTTGTTATTATTTTTAGGTATAACACTTAATTGGTATTTTTTTTTAAGGTTTTACAATTAATCAGATCCATTTTTATAGTCAAATCCTACAGAAAAAGTCCAGTTGTCAATATAGCTTTTTTTGCATACAAAGATGGAAATCAATATTTGATCAAGGTTTGGAGATGAGATTGGTTGAATTGTTTATCAAATTCAACTAATCAAGGAAACTGTGAGGTCTCAATATGTCTTGAGTTTAAACTCATCCAATATATTTTTAAACAGAAAAAAAAACAAATATTATTAATGGATATCAACGATTACATATTTATATGTTGTAAGAAAAAATTCAAATAATTTTTCACGACTTTTTATATTTCACTCTTTTAATAAAAGATTAATAATAATAAATAATCCAAGAAACTTCAATATTTCTCCAAACATAAAAAGAAAAAGAAAAGCAGTAGATCGGTCGTTGACTTCCAAAAATTTCTTCAATGGCCCAGATTGCAGATCCGTGGTTTGAGGATCATTAGCCGATGATTTAGACGATGACAAGTTCTTCTTGTCTGTAACGGTCTGAAAAGCGTGCTCTACCTCGTAAGCTGGCCTAAGAACAAGTAATAATAACTTACTAAGACCGTTTCTCAGTCTACTTGCCATTTTGCTCTTATGTAGCCTTGTCAAATCTGGAATTGGGCAGTCATACCAAAATGTGACATTAGAAGCCATACGTGAGTGAGCAATTGGCCACCTTCTCTGAGTTACTCAACATGATCATTCCATCTGCATTGAGCGGCAGCATATGCTAACAAGTCAATCCAAACTCGAGTTATCGTCTCCCATTTCTTACTTCTATCAAAAGCTTGATTTGTTTCCTGGGATTACAAGGGTTTGGCAAGTATCAAACAGCACTGCCTTGCTTCTATCTCCTTTTATTGTTGATGGCCGAATATCGGCTTTCACATGCAGCAACTTTCTAGTAGCTTCTTCCCTGTTTATGCACTTGTAGTCTTTGACAAACTCGGAGGCCTCGGCTAATGTGTCTTGATACCTTGTTTGTGCAATTCCGCTGGGAAGCATAAACGGGCAGCAGACCAACAAATACAACATATATTCAGATAACCATTTGCTAATTTCATATTTAAACTTCAATATTCTTCTAAATTCAAACTTTTGTTCAATGTGTAACCATAAATCCACTCCCTTAATTTGTGTTTAGAATGTTTTTCCAATTGAGGTTTCTCAGGAAAATCAGTATAATAACAAAGCTCTTTTGCAATGTGCCACACAAGAACTCATTAGCCCCCATATGTGGGCCAAATAAATTGGTAGGCCTAGTCTTAGCCCATTTTGGAGGGATGGATTAAAAGATCTTATGGGTTGTTCTTATTTATTTTGTCTATAACATTATAAGGTTTTCAGTAATTAACGTAATTTTTTTATTTAGCTCATTAGATTATTTTATTTACGGTTTTAGATTAAAAATTAGTTATGCAAACGACTTTATGAACGAGTGAACTTCTTTATAAATAGTTTTTTTTTGTAAACTCACTTTTTAGTCTTGATAAATAAGAAAACAATCCAACCGTCCCTTCATATAAGTATGCACTTATAATTATAAAAACCTTATATACAAAAATTGTTGGACCAATTCTTTTTAGGAACTAAATTCCATTTTGACAACTCCGGAATTTGAGGTAATTGGGTGCAAATTATCAATACTACATTGCGGAAAGAAGGTTCGAATCTCCTTAGTAAAATTTTGGTTCTTTTCTTAATATTATTTGGGTTGTAAATATTATGTAAGAGCCAATAAAAAATATAAGAGGAGCGGAAAAATCATATAATTTACCCTTGGGGGAAAAAATTCTAAAAAATCTTTAGAAATTTTAAGGTGCCCCTTCCAGTCCCTCAAAATTGTTGAAATTTGTAGACTCGTCACCAACATCAAGTTGCCCTCCAATATTAAGTTGTTGGATATGTCCGCCCTCATAAGCAGAGACGACTGCCCCGAGACTTTTAAAAATATTAATAGGTATAATAAATTTTATATGTAGTTCAAAATATTTTATCAGTTTCGCCCTTCAAGATTATTGTTTTTGCCGTTTTTATATGTAATTCGACATACTGTTGCAGTTTCGCCCCCAACGCCAAATTCCTGACTTCGTCCCTGTCATAAGAGTTCTAGGGGCTATCCGAATAAAAGTCTAAAGAGAGGAACAAGAAAGGAAATAAAGAGCAGTTGGTTGTAATTGTTACGTGTCTCACTATTGACGAGTGTTCAATTCTCTCGAGAACGACTCTTATGGAGTATGAGTCAGACCCTCCCCAATAGTGGTTACGCTACAGACCAAATCGCAAGTCGAACCCGGATTAGTCACTTCGTGGTGGACACGGGTGAAAATCCTCTGTCCCCGTTTGTGTATATCCCCGTGTCCCTAACCAATCAGAATTTACTATATAAATATTTGTTTTAATTATATATACACATGGTGAATTGTGATTGGCTGGGGACACATGGACATACACTGATGGGGACAGAGGATTTTTTGCCCGTGGACACCGGGTATCCCTCAGAGTGAACCAAAAAAGATTTTTAATTTAAAAAAAATGTTTTTAATGGTTTAACAAATAAAAAATAAAAAACTGAGAAAAGAAAAGGTCATTCTTTCTTATCTTCTGATGACTACAGAACATCACGTCAGTTTTCAATCCTAATCTCATTTTCCACCCTCGTCCCGGTCTTTCCCGGCTACCCCTTTTCTATATCATTTTCTCTTTCTTTCTTCATTATTAACATTTCTCTAGAGGCTCTTGATCTCAATTCAACCTCCCCATTTTGCATTTCAGTCAAAAGGTACAAACACACATGATTCTTCAAGTTTTTTTTTTGCTATTCCGAATTGGATTTCCTGCGTTCTTTGTTTCTTTAATGCAATTCTATCTGCCCCATTTGATTTATCTTTATTTTGGGATTTTCATCATATTAGCTGCTAATCAAAATTTGAATAATGGGTTAATGAGAAAATCTTTGATTGTCTATTTTGATTAAATCTTTATTCAAGAATCAAGAAGGGCATAACAATCTTTGCTACTATCAAATTCAATATTGATATCATGGTTATATATTTGGTGTATTTGGAGAGAACTTAATAAAGATTTATATTGGGTTTTTTTTTCTTCTGTTGATGATAAATTGTTTCCTTTAATTTTCTCTAAAAATGGAAATTTGCTTCTAGGTGATCAGGCCCTCCATAAGGGTTTGGGATCATCTGCCCCATTTCGTTTCTGTGCTATTTGTAGATAACTGACATGTGTCCTACCTCCTAGGTGATATTTTTCGATATTCCCAGTTGAAAAAGATAATAATTCCTAAAATTGTCGGCCAAGGTGGGGGTGGCTGTGTGAACAAAGTAGAGGCATAGGGTATTATTATCTTGTCAGTATGGGAACTAAGTTATTACAAGTCTGTATTCTGAAAGAGGTTTTTTTTTATTTTTAAATTTCATCTCTCTTTAGTGAGCAATATCTAGTCTGGTTTTTTGCCTGCTATTTTTCTTCTGAAATTTAATCGTTTTCACTGTTACATTGGAGTTAAAATAACATTGTTGATGTTTCCTTTTAAGTTCCGATATGTTTTCCCTCGTTGTTTGTGTTATATCTTGTTATTGATCCTTTTCAGGGTGCAGAAGAAAGATGACCCCTGTGTGTCCATTTGCAAAGGCTGCTCGTCCTGATGATGCATCTCTTAAGAGACATGGAGAAAATCAGAATAAACAGCAGGCAAAGCCGAATCAGGAGTCTGGTGAATCTGCCAGCATTTCTCCCAAGTGCCCCTTTGGATATGGTTCTCAAACATCTGTTGAGAAATCGGGAGAAAATCTGAATAAGCAACAGGCAGGACAGGAGAGCAAGACAAATCAAGAGTCTGGTGAATCTGCCGTCATTTCTCCCAAGTGCCCCTTTGGATATGATTCTCAAACGTTTAAATTGGGTCCTCTAAGCTGCATGATATGTAAAGCACTTCTTTTCGACTGTAGCAAATGTCAGCCTTGTTCCCATTTGTTTTGCAAGTAAGCAAATCTTGGAAAGCCCGCATCTTTACTTCACTTCCTAATGTGGACGCATACCGAGCAGTGAGCTTTTTACATTAAATGGATTCTTGATAGTTTATAATTCTTGTTTCTTTGTCAAAATTAGAGCATGTATATCGCGTTTCAAGGATTGCCCATTATGTGGTGCTGACATTGACAAGATAGAGCCTGACACAAATCTTCAGAGTATGGTTGATCGCTTTATTGAAGGCCATGCTAGGATTAAGAGGTCGCAAGTGAACACCGAGCAAGAGAAAGAAGAAGAAGAAAACAAAAAAGTCATATACGAGGACGTGTCCTTGGAACGAGGTGCTTTCTTGGTGCATCAAGCCATGAGGGTAAGTTGTCAAACTGATGGCTTAAACAATCTGTTCATTTTGAGGAATCGTGGTGTACTGATTTTGCCTGGCCATTCTTCAATTATCAAGTACATATCCTTACTATGTAGGTTCTCTCACACACTGGCTGTTTCATGTGTAGGCATTTCGTGCAAATAACATCGAAAGTGCAAAATCAAGGCTAAGTATATGCACTGAAGACATTAGAGATCAATTGGAAAGAACAGAGAACACACCTGAGTTGTGTTCGCAGTTGGGTGCTATTCTGGGAATGCTTGGTGATTGCTGGTAGGCCCTGCCTCTGTCTATATATTGCATTTGTAGCCGTGAGGTGTTGCATTTTGTCTACCATTTGTTGTAGAATTGTGGTTTATATAATTTTTTTGCTTTCTGCATTAATCTTAAGAAAATAATGTTATGTAATTTATAATACAGTCGTGCGACTGGAGATGCGGCTTCTGCAATTACAAATTTTGAGGAGAGCATTAGTTTCCTTTCCAAAGTACCTAAAGATGATGTGGAGGTAAACTTCAACTTTTAATTTAGAAGGGTATCTATAAATGTAAATGAGCTCATTCCCTTGTCTTCTTTTTTATTTTATGTGCAAATGACATGTTATATACTTAAATTCTTTTTACATAAACTTCCCGATGCATTTGCAGATCACACATACTCTCTCTGTTTCACTAAATAAGATCGGAGATCTTAAGTACTATGACGAGGACCTTCAAGCTGCAAGATCTTACTACTTTCAGGCTTTGGATGTTCGCCGCACTGCCTTAAAGAATCATTCTAGTGTTCCATCTCAGGTCAGGAAACGTTGTTTGGAAATGAATTGTTGTGGTACCATGAGAGCGCTAGTGCAAAATTTATAGTGATTAAAGTTCCCATTAGAAAATATGTTCACCTCCTGCTAATGTCTGCACAGAATATCTTTTCAGGATAAGTAAATAAGACTCATAGTCTCCATATACTAGTTTCTCTTTGGCAAATGAATCTTAATTTAGCTCCTTATAATCTCGTAGTAAAACTTCTTGGTATGTCTTTAGAATTTAGCCTATTATAGGGTATGCAACATACCACTAAGACCCGTATCAGATCACTTGTAATTGTTGGATTTTCATGTGAAGTGGAGGACCGTGAAATGACATTCTCGGAGTGAACAAATTGAATTGTCACTGCATTTGTCTCATTTCTGATATTTTCCATCGAAAAATTCTATTGAGTTTACCTTTCAAGAGAATTATAGTTCAAGAAGGATGATCCTTTCTATAACTTTTGAAATAAAGTTGGATTTTATCAAGGAGATAGGGTAAACAGTATAGGACGTGATTCTCCTTGAAATCTCACCTGAGTCGTGGCAATGAATGTAGTATTAGTATCTTGTCTGTATGTAGATACTAACTTAGCTCGTACCAAAATGAGCTGAGAACAAGTGAAAACAAGAAAGATGACAAGTTTTTCAGGTCCAGGTAGCTAAATGTTAAAGCTTTGCTTATTTTCCAATAAAGTAGATCTTCGATTGAATCTTTTTTTTTGGGGGCACAAGAAAACTAGATAAAACTTGATGTCTTGTGAAAAAATTGTGTTCGGAGGTGTTTCCTGTATTGTTGACGACATATGACTTTGTTTAAGCATGTAAATTATGGATATCTTAAATAGCTAGGGTGTGTTATTTATTTCATCCATTTCCTGAGAACCGGTAAATAGATGTAACAGTTGTTATATTATGAAAGTTAAAATATTTGCTCCTCTTGGTTTATCTGATTATTCCATGAATACGTTTATGGTGTCTCAGATACTAGATATTGCTACCTCTCTCGCCAAAGTTGCGGACGTGGATAGAAATCTCGGTAATGAGGCTGAAGCTGTTAGTGGATTTCAAGAAGCCATAAAATTGTTGGAATCTTTAACTATAAATCCTGAAGAAACTGCTTTGGAGAAAAAGGTAACTAGCGATCATTCAGAAACGGATTGAGAATTCTCTGCTGTAATTTGATTGATTCTTTTCTTTCTTGCAGCGCCTGTCAGTCCTCGAATTCCTCAATAGTCAAGTTGCCAACAAATCTGTTCCTACTTCCTGATTGATGTTTCTTTCCATTTGAAGAAAAAAGGAAGAATCAAGACAAGTCTAGTTTACTTTCTTGAGCCTGGTGTGGAATATCTGCTTTAAGTTTATTAGAGAGAAGTGGATCTGAGACGGAAATTCGCTTGTATATAGCATAAAAATAAGTCATGGGTGCCAACTGATACTTTCTAACAGAACTCGTAGCTATAGTTAATGGTATGTCTTGTGAACAATTTCCCTTTTACGAACACTCTCCGTAATATTTATTGAATACCCCTAATAAGCAGAGTCTTGGGATCATGTACCACTTGTTAGAATACATTTCCATGTCATCCTTGTGGGATCTACTTTTTCAACCAAGAAATATATGAACATAAAGTGGACACGATTTATACTATTTTTAGCTCCTGTGTTGCCTTCTCTTTTTGGATGTCGTGGAAAAAACTTCAACTAAAAAGATTGAGGGTTCGACTGCTATCAATTATTGCAAGGAAAAAAAATTACCGTGTGTTTGTTTGAGGAATGTAAATAATGTAATTTCCAGACAGGAAATCTTGCGACTGATTTCAAAACGGAAAAATATCCAAATGCACCAATGCTGCAGCGCCATTTAAGAAATAGCAACAGATACAAAGTCGCACCAAATATGCTCTCACTTTATTCCAAGTGGTAGTAGAGTTGCTTTTCCGTAACATATTTCAAGTTCCAATAGAAAATTACAAATCCAATACTCAACGATGTAAGTGTCAATTCAACATCACATGAGATTACAAGATATAAGGTATAGTTCAAAAATTCCTCACCAGAATTTTGCCTAGATTGGTACTATGCAGAAATCTTCTACCTGTAATTTGATTATGTCTATTATGATTCCCCTAGTACATAAGTTTTTCCAGGCCAACGCGTGGAGTGTATTACCAATGGAGGGGTATACTGTCCTTCAACTGACAAAATGATGCATCGTAGAGATAGCTTTTGTTCACCAAATCCCGAAACCATAAGAATACCACTTAGGTATAATCAATTTGCACAGTCAAGTCCTGTACCCCCAGATCATGGTACAAATCATGAACATAATGGAGTATTGGGCGATCATCGATTCCCTCTTTCACCTAGAAACAATTACCAAAACAGAAAATGAATTTGGTGAGCCAAAAACACCCGGTAAAAACTTAAACCTAGAAAGGCATATATCCCTGATTGACCTATTTGCACGTTTGTAATAGTTTAAGGCCCTTAATGAAAAGAGTGAACCTACTTCTACATGTCACAGTTACCTGAAGTGAAATTGAACCGATCACATGACCTGGCACCATTTCCCAAAAACGAGCTTGAGAAACTTCTGAAACATCTTCACGAGAGGCAACCTTTTAAGCAAAAGGGAGGAATTAGAAAAAATTAAAAAGAAGCCCCACGAACTCTCAACAAAAAGTTTCAATTCCTTATCAGGTTAATGTGTATTGTCAATATACAGAAACAGATAGAATCACCTGTCTCCAGCATTTGCTCAAGGCCGAAGATGGAATGCTGGGAGGTGACGTCTGAAGCAGGACAGCACCAGTAGTTTTAAAGAGTGGCGTGACAAGCATAAAAACTGTAACAGAAACTAGCCCCAAACACAATACTTCAGCATTGTCAACCCTGGGAACAATACACATTCAAATGCATTTAGTGCTATTTATTTGTAGAAAACATTTTTTTTATCAAAGGATAAAGAAAAATATACCCGAGGGCCAACAACCAGGATGCCAGGATTAAACCTGCACTGAGAAACAATTGACAAGAAAATAGAAATAGCTTAAGATCTATGAACAAGGAAAGAAAGAATATAATTTCTGGGTGGCCGGTGGAAAAAATCATATTTGCATTCAAGTGCCATCTCATACCTGCGAATGGAATCAGCAAGAACATGAAGGCAAACTGAGTGGTAATTCATATCCTCAGCATTTCTGTAGACTGAAGCCAGAGTTTTTATATAAGAATCTTTACAGCAACACATATTTAATTGTCAGAATAGCTAAAAGAAGCCTTATTGAGAATAACAGACTTACCAAGGTTAATGCGGGCATAATTTCTAAAGAACCAGACACCAACGGCATTCACCAGCAAATTTGTCACAGCTGAGACTATCAAGTAATGCCTATGATTACATATCAAAAGATTAGAGAAGCCTCATGACATGCAGATCATTCTCAGAACCCTCAAGCAACATATTACTTTTCATTTGAAAAATCACACACTTGTGCATTGAGAGAACTCCTAGCATATCATACAATTTTTTTTGCATCAGAAGAACTGATAAAAGTGGCACATGGGTACCAGACATTTTGCACAAACAATACCAGAAGTAGTATTCACTATTCAGTGCTTATTCAACGAAAAGAAAGGGAAACACTTTATTTTCTAGATTAGGGTGGGGGACTGAGGGAGTTATAGGCAATCAAGAGTGTCATGATCTTGAAGAGAAAAATATGCAGTAAACCATGCCATATGACAAGTTCTGGTTTTTGTATCCAGACACAACAAACTTACTTGTGTTCAGATTCATCTTGTATAAAGGCATGAAGCGCTTCGACGGCTATGGAGAATGACATAAACAAAAGAAACAGCTGTCTACACCAGGAACACAAAGAAAATAATGCCCTGTTAACTTACAGATGCAAAGAGAAGCTCAGACCATAAACTTAACATAATATATCAAATTACTGACCATGCATCTTAAATTATTCGTACAGATTACGGTCCATTTCTTATTTCATTTAAAATACAAGTAATAAACGGAGCCACTTTCTGCAAAGTAATTTAGAAAGCAGTATGTTTGGGAATGAAATGTACCAGTTTACATTTGCTTTCTGAAGAAAGACCAGATAAAATGTGCCTTTTAAGGAGGTAATTGTGAAGTTCCATCAAAGGCAAACTAGTCTCATATTTCTACCAGTAACATTTCCTAGCAAAGTAGTCATTGCAGAAGATAGAAAAATGCCTCTCTTAAGTTGAAACATGAAGCTAGGAATGTGGCAACTGGCATTTCTGCACTTAACTATGGCATCTCTTTTATTCGTTATTTCCCAAGATGATACCCCAATTGACTGATTTTCATTTATTAGCTGTCAAGCATCCTCCCAAGATTTCTTTCACTCGTCATCCTTGAGCCTACTAAGGCATGGGGACTTCAAATATAATGATCACCTCATAGACATGGCAAACTAGTAACAAAAAAGTAGCTCCTATATGCCCTTATATCTATCCCACTAGAAAAGGAAAAAAGTTGGTAATCATGACCAGAATTCCAGTACTTACAGCATTGGTAAACGCAGACAAAACCTCCAGCCTTCTGTACCTGATAGATAAAAAAATATAAGCTGTGATTTTTGTTTACTTAGGAACAAAAGTGCATTCCTTTCTGGTAAAAGTACAAATGACCAAGCTGTTAAAAAGAATTTTACACAGAATATTCAACTGAGTTGTTGTGTTGATCATAATCCAAAGAAAATTCTCACCCATAGGTATAACGTCGATCCGCCTTTTTACGAGAAGTAGCCATTGCAAACAATGAAAATGTCAAGATGAAACAACCAAAAGTCAAATGAAATGCATCAGACACCAAACCTGAAATTAAACCAAAAACCTCATGAATACACCATAATTTGATAATTTTGAAAACTAATCTCATCTGAGGTTCCTAATTTTATTTTATTCCATAAGTTACTTGAATATATTAAAATTGAACACGTGCATCTGTTTGAGCAACTGACCATGTTTATTCTTCTGAACCTACCCGAATCTTAGTACTATCACATTATAAAGATTACAACTTGAGCGCATAAAAGAACATACTGCTTTTTTAGCTAGCAAAACAAATACTGTATCACTTAACATTCTAATCTCCAAACACGACTAGAGCTCATAACCACTTACAAGTGAAATTCAACAGATTATACTAATCACAACAATATTCTTCCATGAGTAATGCAAAATAACAACATTTTTCATACGATAATCAAAATTTTAAAAAACAAACATGAAAATTCGTACCTACTCGACCGGAGAAAATTCCTATAATCAATTCAGCACTAGAATAAGCCACATTCAGCAATACCAGCACGAACAATTTCTTCATCTGCTTATTATTCCCCAATCTAACAGCTCTATAAATCAACGAAATAAACGAGAAAATCGAAAATTTATCATCTAAACCTTTGGATGATTCTTCTTCAAAAACATTATCAATTTTCTCATACGAGTACAAATTCGGAGGTATATCGATACTTGACACAGTCCGCGCTAGAAAAGGCTTGGTAGTAACATCATTAGGCGTGTTCGGTTCTAACGACGACTCTTGAAAAGAGGATTGCCGTGTGAAAGCGTAACGCCGATCGGTGTCGCCTCCGAATGAGAAATCTCCGTTCATCGATGATCTCGGAGAATTACTGGATTCGACCTTCTGGTAATCAAACGATGCGGCTCGATGATGAAATCTTGATTTCTCCATTACTGTTCTTCAAATTTGATATTTTTTTTTTTGAAATGAAAAACCTAAACTTTAATCGGAAATTGAGAAAGTTGAATCGATAATGATATATCAAAAAACAAACAGAAATTCAAGTTTGAGCAAAGAAGTTCAGAGACTGTCAGCGCAGTGATTTGATGACCAGTCAACAATGGTTGATGAACTGGGGGAGGAGAGTGGCGAGTTGTGGAGACCAGAGACTCCAGTCAAAGCACACGGAAGCAGAATTTACTATAATATCTGATACACACCCATTTTCATTCATTTTTTTTATTGTTATTTAGAAATACATTTAATTTACAATTGATGAAGAATCTATAAACAAAAATTAAAAGTTGTAAAAGGCAATAGATAATAGGTTTATTCATTAAAAAAAAGATAATAGGTTGCACAAGGTAACATATAAAATTTCACATCTCGTGGAAGTAAAATATAATAATACTGCAGTAAGATAAACAAACATAAAAGGTCTTCTTCACAATCTTTGAATCGCAAAGGCAAGAGATACTCAGATTCAATATCTTCCTTCGGGGTCGGAAATTTAAAAGGTCATTGGCGTATCAACTTTCTCAAAAATTGCACCGAGGTGATGTAGAAGACTAAGAAAAGACCCAAAACAAGTTTGGATTTGAAGATACCTCAAAAGAAGCCCCGATTTTGAGAGATCAAGGAAAATTCTCCTTTTTTTCTCTCCATGGAAAAACCTGCAAACTCAAGATCCTCTTCTTCCAATCTTAACAAAATTAGCAACAACAATACACTGCCAATGATGAAGAAGATGACCAACTGCAACGGAGTACAAAAAAGGTGAAGAATAACACCTTGGCTGAAGAACTGTCTTTTTTAGAAGAAAAACTATGCTCCTATAAGAACAAATTGAAACAAACACATAATTTGTGTGCAAGATATGTAGGAAAAAATTTCCTCATCAAGCACCTAGATGAAGAATCAGACTCAGATTGTGAGGATGATTTCATGCCTACTATCAAGCTTTCTAAGAATGATAAACTTCGATGTCGAACTCCTTGGATAAATTATATGATCATCAAACTTTATGGTAAATCACTCAGCTACGGGTTCTTAGACTTCAAGATCATGAATCTCTGGAAACCTATGGGTGAACTACGACTGATTGACCTAGGAAATAAAATTTTTATTGCCAAATTCGGAATGGAAGAGGATTTTATCATAATCATAGTCGGAGGTCTTTGGTTTGTCAACGGACAACACATTACAACAAGAATGTGGCAACCTGAGTTCAATTCTTACAAGGACAACTCCACTACCACAGCAATTTGGGCAAGGTCACCTTGCTTACCACTTGATTTCTATGACAAACCTATTATTTCTAAGGTGGGAGAACAATTAGGTAACCTGCTCAAAATTGACGCCAGAACGTCTAACGCCGAAAGGGGAAGGTACGCTAGACTGTGTATTCAAATAGATTTAAAACAACCACTAGTACCTTTTGTCAATATTATAAAGAATCATATTCAGCATATACAATATGAGGGTGTCGGTTTTTGTTTCGACTGTGGGATTATTGGTCATGAGCCAAGTAAGTAATTTAACAGAGTTAGAGAAACAGAGCATTATGGCTGATCATTCAACAGAACCTACTGGTATTATTGATGATACAACAATGGAAGAAACTAGTATGCTGGAAAAGTCAGAGGAGAACCACTATATAGGTCCTTGGAATGTTGTCTCGAAGAAAAACATTCGCCGGAATCAACCTCGGAAACAGAATCGAATCAAAATTTGGGGAAAAAATCCTTGCCGAAAAATATTAATTATGTGGACCTAGATGCGTTCTCCGGCAAGGTTGTGGCGGCGCCGATAACAAACCGGCAACAACAAGTAACTTTCTAGGCGGCTCCGGCCATATCGCAAGTATGGAGGTTGAAGGACATAAGAGGAGGGAACAGTGTTGATGTGCCTATTTCTAAGGGTGTCAAACAAGGGTCTGGTAGCACAATTAATGCGGCTGTATCGGAGGCTGCGGAAATTGAGGATAGCCTCTCAAAGATTGAGGCGGTGGGTCAAAAAGGGATTGATGTGATGGGTAAGAGGGAAAATATCTCTCCCAAGGAGATGAAAACTACTATTGACTCCACTTTTCAAAAGAGTAATCATAGTTTTAGTAACCCAACCCAACACACAAACAGATTTACCCCTTTAAATCTTGAATCCTCATAATATGTTGAGACCACTTTCTCCTTCCCACCATCCACTGTGAAAAATGCATACTCTCAGAAGGCATTATCGTCATCAAAGGGAAAATGTCCAACGGCCCAGCTCGCCAAGAACAAGGCAAAGGCCAAACCTCAGTCACAGAAATCCTCACTTTCATAGGAGGCCCAGAAACAACATAGTGTCTCCAACATAACAAGCCCACCAAAATAGGCTCAACTAGGGGCGCCCTTACCTCCCCCCCAAACCCGAACTACAACATCTACCCCCATGGACTCCGGTCCAGACCATAACCCCCCACCCCAGAAGGCCCGATAACATGGACTTGGTTGGGCTCTTTGTAAATCATCTTAACAGCCCAAAATGCTCAAGGCCAGATCCAGGCTCTCAATTTATTGGGCCAAATCCAAGAGGCTCATATAAGCCAAGTCAACCTTTGGACCAACAGAACCACATCAACTTTTACATTGGATCTGGATCTGACCCAGCTGATGCTGTGGGTAATGGAAAATTTGTCACAACTTCGAAGGTTTGCGACTCCGAAACAAAATGCATTATTCTCTCTACGAGCAAACGAGCAAATTTTTCGACGGAGCAGAAATCATGCTTCAACAGCTCCAACAATGAATCGGACATGGACACCGAATCATACTCCGACACAGCACTGGGAGGAATCGAGTGGGACCCAAACAAGAGGAGAAGAAAACGCTCTAAACCAAAGGACAAGAAACTTGGTAACAAACTCTTACATCTTAAGCACCATACCTTTAAAAGTAGAAATCCAAAGCATAAGAATCACCCCTGGTCATAATCCAATTATCAAACGAGGTTCCGAAGTTGCGAATATTCATAGATCGCATGGAGACACGGCTAGGATGGTTATTCAAGCTCCATCTAATTCCGAAAATGATAACGAGAATTTTACCAAGCCACCACAGGGAGATAGGAATATCCAAGGAGTTGGGCCGGCCCACTCAGGCAACCCGGGACCCATTCCAGTCAACCCATTAGCCTCATGTTCCTTCTCGGTCAAACCAACAGCAGTATAGTCAACAATGACAAAATTGGTTGGGCCTACAATCTGTAAGGCCAGTGATGAATCAGGCGGCCCAACACAGGGAGGGGCTGCGGGCTGGTTAGAAGAAGAGTCAGACAGCCCAGCTCCTCTGGAGACGGATCAGACAAGGTCACGGCTGGGCCGAGCACCTAGCCAGCCGAGACAAGCAGCCAAATCTTTTAATCTTCCAATGCTTAAACTTATGGTTTGGAATGTAAGGGGTGTCGGGCACCCCGATTTTCACAATCACACGATGGAATTTATCAATACCCACCGCCCAACTGTACTAGCACTACTGGAGACCAAAATTAGTGGTCCAAGAGCATCAGCTATTTGTGCCCGTTTACCGTTCACTCACTCAGAACGTGCGGATCCGGATGGACTGCAAAGAGGAGTCTGGCTACTATGGAATGACGAGGATGTGGAGCTCATATTGGTAGCAAAAAATGTTCAGTCCATCCATGTGGTGGTAAAGGTCCGTAATACCCCCCATTTATGGCTTCTGTCTGCTATTTATGCTAGTCTTGATTTTAACACTAGAATTGATTTTTGGAATCATTTGTGTAATTTAACTGCTAGGCATGACCTTCATTGGCTACTTATGGGCGATTTTAAATAGGTTCTGTATCAATCTGAAAAATTCGGGGGGCTTCCACCATCCCAAACCCGTGTGTCGGCCTTTAAAAATATGCTTGATGATTGCAATCTCTTGGATCTTGGTCATGAAGGTTCGCGTTTTACTTGGACCAATAAGCAGTATAATGGTCCACTGATTTTCCAAAGGAGTGATAGGGCGGTCGCCAATACCCTTTGGAGAGACTTGTATCAAAACGTTACAGTCTATAACTTGGTTAGAACTAGGTCGGATCACTCGCCTATTCTTATCTACCTCGAGCCTACTAATATCACTTCTGTCGTCAAGCCTTTTCGCTTTGAACCTATTTGTCTTACTCATCCTGATCTCATACATATCGTTGAAGATGCCTGGCTTGATAAAAGACCATAATTTTAATCTCGATGCAACCCATTTCAAAAGTACAGTCTCTGAATGGAATTCTAACACCTTCGGTAACGTTAAGAAAAATATTAGAAAACTGTTAGCACGTATCAAAGGAACCCAACTTGCAATTGAAAGTTTTCCCTCTCTTTTTCTTATCAACCTTGAGCGTGAACTTCTGGCTAAACTTGATATCACTTATCATGAAGAGAAACATCTTTGGGCTATCAAATCTAGAATGGACTGGCTTTTATGGGACGATCTCAATGTTAAATTCTTAAAAGCCATTTCCGTACATAACAGAAAGTGTAACAAGATCCTGTCTCTCAAAACAAGTAATGGCGAATGGGAATTTGATATCTTCAAAGTTAAGAACATGATCTTAAATCATTTCCATGATTTGTACACTTCCAGTAGATCTGCAGTCATAATCAATCATGAATCGTTCCCTTTTGCTTGGTCAAAGGTTAACAACAATGAACTTTCGAGACCTGCAGACCTGCCGACTACAACTAAGATCAAACAAGCTCTTTAGTCTTTTCAACCTCATAAAAGCCCATGCCCTGATGGTTTACATCCGATTTTTTTCCAACACTTAGGGAAACTTTAAAAAACTCCATCATTAACTTTACCTTGGACTTCTTTAAAGGAATACCATTTTTGGAAGATATTAATGAGACATTCTTGTGTCTCATTCCTAAAGTTTCCAATCCAGAGTCAGTAACTCTACTCCGACCTATTAGTTTGTGCAACACTATCTACAAACTCACCTAAAAAATCTTGGTTAATAGGATCATACATTTTCTCTTTTCTATAATCTCCCCTAACCAAGGTAGTTTCATTCCGGGAAGAAGATGTGCTGATAATGTCATCATTGTTCAAGAGGCGATTTACACCATTAGGAAAACAAGTTGAAAAATTGTGCAATCGCCGTAAAAATTGATCTGGAAAAAGCATTTGACAGGTTAGAATGGGATTTTATCAGAGAATCACTTAACTTCTTTAACTTTCCCAAGAAACTTATCCAGCTTATCATGCACTCAGTCTCCTCATCAAAAATGGCCATCCTCTTTAATGGTCAACCAACTGATCCCTCCAGATGCATCAGGCAAGGTAATCCGCTATCGCCGTACATATTTGTCATATGTATGGAATACCTCTCCATCAGCATTGAAAACTCTATTACCCTTAAGAGATGGAAACCTATCAAAGTTGGTAAGCAAGGGCCTCTCATTTCTCATTTGCTCTTTGCCAATGATATCATCTTATTCGGAAATGCAGATGACGATTCTATTTCTGAGATGTGCAGAGTTCTTGACGATTTCAACACTAAATTGGGCCAGAAGATCAACCTCAACAAATCTAAGTTCATAGCTTCAGCTAATTTATCATAAGTTAGGATCCATGATATTGAGATTACTCTACAGATCCAGCGCACTGTCAATTTGGGTAAGTATCTTGGATTCCCTATCTTCCAGACTAGGCCCAAGAACTCTGATTTTCAATTCATCATTGATAAAGTAAGGGATAATCTCTCAGGGTGGAAAACTAATCTACTATCTTTTGTGGGAAGACGCACTATCATTCAATCTTCCTCGACTAAGATATTATCATTACTCCCAGTGCTTACCTATCCATATCTTCACTTGTGATAAGATTGACAAAGAGAATAGAACTTTCCTTTGTGGGGTGGTTCTTCTGCTAACAAGAAAATTCACGTGGTTAAATGGGACAGAGTTGCAAAAACCCAAGAAGCTTGGAGGTTTGGGTATTAGGAAAACTAAACATGTGAACAAAATTGGTCTAGCCAAACTGATCTGGAGACTCAACAAAGGTAATAGTACCTGGTCTAATATTCTTCAAAAGAAATACATCAAAGATTCCTCTCAGGCTTTGATACAACTTAAAAAAGTTCAAGGTTCAATCAATTTGAAAGCCCTCAGGAATGGCATCGACCTCTTTCATAATGCCTCTGCTTGGATTCCAGGTAAATGTGACATTATCAGAACTTGGTATGATGATTGGACCGGTCTGGGACCCCTTAGAAATCTTATCTCATGTCCTCTTAACCATCACTAAGATAATGGAAGGATCAGAGATATATTTTTTGACTTTGGTCAATGGAATTTCTGCAGCCTTTCCTTTGAATTGCCTAAGCATCTAATTGATCATATTAGAACAGTGCCCAGAAATAACAACCCTAATGTTCATGATTGTAGGAAGTGGAAAAATTCGTCTAATGGAGAATTCAATGCAAGAGACACACACATCCTGATCCATAACAACGATGATGATGATTATGTTTGAGGGAAAAAAAATGGGATTGGATTTGGTCAACCAATTGCAATAAAAGGATCAAAATGTTTATATGGCTTTGTTTCCATAATAGGTTGGCGACTAGGGAGCATATTCATAGGAAACATATCAGCACACATTCAACATGCCCTCAGTGTGGTCTCTTACCGGAAACTATTGAACACCTCCTAAGAGAATGTGATAAAGCAGAAGAACTCTGGATAGACTTGGTCTCTACCAACACATACTGGGTGCCAGAGATATCAGCTTTGAAAATTGGCTTCAGAAATGTGCGAAATGCACAAAGGTCTCTCTTTTCAACAATACTACCCGGGGTAGTATTTTCTCCTACGAATGCTGGGTTTTTTGGATTTATAGGAATAACAAACTATTTTCACCTAACAAACCTTGCAATGACCCTTTCCTTGACACAATCACCAAAGCTACTGAATTTTACGCTTTGGGGGGAATGAATAGTGCTAAACAGACTAAAGTTGATGAAGCTACTGAATTTTACGCTGGGTTCTTTGGCTTTATAGGAATAACAAACTATTTTCACCTAACAAACCTTGCAATGACCCTTTCCTTGACACAATCACCAAAGCTACTGAATTTTACGCTTTGGGGGGAAATGAATAGTGCTAAACAGACTAAAGTTGATGAAGAACCTTGACGGAATCAAGATTCGACACAAGGAAAATAGGATATTTCTCTTACTGGAATTGAATTCACGTGAATGTCTTACTACAACCTCCAAGCAGCGATAAGCACTTGACTACTATAACAAAGGACTTTTAGAGTATTCGACACACTAGACCTCCAATCAGCGATAAGCACTTGGCTACCTAGGTAGAAGAACACTAAATAGATGAAGAAACACAACAACAAGAGAACTAGCTTGTTGATTAGTAACAATGAAAGGAATATCTAAATAGAAATACAATTCATAAAGCAACAAAGGAATAAACATTACTATATCATTAATATCAAGTATCCAATAAGTGGCCGAAACCTCTCTTTATATAGAGAAAGATTTCGGCTGAAAAGCCCTAAAACAAGCTAAGTCCTAAAAGGACTAGGATTATACTTGCTAAAGAATATGCTAAAGAATAAACATCTTGCTAAAGAATGAACTACTTATCATGTCCTTTATTTCGGCTAACTAAAAGAAATGATAAACATAAAGCTGAAAAATATTTAAAAGTCTAAGATAGACTTTTAATTGTACAAAATGTCTAAAATGCCCTTAGCCACTTTGTGTATTTGAGCCGTGAGCTTTCCATCTTTAATGCGATGAGATGAACTTGTACTTGATCTTCCAAATGTAACCTTGCTTCTTCTTTGACTTGAGTCTCTCGGATAAAAGTTGATAACACTTTATTCAACCTTTCTCTTCTAGCTCTTGTCATGGGACCTTGGATGTTGATCATTGGATCACTAGAATAGCTTGGTCTATGGATGTCCTCATCAAAAGTTATCTCAGTTTCCTGGATTAGACCACCAGTTGGCTGGATGAAACTCAATGTTGACGGTTCTTCCATTGGCAACCTAGGGAAGGGGGGAGCAGATTTCTCATTAGAAATAATAATAGTGACTGGATAACGGGCTTTAACAGAAATCTAGGTTACTGTACGAACAATGTGGCAAAACTCTGGGCACTCAAAGATGGTCTCAAATTAGCTCTCACAATTAACACCCAAAAACTAGCCATAGAAATTGATGCTAAAGTGGTAATCAACCTTTTACTTCAGGATGATATTTCTACTCACCCATTATCTTCTCTCATCTCTGATTGCAGGACTTTGATCCGACTGGTACCAGAGACTAGCATATTTCACATCTACAGGGAAGCCAACTCTTGAGGGTCGACCGTCAGCTTAAAGCTGGAGGAATTTCTACTTCCTCTGATATCTGTACTTTTCACTTCTTACCCCCTTTCGTTAGCCACCTAGTGGCAAGGGATGCCCGTGGGACTACTTTTGCTAGGACTATTTCTGATACCTCCATCCATATCCAACCTTTTGTTTGCCTTATAGCGGCAGGATATGGATAGGAGGTATTGCTAGATAGGCTTAATTGTAATAATTTTGTTCCTTACCCTACATGTTAGTCTTTTATATATATTTCTAATTTACCAAAAAAAAAAATATTCTCGTCCTTACGAGCAATATCCAAGCGACAGGAGCAACAATATCAATAGAGAAAATAGGGGGAAAAATAGGTAGAAGAGTGTGTGTGTCAAAACATGATAATCTTACTATTCATAAATAAATATTCACTTCTTTAAAATATTTATATTTTCTTTTCTAAACTCTTATAACTTACGCATAACTAGGGGTGGAAATGAGCTGAGCTGAGCTGAGCCGAAGCTAGCTCAGGCTCAGCTCACACTAATTTTGCCCAGCTCATAGCTCAGCTCATATTTGATGTGAGCTAATTTTCTCGACTCAAGCTCAACTCATCGAGTAGCTCACGAGCGACTTTCAAGTAGCTCACGAGCGACTCAACTCATTTATCTACAAATTTTTTTTAAAACGATGACTTATAATATGAGTTTAATATCAAACCAATACAAAATAAATCAAGAAATTTTCTTAACACAATAACATATAATAGAAGTTTAATATGTCTCTACTAATTATAATATATCAATTCTCCAAAAATTTGTAGGGTTTTGGTTATTTGTTTTGCCTTGACTTCAAAAGATGTCATGTGCGGCTTTTTTATGTGCTACTTCAATTTTTTTACAGATACTTAATGTTATAAAATGTTATGCGTAACTAGAGTTTTGTTGTATAGAAACTTTTATGGGTTACTTCTTTTTACAGTCCACTCCATGTTTATATATATATATATATATATATATATATATATATATATTGAGCAGACTCATGAGACAAATGAGTCGAACTCTACTTAGCTCAAGCTCGACTCATATTTTAGATGAGCCAAAAATCTGGGCTCATGTATCGCTCATTTAGCTTATCTGAGCTCGTTGAGCCGAATATCGAATAGAATCGTGAGCTACTCACGAGCTAGCTCAACTCATTTCCACCCCTACGCATAACTTACTGTTATCACTTTGGAATCATTATTTCGTTAAAAAAAAGTTTAAAATCATGTATATAATTTCTAGTCTTATTCTTCATCCTATTTATAGATAAATTGTTAATGTCCTATTTGAGTTCATCCGTCATATTTTTTTATACTCTTATATGTCTCATTTGTTGCACATATTCTCTATTATGTTCGCATTTGCCCACATGTTCACTAAAACTTTACTATATTTTTTAAAAGTATTTTTATTTAAAAAAGAAAAACACATATGTTACAAAATGAGATAGAAGAAGATCAATTATCTATGTGATTTTTAGAGATTTCAGTCGAATTATATGAGTCTAATAAGCCGCTCACTTAAAAATTAGGATGCTAAGCTCGTTCATCCCGAATCACTGCACATAACTTTAGTTCATGCTTAACTTACATATTAATTGTGAGCTCAACATAAGCTATGAGTCATATGAGCCTAATACACTATCCAAGTTTTAGAATATATAAAAATCCATAACAAAATTTCAATTCTTGCCTCATGAATTCTTTTTTATTTCAATGCGAGTCTTTACATTTACTAATTTTTTTGTTAGAACGAATAATATTAATATATAATTTAATAATTTATATTAATGTTATAAATATAAATATTTTATATATTCTAAAACTTGGATTGTGTATTAGGCTCATGTGAATCTGCTAAGCTCACAATTTTATAAATATAAAGATTTTTATATATTCTAAAATTTGGATAGTGTATTCAGTGGCGGAGCTAGGAATTTATCATTGGGGGAGCGAATTTCTTACTGAAAATATTTAGGGGGGCCAAATACAACATTTATAAGAAAATATCACTCTACCCCTTAATAGCTCCGCCACTGAGTGTATTAGACTCATGTGACTCACATAGCTCATGCTTCTTTATTTATTTTTTTTTGACGCCACGATGGGCGATTGCCTCACATTGGGGAGAGAGAACAACCCCACATTGAGGAGAGAGAACACCCTAGATAAGGTAGAATAAAGCTTACCGCACGCAGGCGGAGGGTATCGAACACGGGACCTCTCGGTCACGGGACGGCCAATGCCCCACTGGGCTATTGACCTCTTCGATCATCATAGCTCATGCTAAGTTCGCAATTTCGTTAGAACGAATAATATTAGTATATATAATTTAATTATTTATATTAATGTTATTCAGTTATGAACCTTATTCAGGTTGGATGAGTATTTTTCTATGCTTAACTCACATAAGAGTTCGGCTTAAAAATTAAACTCAAACTCATTCAAGACTCGACTTACATTATGTCGGGTTGAGTATGTCGACTTTGGATCGGTCCAAAGTCATTGACACACCTAGAACTCCTAAATAAATTCAATACATAATAAAGAAAGGAAAAGGGGAAAAAAAGGAAAACGTAATATTTTGAAAAGAAAAGAAACGGGCAAAAAAGGGAGAATGCATATATATAATATTGAAAAGAAAAGAAAAGATCAAAAAATTTACTGATGGAGATGCAGGGGATCGAACCCTGTACCTCCCGCATGCAAAGCGGGCGCTCTACCATTTGAGCTACATCCCCTTTTGATTTTTTTATTCAAAAATACCAATAAGTCCCTGTAGCTAGAATGTACATATTAATCTGTCAATTCACTCTTCTTCCCATTTTTTGCAGAACTTTCCCGCCATGGAAGTAGACTCAGAGAGCAGTCTCCTTCAAAGAAAGCAGTGTCTCTATGAATCCTTGGTAACTTTTTCCCCAAATTCATTTTCATTTTATACTTAATCATCTACTCCATTCTAATTAATCTTGAATTATCGAACAAAAACCTTTTAATTTGTCTAACCTAAAATTTCTCACAATAGTAATTGTCTCTTTTTTTTTTTTTCTTTTGGAAAAATTTAGGATGAAATCATCTACTCCATTCTAATTAATCTTGAATTATCGAACAAAAACCTTTTAATTTGTCTAACCTAAAATTTCTCACAATAATAATTGTCTCTTTCTTTGTTTTGGAAAAATTTAGGATGAAACCTTTGATATTCAAAGAGAATTTTATAAAGGACAGCAGTATAGCCATATATACTACACTAGACTCCGTTTCATGAGAACCCTTATTCACTCGCTTATCCAAAACTGGAAGCCCCATTTACCAGGTAATTCTTTCCATTTATTTTCTAGAGAATTTATTTTTGAAGAAAGATGGTTGCTTTATTCAATTTCAATTAAAAGTCTTTTATAATCCCCGTCCTATATTAGATGTCCCAAACCAAATTTTACGCAGATTAAGAAAAAGGTTAGTTATGCTAGTGTTTACTTACTATCCGCTAGATCACGAGTTCAAACCCCGAAAACAACCTTTTTATATAAATAAGGGTAAAGCTGCGTAAATCGGACCTTCCCAGACACTGCTGATGCGGGAGCTTGTCCACTAAGTACGAATTTTTTTTAAAGAAAAATGTTAGTTGTTTTAGTAAAAAGACAATCTCAAATATTTGCATGAAATGAATGTTACGTTTGTTGAATTAATAAATATAAGGGCAATGTTGGGAAAAAAGAATAAATAATGTCTTGAAATCATAAGAAGACAACTGATTTGGGACAAAAAGAAGTAGACAACTAATCTGGGACGGGAGTAAAATGTTTCATTAATGATTGAAAAGTTATTATTAGTGATTAGCTGAGTGATTGGTCAGAGGTAAGACTGAAAAGTTACAAATTTACAATGAATATGTATTTTATACAATGTCGCAAATATTTTAGAAGTATAAATTTTTACAACGTGTCTGGGTTATTGGTCCTGCCTCCGCCACCCCTAAGCCCTAACCATAAAAGGAAAAGGGCCTAGGAGAATGCTGATATCTGGTGACCATCTTGCTTCATTGGATTAGCGTTTTCCGGTATTTTTTAACTTACAAGGAATAATGCAGTATGTTATGGTGGTGCATGGACATGTGAGATTTAGGGGTTGATCAAGGAAATGATTTTCACAGATGGTCTTGAAAAGAAAGATTGAGTTTGTCTCTTCCTTTTTGCAGTCTGTAATATTTTGGGATTGGAAGAAGGCAAAGGATGCATCATTGTTGGGACACTCTACAAACACATGAAGCTAAAACCTACAATTCTTGATGAGTACTCTAAGGAGGTATAGAGTTTGCTAATGGATGTGCAATCCTTTACCCTTGCCCCTTATTTTCTTTCGTACTTTTGCCTATATCACCCTTTTTGTTTTCAAGATATGAATTGCAGAATCTTTTGGTTGCAGCGATCTGTAGTTCAACTTGTTCAACCTCATAATTTCATGCACCCGGATGATTACTTAGAGTTGGAAGATGAGAGTGGAAGAGTTAAACTTCGTGGTGACGCTCTTGTACCTTCTGTGTATGTTACAGGTACTTATCGTTAGCTCAACTTCATGCTCTGCCTTTATCTATCGGAGAAACACTTGCGTGTCCTTTAAATGAAAACATTGATTCTAAGCTTAGTTTTAAAAGGCGCGAGGTGATGAGGCGCGAGGCGAACGTTCGAGGCGCGCGCCTCAAGGACGCGAGTCGTACTTTTTTTGCAAAAATTGTCATAAATTAAATTTATATACAATTTTGTATTATAAACATTATTTCAATATTATAAATACTAGATAAAAGCATATATTTTATACTATCTCCCAAATTGTCCACACAAAAATATCGTAAACTGTTAAACGCATAAAAAAGACCACTACTATCATTCACAAGTGCCCAACATCTTAAAGTTGAGTAAAAAAACATGGAAAATAAAACATAAAGCATATTCATATATTATCTCATACAAACTAATACTCATCGTCCTCATCATCGTCATCAACGTCAAACACAAGATCCTCCCCTCCTTCACTAGAAGACCTCTCAAAAAAAAAAAACTGAAAAAAACCGACGAATCGCCTCGGTCGAAAAGGCGCGCCTCAGTCGCCTGAAGTCGCCTCGGGCTCGCTTCATGGACACTCCTCGCCTCAGACCCCGGAGGCGTTTTGAAGCTCGCCTCTCGCCTTTTTTAATCCCAGATTCTAAGTCGGACATTTTGATATTGATGTTTTTGAGGATCACTGTAATCTGTGAACCAATTCTTAGCCTTCAACATTTTTACCCCCTTCAACTTTAATTGGTTTTACTCGACTGATTTGGTGAAGAATCTCGAAAGACATTGGCAAATTTTGAAACCAGTTTTGGCTAGTTATAACTGATCCTTAATGGATTTTTATCTGTCCTTCACTATCTGTGATTTCTAGTATAACCTAGACCTTATCTGGCCTCGCTTCCTGCGCATGTTCTTGCCATTTTGAATGAAACATGAGCTAAAAAATTGGTCCTGCTTCCACTTAAAAATGAACAGGGGTTGTTGCTGCATTGCATGGAAAATCTGGTGATGGTTTCTTTATGGTTGAAGATGTCCTAGAAGCTGGTCTGCCCCACCAGGTAGAGCGGCCAATCTTATCAGGTAAAATTAGCAGTCACTCCCGCTAACTATTCTCTTGGTCTACTCATGTTCATGGATTACTAGTTCTGTATTCTCCCTCATTATTTTATGTTCATGGATTGCCAAAATTTTAGTATGCAGTTTTTAGGAACATGGAACCTTTTGGTGCATGGTAAATTGACCTTCCTAATTTCCTGTGTAACTTCTAATGAATATCTACTGGAACTGTGGGAAGATTTTTGTGGAGCTTGTCTAAAATTATGTTATTATAGTGAACGTAATAAGTATATGATGGTGGTAATCATTTTCTCCCTAAAGCTAAGTCCTTGAGCATAGTTCTGCTTTGACAGTTGCAATGTCAAAACAGTTAGGTCCTTTCTGTCCCTTGGGCGATCTGGCCCTAAAATCCAGTGGGACTTGATAAATATTTTTGCCCCAAATCCCTATGGACAAGTGATCCTATTGGCTGACTAATTAATGGGCTTGGCAAAACTGACTCCGCCAAAATCTAAAAGAGAAGTGCAAAAGTTACTTTTGCTTTGCATTCTTGTGATTTTTGTTTCTAGATGACTAAAATAACAGGAAGCTCGCTCGTGCCAGCAGTAGATATCTGGGTAACTTTATCCTAGAAAATTTAGTATGTTTAATTATTAATTTACTAGTACATATTAATGCATCTCATTCAGAAACTTCTTTGTTGAGTTCAACAGGTCAAGATAAATATGTTGTTTTCATTTCGGGATTGACTGTCGGGGGCAGTTCTTCTAATCCTCTTCAGTACCAGCTTCTCGTTGATCACATAACTGGGCATCTTGGAGATGAGAAGGTTTATATGCCAACCGTTTCCCCCCCTCTGCAATTGCTTTCCTGAGTTTTGGCCGCGCAGCTAACCTTGAATGTATTCAACTGCATCTGACAGGAACAAAGTATTGCTGCTGAAATTGTTCAAGTGGTTATCGCTGGAAACTCTGTTGAAATGCATCATGGACTTTTCAATGGACAGGTAATGATATGTCCATCTCCCATAAAAATGATTATTGTCAGCATCTTATCCTTTACTCCAGGCTTCCTGATATCAGGAGAAATGCTACTTCTGCCCATATTGTAGTTTTAGTGAATGCAATTGTTGCGATTGTTTACATGCAGATTTTTGTCAATAGTAACTGATAGATTTTCCTTCTCTTTTTTTTCATGCAAGTAATCTAAATAAGAAGTTTTCAATATTTGTTTACCAACTCAAGTATTTGTTTCTCAAACTCTTTGAGATTCAGAGAAAAACTTAGTTGATTTTTGGGGCACAAGAGAGTGATAATTGCACAAAAAAGTGGTAATCCATATAAGATGATTTTTATTAGTGCTGTCAAAGTGGGCCGAAGCCCGCGGACCGGCCCGCCCCGCCGTGGACCGGGTATGGACTTAGGAAATATTGATCCGCAAAATGCGGGTTTTTAGCCCGCGGATCACGGGCCGCCCGCGGGCTTTTTCATTTTAAAAAAAAAATACATATTATATATAATATTTTTGGGAAAAGTATATATGTTATATATAATATGGTATATATTAGCATATTTCCTACTCGCTTGATGGTAAAAAGAAAAGTATACATATTATATATAATATTTTTTGAAATAGTATATATATTATATATAATATGGTATATATTAACATATTCCCTACTCGCTTGATGGTAAAAATAAAAGTATACATATTATATATAATATTTTTTTGGAATAGTATATATATTATATATAATATGGTATATATTAACATATTTCCTACTCACTTGATGGTAATAAAAAAAGTATACATAATAAAATAAAAGTATACATGACCTTAACTATTTTATTATTAATGGGTAAATCTTTATTTAAAAAAAAAAATAAAAAAATTGAGTGGGCCCGCGGACCTTGGGCTGTGCGGGTATGGGCATATGTTTCTAGGGCCCGCAAAATTGAGTCTAGGCCCGCCCCGCCCCGTATTTCCTTGAGCCCGCACGGGCCGGCCCGTTTCACAGTACTAATTTTTATGATTGGATTACCAGCCTCCAAGTAAGATATAGCAAATGTCATATTTGGTATATTGGATGTCTGTGCAATTTTTTCAGCAGCAATAAAATGTTTATACTCGACACTTCCAGAATGCTAGTACAACATTTATACTAGGATTTGCATTTTCTTCGTGCATTATGATTTGGAAAATTTAGCTCTTATTCTGACTCTAGTTTAATCAGAGACATCAAATTTCATGATACAGCAAGGAAGTCTTGTGTTTGTAATAAAATATGTTAAATTCTGAAGCAATTGCAAATATCCATCTTCTTCTTTCTGCTTCCGGAATATGTTGGCCTTTTTTGAAGTAACAATTGGACACTATTGCAACGATTTAACATTGGCAAATGGTGACATTACCTGATTATGCAGAACTTAGGCATGAAGGATCAGAATAGAATGTCTGAGCCAATTAAAGAGCTTGATATTCTGTTAACTCAGGTACTACTCCAGCTATGCCATTATAATAAATAATAATTGAGATCAAAATATAAACTGTTTCAGTAACAATTAAGTTAAATGCAGATTGCTGCAGGTATACCCGTCGATATTATGCCAGGGCCAGGTGACCCTGCCAATTTCTCCTTACCACAACAGGTCCCTTACATTCTTTTGCATCAACTTATGTATTTTATATCATGTTTTTGTGGGTGGGGGTGGGGGGGATTGTCTCAAGTCCATAAACTCATGGAAGTGTACTTGTTTCTACCTTTGTTGTCGTGGTGATATCATTGACACTGCATTTATTCTTGATGTCCAGATTTTATTTGATTTTACATTTTATGTGGTTCTTTACATTTCAGCCGTTGCATAGGGTCTTATTCCGTGGGTCATCAGCTTATAACACTTTCAGGTCCTGTACTAACCCTCACTGTTTCACGCTTGATGGCATTAGGTAAGAGCAAATATGTATTTTTGGATATAAAGCCCAATCAAATTAGATATTTGTTCACGTATCTTGTTTTCAGATTTCTTGGAACATCAGGTCAGAACATTGATGATCTTGAGAAGTATTCAGATGCAAAAGGTAAACTTGAGTTTATGGAGAGAACATTGGGATGGAGGCATCTCGCTCCAACGGCACCAAACACCCTCGGTAAAAGCTGCATACCTCATTCTGTTAGATGCTTATAGCACATATTTTTGCTAAATTTGGTCCTCTTATTAATTTGTTTAGTTTGTGGAAATTCTGTACCATATGACTTTTTGTACAGTAATTTGAGTTCTTTTAAACCATCATCAACTGATATTAAGAAACTGAGGCTTACTTACATGTTTTTTTACCTTTGATTAAAAACTTTCTAAATCTAGATGATGAAGTAAATAAATATACGTTTTTTGGATTATGAATTTTATTTTTATTTTTTTAATATTTTTCTATTTGATTCGAATTAGCATTAAACCTATTGTGTCATGCACAGGTTGTTACCCCTTCACTGACAGAGATCCTTTCTTCATTGAGACCTGTCCTCATGTTTACTTTATTGGCAATCAGGACAAATATGAGACTCGCATAATCGAAGGTACTTTTTAAAAGTGTTTTCAACATTTCTGCTTTCACAAATGGGTCACTAATACCTAAATTTTAAATGCAGGGAAAGAGGGACAGATAGTAAGACTTATCTGCATCCCTAGATTTGTTGATACAGGAGTTGCTGTGGTGGTAAGCTTTCTAATGTTTTCAGTAGGGCCATCATACATGAGAATGTGTTACACCTCATGGCCGTTGACGCATAAAAATGGATAATGCCTTCTATTTCTTTCCCTTCCTTTTTAAACTCTTTTAGCTTTTAAACTTTGAGACCACTATAGAACAAAAATATTCTCCCTTCTCGTGCAGTAATTGCCTCTACAGGTGCCATTGCAGATGTGGTTGTATGTCTTTATCTTAAATCTGTGTCTGTCGTTTCTTTCTTCAAAGTGAAGTATTTGCAAATGTTTGCTCAATAGCGGTCAAGTCTGTTGCATTCGTGTTCTTTATCTTCAGTCTTAACTAGCAGCTCTAACAGATAATGGTTTTTTGTGGGATCTATTGTTAAAGTGTGATAAGATTATTTTCCATTAGTTAAGTAATCTACAGAACTGCTGCGGTTCGGCTTTATACTTCTAACACTTATGTCTGACCTCCTCCTGCAGTTGAACCTGAGAAATCTTGAATGCCATGCTCTCAGTTTTAAGACCGAGTTTGATGTATAGTTAAGAGGTATGCAGATATTACAAGTTGAAGTATCTGTTATGCTTTATCTTCAAAGCGTACTGTTTGCATCTAGTGACTAGTGTGTGATTGTAATGATCCTATGCTACGTAAGACAGTTCAGCATGGTTGTTCGTTTATGATTTATTTTGATCAAGTTGTTTGTAGCAGAACCGGAGTAAGTAGATAATGCTTTCTCTTAGTTTCGTGACTGTTTTCCGCATACTCTTGAGTAATCAACAGTAGGTACTGGTTCATTGAAAGAACTGGTGGACTAAATGTTAACATGATATCTTAATATCTTTAAATCAAATTTATCATAGCTGATAAAGTAGTTTACTGCTACTGCTTTAGCTCGTCCTGCTCTGCCAATCTTTACAATTCTTCTTTTTCCCATGGAAGCAAGTATTGACATCTCAAGATAACATGCTTTTGTTCCTAGGAAATAACTATAAAGTGGCCGAGCCTTCCAAGTTTATGGGAATCACGGATCTTCAAGTTTATGTTAAGCGCGAGAAGCTGGTTGTTTCCGGCATACCCAGGTTATTTTAGAAGCGTGAAGAGAATCAAAGAAATGGGAAATGTTTTTTTACCTTTTCTTTTTTCTTCTTCTTTTGGGGGGTTGGTGGAAGTGGGACGGGTATGCGCATGATGATCATCGAATCCAAAGCCTCTGAATTTGGCTACGAGTACTTTACCAACTAAGTTAGTGTCTTGCTTTTATTGCGACTTTGTTTGACAGTAAACCCGCTTATTTCTGCTGCATTTGCTTTGGCAGCATATGTTTGGCATGTCGAATATGGTCTTGATTTTCCATTTCCTTAGGATCTGAATAAATCTTCTGGCATGAGGACGAGAGACTTAATCAAACAGGGGGAAATATTATATACTGTAATTAACCAGCCTGGCCGAATCGTGTGTAGATTAAAAAGAATTTCATCTTAGGCAAATTGGTCAAATTCTATATGGTAGTGCAAAAGCCGGCTTTCCAATTTCTTTTGATTTGGCGGCATTCTTCTAAACTATTCAAGGAAATCTTCTTCACTTCAATTTTTGCACTTGGATCATCTGCAACATTCCATTTATAATAAATTTAATTCATATATTATAAGTTAAATAAGCTGATGAGGCATTTGTTTAGTGATCAAAGCTGATGTCTCAAGATGTAGATGTATTGATGGGAATCGGATAGCCCATGTGGTAAGGCTACCCGAACACGGGCCAGAGGTCCCGTGTTCGGTTCCCATATCTTCCCAAGTGGAGCAAATAATTTCTCCTCTTTATGAGGCTAAATTCTCTCCCCAGGCATGGGGTATGCTACAATCTCCATATCTAGGGTACTCTCCGCTCTCTCCCCTTCGGGGGCAATCACCCAACGGGCGTAAAAAGATGTAGATGTATTGCATTAAATTCTTTCCCGTTTCTATATCCCACCATTTCTCGAAAAAAATAACTAAACAAAATAAACTCTATATGTGAGCAAGGTTATAATTAATATTTTTTGCAAAACTCACTATAAATAGGATAATGGATTAAGGAAACCTATTATTTGCTTTCCATAAAACTGCAATTTTATACCCTCTTTCTTGGTTGCAATAGTTCTCCTCTTCTTCTGAGATGGAAAGAAACTTGATTTTGATGAGCTTTGTAGCTCTTACATACTGCTATTACCTTGCTTTTGCATTTGAGTCTGCACCCCTGCAAGATTTCTGCGTTGCCGATACTAATAGCTCAGGTAATGTGTTTGATTATGCACATCTATGTAATAGCTTAAACGTCGTGTATTTTACTCATAATCCAGAAGATTAGAGGCTGTAATGTTAAATTACAATTACTTAAGAAAAAAAAAAAAGAGTTATGATCGTTTTACCAAATTTAACTATGAAAAAAGCACTGTGCAGGTTTTGATCTACTCTGTCAAGGACAATGATTATAAGACATGAAGAAAAAATAAATCTTAAATTCTCTTATAATTTTCTTAACTTCTTGCAAGTACAATTTCATTTTATGGCTTTCATATTCGAGGGTTTATTTATTCAGGAAGAGTGAACGGTTTAGCCTGCAAGAATCCAAAAGACGTTGTAGCAAATGATTTCTTCTTCAGCGGACTTCATGTCCCTGGCAATACATCAAACCCTTTTGGCTCCAAAGTCACCCCAGTTTTCGTGTCTCAATTGCCAGGACTCAACACTCTAGGCATCGCAATGGCTCGAATCGACTACGTACCACGGGGAATCAATCCTCCTCATGTTCATCCTAGAGCCACGGAGATTTTTACAGTTCTTCAAGGCACTGTAGAAGTCAGTATCGTCACTTCAAATCCCGAGAATCGCCTCATCTCTAAAGTTCTTCAGAAGGGTGATGTTTTTGTTTTTCCAATCGGACTTATTCATTTCCAACGCAACGTTGGAAATGGGAATGCGGTTGGAATTTCAGGATTAAGTAGTCAAAATCCTGGTATTATAACCATTAGAAATGCTGTGTTTGGATCAGAGCCATTGATTAGTAATGATCTTCTTGCTAAGGGATTTCGAACTGATAAGAAAGTGGTGGATGATATCCAATCAAAGTTCTAGAGCGTCACCAATTAAGATATTGATCAAGATCGTAATTATTTATTTAGTATTTTCGATTATTTAGTCTCAGAAATGGAATGTTTCGTTATTGATTGTTTATTTGTATGTTAATATTTTGTCTTCTGAACTTAAAAATAATATAAAATAAATAAATAATAACATGACAATGAATGGGCATTCTTTGGTTCACCCGAGAGGCACCCGGTGTCCACTTACAACGTGGTGACTAATCCGGGCTCGACCTGCGGTTGGCCAGTAGCGTGACCGCTAGCGGGGGAGGGCTTGGCCCATACTGCTCTTATACACGGAGCCCTACTACCGCGGAAAAATCCCACGAGAGTCGATGTCCACGGTGGGAATCGAACCCTCGTCAACGGTGAGGTATATGACAACTTCAACCAGTTGCCCCAGAACTCGGGGTTATGAATGGGCATTCTTTTGAGTCACTATTCATGGCAATTTTCAGTACTATATACATATTGCATAATATAGTAATGATAATAATTTAGTGTGATGAGAAATGATCAAACCATCAACACAGAAGAACAACATGATCCCTTTTGGAAAGGAGATAAAAGATTTGCTATTCCAAGTCTTCTATTAGAACTTCCTAATTGGGGTTAATGTAGCCCAATTGAGTCAAGACGATAAGGTTCGAGTTCGATTTAATAAAAAATACATAGGGTTCGAGCACGAAAACTCATTTCAAACTCGAGCTTTTAGACTCGAATTCGGCCCAAAAGCTTGAGAAAATGAAATTTATAATATATATTATATAAAATTATTATATATTTATATTTAAATATATAATTGTACATGTTATAAACTTTTAAGCGAATATCTAAGAATTCGAGCTTGACTAGTTTAAGAATTCGAGCCTCAAATCATACTCGAATCCGTGTTAAAAATAACTCGTACTCGAACTGAACCCAAACAATTTGATAAAAGTTCAATTCGGTTTCTCTAATTCAGTGACGGATTCAGGATTTAGGAATAGCGGGGTCACTTGTCTAGGGACGGAGCCAGAAAATAAACTAAATTTTTTCTGTAGAAAATTTGACGTTTCTGAAAATGTTGGAAGAGGCGGCCGGCGGCCACAATTTTGGAGGGAGAATGCCCATGCGATATTTTTTTAAAATCACATTTTCTTTAAGATTTTTTTTTCAATAAACTATCTCTATTTTTTAGTAGAAACCTTAAATTATAATATTTCTATCAATTAACTGCTTTTCTATGATGGTTTTGAAAAATTAACAAAAATCATAATTTAAGACTAAAACTAAAAGGAAATGGAATGAAGTGAATTGACAAAAATACCTATAACTCTGTTGAAAATTAGTTAGTAAATACAAATATTTTTAAACGAATATCTCAAAAAAATGTCACAATATGTATGAGACAAGTAAAATTTTAGAAGAAAAAAATTAAAAAGATTTCAAATAAAGAGAAAAATTATAAAGAAAGTGATTGCACTCATACGACAACTAAGAGAATCACATCACCACGTCATTGACTTTTGCGTTTGATATTGTTTGAGTATGGGATCACCACATTTTATATCTGGGTCACTAAGTTAATAATATAGATCTAATCATTTATATAAGTATATAATTAGAAGGGAAATCAGCCTGTTTAGTCCCCCAGGAATTTTAGGTTAGCCTGTAAAGTCCCCAATGTTTAATTTCAGTCTGTAAAGTCCCCCAGGAATTTTCGGTTAGCCTCGTATAGTCCCCAATATTTAATTTCAGCTCGTAAAGCCCCCAGGGAATTTTTGAGTCAGCCTATAAAGTCCCTTACCTATTTAATTTCAAATCAGTAAAGTCCCTTATCTATTTACATGTTGCATATAGAGGTTCCACCGCCTCTTCGCGACTGGACTAGGTAAGGGGACTTTACAAGTCGAACGAAAATTACTTGGGGGACTTTACAGGCTGAAATTAAACATTAGGGACTTTACGAGCTGAACGAAAATTCCTGGGGACTTTACAGCTGACCGAAACTTCTCGGGGACTTTACAGGCTGAAATTAAACATTGGGGACTTTACAGGCTAACCTAAAATTCCTGGGGGACTAAACAGGCCAATTTCCCTAATTAGAATTAAAAAAATAAAATTCAGTGAGTGGGTCACTGTCTTAACTTCTGATGTCCTAATCTTGTCCTCACACGCTTGCATGCATGCATAAATTTTATCATGATAGTTCTGATATGAATCGGGTCGATTGGATAATATGATTTAGAACTGATCACATCACTATAGAATGAGGAAGAGACAATTATGTGATGATCTGGATAATTCTGAACCAAAAGATCTATGTGAACCTGATCCATATCAGAAAAATCCATTTTATTAACGGTGTCGGGCATGCAAGCAAATAGAGTGGAATTGATTAGATTGACTCAATTTTAATAGAAAATTTCACAATAGTCCTGAATTTTTTGTACACAATTTTTTTAAATAAATTAAATTCTCAGAATCTGTCTTCAATCAAATAAGCATTTGTGAGGGAGCCTAGTTATACTACTAGTGAACCATAACAAGAAGAATTCCCAAAAGCTCAAGGTTTTGAGCAATAAAACAAACTATGTCTACTAGTTTTTTTTATTTTTTATTTCGGTCTCTCAAGTATATCCCAATAAATCGCCACAACAAAATTTTGAGCTTGGGCGGAACGGTAAGACCCAAATGGAGTCCCATAACCCCACAACTCGAGAGGAAGACGACAGGCTATATTGATCTCGATATATTAAAAAAAAAAACAAAAAAAAAACATCATTATTCGTCCTCCAACTTATTTCAATTAGTCTCGAAAATTCTTATGTAGCTTTTTTGCATAAAAAATCCCTGAATAATTTACGTTTAGCCTGTATAGTCATAGCCAACCATTTTACGGTGGTTTCCGACAACTTAAGCACATGCACTAAAAAAGCAAGGGAAAAATAGTAATTTCGTATTTAAAATATAAAAATAAAAACAAAATGGGTTTTTGCGGATGGTGGTAGTTGGTGATGGTGAGACGTGAGAGAGAGGAAGTAGAAGGGGTTTTTGTTTTTTTTAATTTTAATTACGAAATGACAATTATACCTCATGTTTAAAGCATGTGCACCCGCACATGTTGAAATTGACCGGATTCCGATGCGAAAGTGGTAGTTATGAATGTGGGCTAAACGTAAAATTATAAGGGATTCTTTATGTAGAAAAAACTACATAGAGATTTTCGAGGCTAATTGAAATAAGTAGGGGGGCGAATAGAGTTGTTTTCTATAATAAAAAAAGACCTTTGAAATCTACATCCAATACTATCTATTATTATTATTATTATTTGAAAATTGACCACTTCAATCAATATTGCACCCACAATCTAAACATAATTTGAGTTTTGAATAAATGTTGAATACATTTTTTTAGAATACCAATAGTACCCTTAAGTAACTTATCAGTATCCTTTATCTTCTTTGCAAAAAATAAATCTTACCCTATCGGGCACTATCAAGTTGGCAAGCATGAGTAATGTGGGTTTAGCAACCCGGAAACACATGTTTGAATTCTTTCTGAGGTTGTTATCGTATTCTCTTTTTTCTAGGCTCAAAAAGAGGGAATGAAACATGAGTAACTCTGGTATGGAGCCTCGTTTATGGAAATGACCTCACGTTCCTCTCACATTAAGAGACTTTTTTGTGAAAAGAGGGAATGAAACATGAGTAACTCTGGCATGGAACCTCCTTTATGGAACTGACCTCACGTTCCTCTCACATTAATTCGTGTATATTTTGCGATTTAAATCCTACACGATTAAGAGACTTTTGATTCAAGTGGAGGTCTGACTCTCAAATCTTATCTTTTAATAATAATAATAAATAAATATTACATGCTAGCTAACTATCAGAAAAAAGAAAGACCTTAGTCGGCCCGAAAAGAGGGAGTGAAACATGAGTAACTCTGGCATGGAGCCTCTTTTATGGAACTGACCCACGTTCCTCTCATATGAGTTAAGGTAGAGCTACTTTACAAGTAAGAATGATTCCCAACATCAAATACAAACACAACATTTTTTTTTTTTTTGGAAGAAAATACAAACACAACATAAAAGGAAATATTCCCATATAGTTTGACGTCTATTCTAGCAGATAGTGAGGAATACTCTACCCCTTTTGCTTACATTACATGGCATATATGGTGCAACCGAAACAGGACTATCTTTGAAGGCACACGAAGACCCCCAGAGGAAATTGTGAATCTGGCTCTAGTCAATGCTGCTGAATATAATAGTATTCACTTATCATCCTCAAAGCCACCAGGTGCTCGACAATCTTTGCCCAACTCTGACAAAATAAATTACATTTTAAAAGGGAAAGCACCAATGTTTGCACCATCCGAAAAGGAGAAGACACCAACAGCTGCAAAGCAACTATCAGAGTTCAAGTGGGAACCCCCTGATGAGGGGCTCCTCAAGCTCAACGTTGATGGAGCATGGTCTAATCACGAGGGAGGCCTAGGCATTATCATACGTGACCATGAAGGCAGATTTATAGCAGGAGCTTCAAGATTTATTTCTCAATCTCCCAACTCTGAATACACAGAAGCGAGAGCCCTACTGGAAGGAATTCGGTTCGCTTTAGCTCAAGGTCATTATGCCATCATCATCGAAAGTGATTGTCAATCGCTTGTCAACCAAATCCATCAATTCGAGGAGGATCTTTCCCCGTTAGGTCATATTATTAGTCAAATTCAGAATCTGTTAGGGGATAGATTAGCCAATTTATTTTTTGCACCCCGTTCTTGTAATCATACTGCTGATAAATTGGCAAAATATGCAATGAAGCTTAGAGCTTCCAATCAATGGTTTGGAGACCCACCGGGATTTCTCCTATCAAATGTACTATATGATATTGGTTAATGAAATATACGATTTTACTGTTAAAAAAAAAAAACATATAATAATGTTAAAATAAGTGTCCAAATTAACATTATTAAGCTTCCCTCTTGCCTAACCTAACGGCTATATGTTCAGTCCTCCAATTATTCAAATCAAACTCCACCAACCCAACCCCTAACGGTTCATTTTCCACACAATAACCACCCCCTCTCCCCCCCTTTTCTTCCCTCTTCAGTGCAAATCACGCTTGCAACAATCAAAATTCTCTCTCTGAAATCTCTAATCGTGTCAAAGTAGTTCTTGATTTTGGGCTTTCTCAAAAAAAGAAAAAAGAAAAAAAGGGTTCTTGATTTTGGGTTTCATGGATACTAGTAGTGATAATAATAATAGTTTAAGAATTCAGCATATAACAAAGAAATCATCAGATGAGCTTCTGAGTAAGTTTGCTGCAGTGGGTTCTGATAAAGAAGATAAGAAGGAGCTACAATTAGCCAAACGTCTTAAGATAAGCAATATTACAAAAGCAAAAACAAGGGGGCCTTTTTAGTAGTCATAACAGGATGTATATTGATCAGATCTCTTCCTTGAATAGTCCTAATGATGCCTCAATTGTTGAAATGAAGTCACTTCTACCACCAGTGGTGCCGGTTGCTGCTTCTCGAAGATCGGCGAAATTGGGGAGAAGGCTTGGGATTGGGAAAGCTAAGGTCAGGGCAAGGGAAATCAAGAACAGGTCAATTATGGGTGCAATTGAAAATGTGAGGATTTAATTGATTGCTATTTCTACTTTTTTATTCTAGGGTTTTAGTTAATCTTTTTTTATTCTAGGAATTACTGCCTTGATCAAATAACCATTTATGTGTTTATTTTTTTCTTGATGTGCTTAATTGAAAAATTAGGTGTTTGGATAAAGTGAAAAATTAGGTGTTTGAATTACTGTCTTATAGAAGTAACATTAGTGATAAAGTGATAGATCGGTTGATTAGAAAAGCTCTTCACTGGATGATAGATTCTGCGTTCAAATCACATCTCGCTCCCCCTTGATGTATCCTCCTCAATGTATATAAAAGGAAGTAACTAACAATGTAAGTAGAAACTTTTACCACGAGCAACACACATTTTTGAAGCTTACTAGAAAACTTAGGTTGGCATTGGTCTCATAGAATTAACATTAGTGATAAACTGGTAGCTCCGTTGATTAGAAGCATCCTTTAGTCGGTATAGACTATGGGTTCGGATCACATTTCCACCCCCTTGATGTATATCACCCTTCAATGTATTAAAAAGAAAGAAGCAACACTATGTAATTGTAACTGACAACACAAGTAGAAATTTTTACCATGAGTAACACGCATTTGAAGCTTAGTAGAAAACTTAGGTTTGCAATTTGGTCTCACAGAAGTAACATTAATGATAAGATGCTAGCTCAGTTGATTAGAAGAACCCTTTACAAGTTTATATGGATAGATTCTGGGTTCGAATCACATCTCCGACTCACATCTCCGACCTTGATGTATCACCCTCAATGTATCGTAAAAAGTAGCACTAGCTAACTGAAAATACATGTAGAAACTTTTACCTTGAGTGACAAACCTTTGAAGCTAATATACTAGTTTAAGATGGTGCAATTTAGGATACTTAAACATCCTTGGAGGGGGTATCAAGATGATTGTTTGAGTAAAGATTTAGGACCAATTATCATTGCTAAGAATATGGAATATAGTCATACATAGTGTCATATACCAGCCTTTATTAGGTTAGTTTCAGTGTTTCAATTCTAGCAAAGGTTACCATTGAGCCCTATTGGACTTGCAATATTGAAGATGCTAGGATTTGGAGTTACTCCTCAAAATTTTAATTTTAAATGTTTTTACCAATCATAAAGAGGACATTTACCAATTAATGTAACCATCACTTTTTTTTGTAGATTAGAGTAGTAAGTCATTATGTTATGTGAAGTTCTTATGCTGATTTTGTTTTGTGTGAATCTATATAGACATGGCGTCGAACTATCGAGAGTACCTCCAAGGTCTTCATGGAGAAGCACAACCGACACAAGCGTTTGACAAATGACCTGTACTAGGTAACATCATATTATATACTTCTTATGGAAATCAAATTTTTGGCACCAGAGAGGAATGAGGGTAAGTTTGTCTTTTTAAGAAAACCTCGTTGTACAATACATCCTTCGAGATTCAAGCAAATGTGTACTGGTTCTTGATTATTTTCATCATGTTGATTCTATACATTGCTAGTTATACTGTAAAATGTTTAAATATTAATTTTCTTTTTATCCAACTCAAAATTCTAGCTTTATTGTGCTGAATTTGTCCACTAGCCAGCCTATCCTTCTTCTATACAATATTTTGCTCAACTCTGCCACTTCAAACCTCAGAGGAGAAGTAATCTTAAAAAAATTGCAACAAATGAATGCATAAGAGGGTTTCAATATAACAGTTGCAAGCACTTCAGAGAAGTAGATTTTGAACGCCGCAAAAGGCTAATCCATTGAAAAACATACTAATAATAATTGCAGAGAGGCTTTGCCAAAAAAATGTGGAAATCTCGAAAGAGAGAGGCTTTACATCGGCTCCATTTCCATTTCTGTAATCTACAAGTGGAGGAGGAAAAAACACAGGAAAAGAAGTGTAGTTTTTGGCAAAAGAGTGTAAGAGTTCATGATCACTCAAGTGGACTATAATAAAAGAATGGTGAAGAAGCAATGAGGGACAAAAATAGAAAGACCACCAAAGTGAAAACAGGAGAAAAAGGAAAGAACCACACATGTTCATTTGCACTTCTTGTTTGTCAAAATTTTCCAGATATGGCATGTTCTAAGCGTATCGCTATCTTCATTTGTGGTTCTAGTTTGTGAGAATGATCCAGAAATGGTATGTTCTGCGCGAATCGCTATGTTCATATGTTGTTCTAGTTTGTGAAAATTATACAGAAATGATGGTATGTTCTACGCGAATCGCTATGTTAATATGCGGTTCTAGTTTGTGAAAATTATACAGAAATGATGGTATGTTCTACGCGAATCGCTATGTTCATATGTGGTTATGTTCATATGCGGTTCTAGTTTGTGAAAATTATACAGAAATGATGGTATGTTCTACGCGAATCGCTTGCTTTGAGAAGTAATTCTTGGCCATCCTATTGTTTCAAGTTGCTTTTTTCAGCTGTCCCAAAGGCCATACATTTGTGTCAATTTGCCAAGATATCTTAGAACTTCTTGATTGAGGATTTTCTTTCTTTTTTATATCAATGAGTTTTTGTATCCTTTCTAAATTATACTTTTTAGTCAATTGTTGATGTGCTAGTTGAGAAGAAACAAGAGATGTCCAACTTGTTTCTAGTGCTATAAAAGCTATTCATGTTCTGTTTCTGCTCAAATAAATCTTCATAGCCCGAGAACGCTTACGCAATTGGTGCAATAATTTATACACAGAATTATAAGTTCCGGGAGTTGGTTCAATATTCCCTATTTTAATAATATATTTTTTTTTTCTTTTTGAAAAAAAAAAAAAATAGTAAAGATGACAAATTTAAAAACAAGAACATTAAATGAGATGACCCCCAACACGTGATGAATGAGATGATCCCTTCTACTTCCTGATCTACCATGTTATTATCAAAGTCAAAGTCAACCCCCAACATAAAAAAGAAAAAGTTTACTGCAACAGATTTTATATATAATTCGGCATACTATTGCATCTTTCGCCCCCTCAACACTAAATTTCTGACTTGGTCATGTTTACAACGCATTACTAAACAACTTTCTCATTATATATTAATACTTACATTCATACTAACTTATAAAAAAGGATTGATATAGTAGTTTCTAGTCTTCCATATCATGGTCCTGCTTTTAGTACCATATTTCTCATGAAGTCATTACACTTTAACCCATGAGATTCAGCAAGTGTGTTGTAACTATATGCAATCGCTACTACCCTTTTGAGGGGATTAGATTGTGTAGGTAAGCATCAAACTTTTTCACGAGCCACTTGTGTTATACTATTCATTTTTCATAGGAAGAGTGAGGAATTTATCATTCAGGAGCAAATTTTTTAAGGAATAAAATACAATATTTATAAAAAAAAATAAAAAATTCGCCGTTTCTAAATACAATATTTATTACTATGTTGTTGTCATGGGAGTATAATGTCTTAATATTTTAAACCCATGAATGGTGATAACTTTTTCTAGATTTTAATGTAGGAACTTCAATACTAATAGTTTTGTATGAATGCTTGAGGAGTTATGGTGTATTTAGATCTTGTTGGGGCTTCAAATGAGTGATTTCTTATCAAATTCGAGTAAACTAGTGGTAACTTTAAATTTTTCTTACATGAGCGGAAGGAGTTAAAAGCTATTTTGGTTATTAAACTATTTACGTTTTGTAATTTTGTTATTTAATTATTTTTTGGCTAAATATATCACTATAATATTTATATTTGGCTAAAAATAAATTGCTATTACTTTTCGCGGTAGTTTCCTACCTAGTTAGACATGTGTCAAACTTGTGATTGAAAATAAATTAGTAGAAAAGTAAAATCACTATAAACTCACTCAATTCGGGTTACTCATCGAATTTTGACCCACGATTAAGTTCTGGGTTAAGAGAGAGTTTAGTAAGAATTTTACTTTTTTACCCTTGTATTTTCAGTAACATGCTCGGAACACGTTAAACTGGACCGGAAACCACCTCGAAAAGTGATGACAGTTTATTTTTAGTCAAATGTAAATAGTATGGTGATATATTTAACTAAAAAAATAATTTAGTGACAATAAACTAAAAACGTAAAATAGTTTAGTGAGCATAATAATAGCTATTAACTCTAAGAGGAAATATGTATTTGGAAGACTACCCGATAAGGAGGTGTATTTTTATCAACAATTATAACGAGGCATGATTGAACTCTCAAGTCCATCTCTAACCAAATTTTGGAACTTCAATTTTCAAAGGAGAAAAATTGGCAAATGCAGAAAAACCATTATGGAGACTAGGGAATTGAGGCTCATAAATGTCCCTGCAGACTCCCCACCGGGGAAGATGCTAGGTGGACCGGAGCATTATTCTGGTCTCAAACGTCATTAACAATATTTACTACTAGTTTGGATCTATATATATCATCCTACACAAACAATACCTGGCCCCCACCTCCCGATCCGACAGGAATTGTGGAGAATGTAAATCAAGGTGACACAGCGGCTCGATTAGTGGGAGGTCTTGTCTTAGCCCACCGCAAGAAGCCACCCCCACATTGGAGGTTGAAACTTCCACACTGCGACTGCTAAAATTCGAACATGCGCCCTCCGAACCAACTGGACTACCCTTGCGGATGGATCTATATATATCATATATGTACGTAAAGTCGATGAATACTCTTCAATCTTTTTCTTCTTTATCGTACTTTTATTAGTTCAGGATAAAGTTATCACATGACTTTCTACTTGGGGTGAACTAGTGTATTATCTTGTTCATATGCTTTATTCACAATATTTATCTTTCTCATACATTTTACTCACAATATTTATTCTACATAATCTACATGTGCATGTAAGGGCGGGGAATATTCTCCAATCTCCTTCTTTACTGTACCCCCATTAGTCTTTTACAAATCATATATCTTCTATAGATACATACGCCCGTAAGATACAAAAAAAAATTTATTCAATACACAATCATATATTAATCGATAATAATCATCACTACATATCAACAGCCATGGCATATACTAATCGATATTCCAAGGGTGTACACTTTTTTTGAGGTAATTTACACTTGCCTTTTTTTCTTTGAAAGAATTAACACTTTTTGCCAGGTGAATGTGATTAATACCTCTCGCGGTCCCTTTCGTATTTAACAATTAATATATCAGACTAATTGAACAATCAACACATGAGCTAGTTTCATCAGAGTAACACTATTAATGCCAAATATAGTTCCTAGAAACCGACATCACAAATCAAAATTTAATTTCATTACCAATCCACCACTTGGAAGTAAATTTGGAATCACTTAACCATCATCATCTGTGGTTGGAAGAATTTACACTTATTTTCGGCAAAAAATCATATGTCCCGTGTATGTCCTCATTCATGTACACAACAATTCACAATTGGCCATGTATATATAAATGAAAAAAATGTTCATATAGCGAATTCTGATTGCTTGAGTACAGAAATATGGACATACACGGAGACGACGATTTTCATCCTTTATTTTCAAAAAAAAAAATCTATATGGATCAGGTTGACATGGACATTATGCAATACCCGATAATTTCTAAACCATAACGTACATATCAGAATTATCCATTTTCCTATTATGCCTTTTTTTTTCCCTCTTATTAAATATCATTTTATATGATCTTTAAGAACATACGTACATAACAATCGTCACTTTTCTTTGGCTTTATCTTTCTTTCTTTCCCACTTTTTTCTTTTGTATTCTCCAACTACTCTGGAAAGAAAACTCAATTTTGTTCTTCAGTTTCTTTATTTCCTTCTTCTCAAAGAGAAGAACAAATTGGGGGGTCATTCACATTTCCCTCTCTTCTTCTTCAAGTCATTTGCTTCTTCATTCATCTAATTCCATTTAAGGCTCTGTTCTTGATTCACCAATCTTCAATTGACTCAATCTTCAATTCTTTAAACGATTTTCTTTCTGGGGTTTCTGAAATTTTCATATTTCTTGATAAATCTTCAAATACCAAAGACGGGTAGGTATAAAGTTTTGTTCTTTCTGGGATCTTCTTGTTTCTTTAATTTTACTCGAATTTCATGTTTTCTTGAATTTTTTTTACTAATAGTAAAGATTCTACTCTGGTTTGTTTGTTCTGTTATTTGACATTTTTTAACAGTTCTTGAAAGTTAAAAATAGAAGAAGATTCTAGAAGAAGGAAATGAGGGATGTGTTCATTCTTGGGGAAAATGGCATCAGCTTGTTGGAGACCTTTGAGTCGATATGCCCGTATGAACAATGATGATGATAATAATGTATCAAGATGAATCATCGTCATCTTTAGGAGGTGTTGAAGAAAATGATGGAATGATTTGGTCTAGAGATCTTGAAAAGCATTCTTGTGGTGAATTTTCTTATGCTGTAGTACAAGCTAATCAAGTTATTGAGGATCATAGTCAAGTTGAAACCGGTCATTTTGCTACTTTTGTTGGGGTTTATGATGGCCATGGCGGTCCTGAGGCTTCAAGATTCATCTCTGATCATCTTTTTCTCCATTTAATGAGTGAGTCATTCTTGTTCTCTCTTCAATTTCATTGTTACAGAAGGAATTTGGTTAGATTATTTATCTCTTTCCTTTTCCTGCAAATCTATGCTTAATATTAACTTCATGTATGTTTGAAGTTTGAATGATTGATATTTGATAGATTATGTAATCATTGATTAATTTATCAGGGAAAATAGAAACTCATCGAGTTATGGTTGATTAGTAATTTTGATGAATTTTGACTGTTTTAATTAATCTGAGGCTATGGTGTAATTAATATGTTCGTCGTGTACTTATCAGACCTTTCTTCTTCTTTTTTCCCTCCTCCTGTAGATTAGCTCGAGTAATAAAAACAGTGTTCTTCCTAAAATCTTGATTGATTCATTGTGATACGTATTTTGTATTCTTTTCTTCTTGATACAATTCTTTCTGTAGTATTTCCTATTCCAATACTCTTGGAGAAATATTTGTAACCGTCTTACTGGAACTTCTGAGAAATCTACGGCCTTTCAGTCGGTTAAGTCATTTAATTCCCTTTGTCGCAGCTCGTGCATTTCTCTGTAGTTGCTTAAATCCATGAAATCATTATCGTGTCTTCTAGTTTGACCAGAGGTGGAATCCTTGTATATGAAGGCAGATACTACAGATTAGACGAAGTAATAGTACCAGTGAGCTTCTTTACTTTTCGTGTTTTCATTGGTTGTTACGTGAAATAGGGGCTTTAAGGAGCACGACTGATAGAAGAACCGTTACCTTACTACTCGTCAAAACAATATATAATTAGGGAATTAAGTAGCAGTCTTCACAAAAGTGGTGATTCTATTTATCCTTTTTTTTTTCCCTTTTTGTGTTTGTATGGATAGAGTGAGGAATGAGACTATTCAGAAGAAGGTTGGTGTAGCACCTATTGAAGATAAGATGAGAGAGAACCGTTTGCGTTGGTTTGGGCACATTAGACGAAGGCCAAGTGATGCTCCGGTTAGGAGAATTGAAGGATTATGTAATGTAGATGGCGTAAGAGGTAGAGGGAGACCGAGGAAGACTTGGATGGAGGTGATAAAAGGGGATATGAATCTGCTAGAATTAGATGAGAGTTGTGTTTGGGATCGAAAGAAATGGAGAGATTGCATCCATGTGGATGACCTTACGTGATTCTTACTTTGGTTCATGTAGCCGACCCCAATCTGTTGGGATTAAGGCTTGGTTGTTGTTGTTGTTGTTGTTGTTGTGTGTTTGTATGTGCAAGAGTGTCGATGAGGGGTTGCCCAGGGGGTGGGGGCGGGGTCAGCAGTTCCTGCAGTTTTGACGGATCCTTGAAAATACATACTTATGCATGTACTTTATTTTGAGAATCATGATAAAACTTGGAGATGCTTATACTTTTTTCTTTTTCCAGAGCTTGCTAAAGAGAGTGGAACAATATCTGAAGGGGTTCTCAGGGATGCAATTTCTGCAACAGAAGATAACTTTCTTTCTCTGGTCAGAAGGGCATTTGGAATAAAGCCATTACTTGCGTCAATTGGGTCCTGTTGTTTGGTCGGGGTTATCTGGAGAGGAACTTTGTATATCGCCAATCTTGGTGATTCTAGAGCAGTGCTTGGTTCTGTTGGCAGGTCAAAAAAAGTTGTCGCCGAGCAATTGACTAGGGATCACAATGCATCTATAGAGGAGGTTAGACAAGAACTGAGGTCTTTGCACCCTGATGATTCACGCATTGTGGTCATGAAGAATGGAGTATGGCGCATTAAAGGAATTATACAGGTTTGTCAGCAATTCACTTAAAGATGCACATTGTTACTTTTAATGCAACATGATACTGTTTTCCGCTTCTTCTTCTTTTTTTCTCCAAATGGTCCTATACTCATATAGGACATAGTTAAATCTTTTTCACGAATGGAAATAATCTTCAAAGACTGCTGGTTGGCCTTACTAAATTCTGGTGCAGATTATGAACCGAGGGTGAATTCTATGGTTTCTATCCGATGTAATTAAATAGTTGCAGCTTATGAAGATGTGCTTGAACATTAAATTCTTGAGATTTGATTGATATAATATCCCATTGATTAGCTTGCATTAATGGAAATATAACACATGAAAACTATTAAGCTTCTTCAACTAAGAGTTGTCCTATAAATTTTCCAAGTTTTCTTTCAGTAGATAGAAAAACTCTGATGCTTTTGTGCAAAATGGAGTCTAGTTCTGCATGAGAAAATACAGGAAAAACCATTGTTTGTGCTTATCTTACTTGAAAAGTTGCATATATCAAATCAGATTTGTTAGATTAGAATGTCAGCATGATTAATATGCTCCAGTTTTCTCAATATGCTGCAAGTGAATGCGTTTTGCATTTATGTCCATATGAACTTGCTTTTTTTTATTTTGCATGCTCCCATGACCTACGCCGTCAATTTTTATGACGAATCACTGCATTTCCATAATCGCTCGACACATGGCGGTATTCTGTTGGTGTCTGAAACTTAGCTTGCTTGCTTGCTTTTACTTCCTGATGAATCCGTGTTCGGTAACATTACTTATACCTGCTTTGCTGGTTCTATTGTTTTAAGTCCAATATTTCTGTGCAACCATGCTAGGTATCTAGATCCATTGGGGATGCCTACTTGAAGAGGCCAGAGTTTTCTCTTGATCCGTCTTTCCCAAGATTTCATCTTAATGAACCTATCCATCGACCAGTGCTACGAGCTGATCCGTCTATTTCTACAAGAATTTTACAGCCAAATGACAAATTTATTATTTTCGCATCCGACGGGCTTTGGGAACTCTTGTCAAATCAGGAGGCTGTGGAGATTGTACATAATAATTCTAGAGCAGTAAGTCTATCTTCTTATCGTATTGGAAGCATTGGTTCGTATATGTTTTGACATTGTTTTCATCGTTCCATGAATCTTAGGGAATAGCAAGGAGGCTTCTGAAATTGGCCATGACTAAAGCAGCAAAGAAAGTAAATATTGGTTACGATGATCTTAAGAAGTATGAGGGTGGGAATAGGAGGGCCTATCATGATGATATATCTGTTGTCGTCATCTTTATTGATCATGAAATGCTCGAAAACAAGGTTTCTGTACCTGCATTGTCCGTACGAGGATTTGTTGACACTACTGGACCATCAAAAATAGAGGTTCTAAAGGGGCTGATGTGAATGAGAATGAGAATGACTGCTTTCCTTCGGATTCTAGAAGCGCATGACAAAGCCGCTTTATCTGATGAACAATAAGGAGACTACCCCTCCCCCCTCCAAAGTTTACATGTATATGTACTTTTATACCTTGCAATTTTGACTGATTACAAACTCTTTAAAAGAAACTTGTTACCCTTTTTTGGTTTTGGAAATTGGAAGGATATCAAGAATTTGCAAGATCTTGGGGAGTTTCAAGTGAAAGTATTATTGGCAGGAAACAATCATGTGCTTGTCTGTAGTAGGCCTTGCCCCCGGGGTAGAGTTGAGACTTCCAACTAAAGGCTGAGAGTTTCACCTCGGGGTATATATATAAGGGCGAACCTATAGATGAAAGTGTCCCCTATGAATGACAATTTGACGAGTGTTTGTAAGAATCCAATCAGCATTATATGCATATAAGATACAGAACCGCTCTCTACCTCAATCCCAACAAAATATATTGAATTTCAGCAAACTCGGCTTTGTTTACATCTTCATTCTCCAAATTTTAAAAGAAAAAGAAACCAAGAAATAAAAAGAAGAAATGAATACAACTGAAAACCAGCAATATCTGCAAATTATATTCTCTCATAGTACTGACAATCTCTTCAGCAATCTCACTATATGCAATAAGTTTAGAAGCACTTTCTGTGAACTATTGAAGGACCAGCTTCATCATATTCTGCCTTTGATATCCACATCTGCACCAGAAGGAAAAAAAAAAACTGAAATTAGCTCTATCCTCGAGAAGTTTTGAGCGCAAAAATTCTTGTTAGGTCGGCCAAAGTGCATTTTAGATCTCAACCGGATTAGTAGGAATTCTTGTATAAAATCATCAATTGCTTGTAGAATTAAAGAAAGTAGCGTTTATTGAACTTACAAAAATAACAAATATAAATATTACCTGTTGGAATGTGCTGAGGGAAGCCAAAATGGAACCACCAATCCAGACACTGTATTTTCTCTCAGGTGGAGCTACAACCTTAATCTTCATGCTACTTGGTGCTAATGCTGTAATCTCTTTGCTCATCCTATCAGCAATGCCCGGGAACATTGTCGAACCACCACTGAGGACGATATTTCCATAAAGATCCTTCCTGATATCTACATCACACTTCATGATGGAATTATATGTCGTTTCGTGAATGCCAGCAGCTTCCATTCCGATCATTGATGGTTGGAATAGGACTTCTGGACAGCGGAAACGCTCAGCACCAATAGTGATCACCTGGCCGTCAGGCAGCTCATAGGTCTTCTCAACAGCTGAGCTGGTCTTGGAGGTTTCTAGCTCTTGTTCGTAGTCAATAGCAATGTAGGCTAGCTTTTCCTTCACGTCCCTCACAATTTCCCGCTCAGCAGTGGTAGTAAAGGAGTAGCCACGCTCGGTCAATATTTTCATCAAATGATCTGTGAGGTCTCGCCCTGCTAGATCAAGACGTAGGATGGCATGCGGAAGGGCATAACCTTCGTAGATGGGAACAGTATGGCTGACACCATCTCCAGAGTCCAGCACAATTCCTAACACAACAAAAAAAACAACTCATGACCATTCCAAAGCTTTTGTTTTTAAAACGTGCATTAAAGATTACAAAGTCCTAAATCTGCTTACCAGTTGTACGACCACTAGCATAAAGGGAAAGTACGGCCTGGATTGCCACATACATGGCAGGAGTATTGAAGGTTTCAAACATGATTTGGGTCATTTTTTCGCGATTTGCCTTGGGGTTGAGAGGAGCTTCTGTCAGGAGAACAGGGTGTTCTTCTGGAGCCACACGAAGTTCATTGTAGAAAGTATGATGCCAAATCTTTTCCATGTCATCCCAGTTGCTGACAATACCATGCTCAATTGGGTACTTTAGTGTCAAGATACCTCTCTTTGATTGAGCCTCATCACCAACATAGGCATCCTTTTGGCCCATGCCCACCATCACACCAGTGTGACGAGGGCGTCCAACAATGCTAGGGAAGACAGCCCTTGGAGCATCATCTCCAGCAAAACCAGCCTAATAATTTGGAGAATTCAGCATGAAAGCTCAACAGAACTACATAAAGCATATAAATGAGACATATACGAGAATTGGGGTATGCGTTTACCTTAACCATTCCCGTGCCATTGTCACAGACAAGGGGTTGAATCTCCTCAGCTTCTGCCATTCTCTAACGCGCTCTGGTAATAAAACATCCATGTTAAAATGTGGCGAATACTCATTTAGTATCTCAGCTAAAAGATGCTAACTTCCACATTTTATCATATGTAATAAACTAGATCAATCTCAACTAACAACAGAAGTTTGCATGTGAAACTGATGGATAAAGGTCTATCATTCAATCGAATATCTTGTCCCGGAATATCTCAATTAGCATTATTAAAAAAGGGATTAATAGTTTAATACAAATCTAAGTATATGACAAAGAAATCACACTAATTTTACCTAGCAAGTGCCAAAATCATACAAAACATTATCAAAGAAATCACACTATGACATCGGTGTTCCCAAAATACCACCCACAAAGGATACAAACCAAACTGTCTCACGTCATTCTAAACCCAGCTCACCGACTCAAATTTAATGTCCATTTTCCTTCCGATCACGTTGATCAGGAATAGTAACTAGCTCCTCAAAATAAAATGCTCGAGAATTTTTTTTTTTTCTTTCCAAAAATCTTATATTTGTCAGGAAACTAATCAAAACATTATCAATCAACAAAACTTCAAGAAAGTAGCATTTAAGCACTGCATCACAAAAAGGATCATCAAAATCCATCTATCTAATTCAATTCACTTAATATCCATTAAAAAGATCCATCAAATCAAATCAATATCAAGAAAAGAAAGAACAAAATATATGCTGGAAACAATCAAGAAAAAATAAATGAGCCATTAAAAGATCAAACCTTTTCACCAAAATAAATTTTTTTTGCAGCAGATACAATGTTCTAATCAAGAATTTCAACGAAAAATCCTACCTTTGAAGAAAAGATGCTGAAAATGGTCCTTTTTCTTCTTCTTCCTTTATTAAGGGTTTTTTTGGGCCAACTCTGTTTTTAGAAAAACAGGAAAGTGTCCGTTGGATTGGATTATAAATTGTTAGTGAGTGGACCCCACATGATAGAATCATGTTCGTAGTGGATATAGCTGGCTATTCTGCTTTTTCCCATTCATTTTTTGTCGTGGGGACGAATATACCCTCTCATTTTGGAGACAATTCCGCATTGTGCAGTCTCTTTCACCTTTAAGGGCAATATTGGAATCTTGTCAAGACCACAAGTTTCCTTTTTCTTTTCTGGAAAAATGCAATATGTGCAAATAAATCTAGATTATCAGATTTCTTGATTAGACAAAGTATATTATAATTGTTTTGGAAAATTATTTTTTAATAATGGTCGAGGAACTGTTATTTCGAACAACTATAATATGAAAGTTCAAAATTTCAGATCTAATATACGCCGTATTGATAGGTTCTTTTATCACCGTAACTCTTTTGAAAAAATAACTTACAAAGTTAAAGTTACAGCATGATATGATTTATAACTCTTTTTTTTCTCACCCATGTAGATCTAAGGTTTACGAAAGTTTCTTTTTAGTTATTACAATCTCCAAAAAATTTATAAAAGTCAAAGTAATTTTTCAACCTTCAATTGTTAAAGAATCACTAAAACGAACTTTATAATTAGATATCAATATTTTAATTTTAGAGAATTTAATGACTGAAAGTTTAAAACTGATGTAAGATGTTTAAAAGTTGAAGATTGTGTCAGATATGACCAATTTGTAATGAAGATTGGTTCATATCCTTTTCTTTCCTGTACCTGCATTATATTCACTATAAATTGTGGCCATGTTTATATTTTCAAACTAATGAAAGTTCCAAGATTACCCTCAAGGACATAGTGGCCAAACTATTGAAATATTCGAGGGGTAAATTTGTCCATTGAGAAAGGCCCCCCAACAAAAAAAAAGTTCAATTTACCACTTTACATACACCTTTTTCTTTTTTTTCCACCATGTTCAATAAACCCCAAAGTGGAGTGGGGTGGGGTGGGGGTAATAATAAAAGAAATAACACGTGGGGTTATGATGATGCAATAGTGGGCCCAATCCATCTCAGCCTTTTTGGTCCAACAGTCTGGAGTGGAGATCATGCCGGCCTGTTTGCTTCACGTGAGGTGAATGTCCACCGACACCTGCCAGTCTTCTCTCTATCCCGTTTTCTAAGCAAAGACTGGTAGATCACCGGTAGTGCTAGTAGGAGGTTGACCTACATAAACTAGGGCCTAGGGGTATGGTGCAGTTGTAGAGTATGAGGGTCCTAGGGCATAACTTAGCTCATAAATTAACGACGAGTAATATTGTGTTAGTTATATCTTCACTTAGAGAGTGAATTTTTTTTTTTTATACCTGCTAAGTGTAGGAATTAACTTTTATAAGTTGTTAGTGTACAAACAGTCTTAATGAATTTCATCTGATACATATTTTCACGATTTAGCTTTTACACTAATCCAAAAGACAGATTTGAAACCTTAAAATTGATACCGTAGCTAAGAAAATATTTATGTTGCAAAGGTAAATAACTCCTTGAATATGTTATCGTACCTTTAAAGGAGGTTTAAGCCGCATATCCTAAACAAGGTTTACAAGAAGAAAAATAGCTTCTAAAACGCTCAATTCAATTGTTTATAAGAACATCCGATCCAATTGTTTGTAAGATGTGACTGAGTGGCAAACTAGGAGAAAATTTGTTGGGGGCAAAGCTTAGATGCATGCCTCATTATTAAATATAAAAACAAATAACTTTAAAAAGAGGCTGGCCGATGTTCATGGGGTCTGTCTTAACGTGACGGCAAAAAATCGTCTGTCTCCGTTCTGTATCCCAGCAAATAAATATTTGTCACGTATATATTTTTTTCCTGTGAATTTCGCTATTTTTTTTTAGGTTATAATTTTTACATGTCATTTTCTTATGAGTGGGATAAGAAAGGGGACACCGAATGAAAATAGAGTATTTCTAGCCTAACGTGACAAGCAGTTTATAAGAGAGAAACATGGGCTGCAACTAATTTAATCAAATTTCATAAATAAATAAAAAAAAACTAATTCAACCAAATGTGATATCTGAAATGCTTTGGTCTAAAGGGAAGTCATGTGTATATATGTTTATAAACAAAAAAAGCCATTACAATCAGGCATGACCGTCTCAATCATTTTGGAGATCCTTTACTAAGTTTTAAATTGAGGCTCTACATAATCAGAGAAAATTGACTTTCATGTATTTATAACAAAAAAAATCATTACAACTGTATCATAATTTTTGTTATCCAAAATGTACTAAAAACATTTAAACATAATTTTAAAAATATAAATACTCACAAGGTTTCTTCACTTAAAAATAGCGATCCTTCTACCTTTCTTTGAAGCAAAATCATCAACTAAATCTTCATATTTGATTTTCTCCAAACGATCATTCTCAATTGCTATCATCGCTAATCCATTGAGTCTTTCCTGAGACATTGTAGAACGCATGTATGACTTCAACAACTTCAATTTTGAAAAACTCATTTCTGCAGATGCAACATTAACCGGAATAGTCAACAAAATTATGTATGCAATTATTGCTTTAGGAAAATAATCTACACGCTTCAAAAAATCAAAATATCAATAGGTCTCATATTTTCATTTGGCAAGAATTCTCTAAACAACTTAAGCTCCACAATCAAATCATTTCCTTCGATATCAAGAAGAAAGATAACATATTCCACGTTTTTTGGCTTTTACCTATAAATAAAGTGAGCTAGTTTGTCCAAAAAACAAAAAAGGCTAACAATATTTATTGGTAGTTGTCAACATAAAAAAAAAAACCCAAGTAATTCAATTTTTTTATTTTTCAACAAAATACAAACAACACACACACACACACATATAACTAACATAAAATTGGGGCCTACGGTCGATCACCTCTAACACCCACCTCTTAGCCGCCCCCTGCAATTAGGGACGAAGATAAAGGGCGGGTGGCCCTGAGATTTCTAAAAATACTACTAGATATAGTAAATTTTATATGTAGTTTAGAATAGGCAAATTGGTGTATTTTGTCCCTAAACAATTTCGAGATTGATGTAAGGTCCCTAAACATTGTGTTTTAATTTTTTTTTTATCCTGAAACAATTTATATTTGGTATCTAAGGTCCTTCCGTCCATTTTGTGACGTTCAACTGAAATTGGAAGAAAAAATAGAGTCAACTGGGATAGTTTGAGGGGCATTTGTGATACGTTTCATAAAAAATACCCCACCCACCTATCCATTTTCTTTCTTCCACACACCCCTCCGCCATCCTCATCATCGCCGCCGACGACGGCACAACCACCTTGAACCTCTCCTATTCATCTCCATTTCTGGCCAATCCAAATCACCAAAATCCATTCATCCATGTAGTAGATTTAAAGCTTGAACCAAATTTTTCACAAACCCACAATCCAATCTCTAACTACAAAGTCCAATTTTCCCTTTCCTTTTAATTTCAAACCAAAACAGAGAATCAAGAAACAAGAACCATCAAATCTGAATTTTTCTTGTTCTTTTTCGGATCTAGGTAACAAAAAGAAAAAAATATACTCTACCCTTTACCCCCTTCTTCAAACATCCAATTTCTCAATCATCATACAATCCTTTAACCAGAAAACTTACCAAATCAAATAGAAAACAACCAATTTCAACATGATTTGAAAATAATCTTAGAAAACCCAAATCAAAGTAATAATTTTTGCTCACCAATAGATTGAAACTCGAACTTGATGATTATGTGGTTTAAAAGAGAGTACTTAGGGATGATTTTTTGTGGGGATGAGATTTTGTGGGAAATAATTTAGGGGTGGTGGAGGATGGGGAGAGAGAAATAACAAGTTAGGTGGGGTGGGGGGGTTGCGTCGGGAGAGAGGGAGAAGGTGGGGTGGGGATAAATTATTATATTAGTAATCTACCAAAAATGCCTTTTAACTTTTTGGTTTGACCCGATCAAAATTTAGAATTCACAGTTGACTAACAAAATTTTGAACGGAAAGACCTTAGGTACCAAATATAAATTGTTTCAGAATAAAAAAAAATTAAAAAATAATGTTTAGGGACCTTATATCAATCTCGAAATTGTTTAGGACAAAATACACCCATTTGCCTTTAGAATATTTTATCAAATTCGGCCCCAACATTATTTTTTGCAGTTTTTATATGTAATTCGTCATAATGTTGTAGTTTTCGACCCCCTAACGCCAAATTCCTAACTATGTCCCTGACTACAATTTACTTATGAGGGTATGTTGTTGAGGTAATACTAATTAGTTGTCTGTTAGATGTTTTCTCTCTCGTTATATTTAATATGTTTTTAAAATTTTAAAGAGAAAGTGAAATATGAGAATGAGTGAATGGGGGTTGTCAACGAAGATAAATAAGAGTGTCAAAATAGTATCCAACAATAAATGTATAAAGTGATACCTTATATTTTTTTTATCCCAAATCAAATTTCCCATTTTTATTAGTTTGTTCCAAAATGAATGTCTACTTTCTTGAAATGAATATACTTTCTCTTCAAACTCTTATAACTAACATCATATTTAAGGGATTCAAGTTCCACTGACTCATGAGTTCTATCACTAATCTCTTCAATTAGTAATGATATTATGGTAACTTATCTATGATCAAACTAATATTGTTAATTTTGTGTCAAGTCAAATGTAAACATTCAATATGAGACGGATGGAATATTAGATATTACTATCTCCGTCCCAAACTATTTGTAACGTTTCACTTTTTTACATATAACAAATTATTTACAACTAATCACTAATAATAACCTTATAATCATTAATTAAAGTCATTTTAGACATTCTCATTCATAATAATTCTCTTTCAAATATTTTCTTATTATGTGTAAAAAGAGCAAATGTTGCAAATAATATAAAACATAGGAGGGAATTATTAGCCACTTTGGTCATCAAATTATTTTTTAGCAGCCACTTTTATCCTTTTTAACTTTCTTCATCCCCAAAAATTTTACGAGCAGCCATTTTTGTCCTTCCGTCAAATAATTGTCTAAAAGCAGTCAAAATTGATGACGTGTCCAAACGGCTCTCAGATTGACTCTCTATTGTTGGGGGTAAAGATGGAAATTCCAAATTAAGAAAAAAATTATTAACAAATAGGGAGTAATTCATTTCAATGGGAATACAACCATTCTTACCATGAATCTCCTACTATGGTTAATTTCGGTCCATGAAGTTTTTTAGGTACTTTAGATCCACAACATTGGAACTTGAAGATGGGTCCAGTATTGGAGTGAAATCAAGTTTAAGATCTTGAAATTCATTTTCATTGCCTTTTGGAACACATTATTTTTTGTTTTCCTTTTTTAACACTGTTTTTGGTTTGCCTTTCTGGAATCTTCAAAAAAGGTAAACCAAAAACAATGTTCCAAAAGACAATGAAAATGAATTTCAACATCCTAAGCTTGATTTCACTCCAAGAATGGACCCTATCTTCAAGCTGAAATGTTATGGATCTACAGTACCTAAAAAACTTAATGGACCGAAATTAACCATAGTAGGAGATTCAAGGTAAGAATGATTGTATTCCTATTGAGATGAATTACTCCCTATTTGTTAATATATTTTTTCTTAATTTGGAATTTCCATCTTTACCCCTACAATAGAGAGGCAATTTGAGATCCGTTTGGACACGTCATCAATTTTGATTGCTTTTAGACAATTATTTGACGGAAGAACAAAAATGACTGCTCGTAAAGGCTGCTCAAAAATAATTTGATGACCAAAATGACTGCTCGTAAAATCTTTGGAGATGAAGAAAGTTAAAAATAATAAAAGTGGCTGCTCAAAAATAATTTGATAACCAAAATGGCTAATAATTCACATAGGAGGTATTAAAACATTAGTTAAATTTAATTTCTTAGTCCATATTTCAAGCTCTATGAGCCACATCAAGTATAGTCTCTCTTTTGGCGAATGATAAACTATCCTTTCGTAGAAAAAAGATTTACATTCTCAATCCATGTTAAAAAGTCAAGGGAGATTGTACGAGTGACAACAATTTCCACTCAGATAATCAGGGACGAAGACAAGGGGCGGGTGGAGTCTATGGGATTTTAAAAAAATACTATTATATATAGTAAATTTTATATGTAGTTTGAAATATTTTATCAAATTCGCCCCAATATATTTTTTTGCAGTTTTTATATGTAATTTGGCATACTGTTGCAGTTTTTCGCCCTACCTAAAAGTCTTGATTTCGTCCATGATGATAATATCATATTTTTTAATACATTCTCTAATATATTTTGTAATAAACTAATACAATGATTACAAAATAGAGTAATGTGATTAATTCATCCTCATAAATTTATTTTAATCCAATGATGTAACTACATTTAGAATAATTTTATTAATGTATTAAATGTAATACAACAATACATCACATGAAATTGCTCCCTAAGTGATATAACTCAACTAGACTCCTCTTTAATCCCAGGGACTTGCCTATAATCTTTTTTTTTAAATATGAATGCCTATAATCTATTCCTCACTAATTTGATTGAAATATGTGCAAGATAAATATAATAATGCAACATAAAATCACTCCCTATGTAACTCGAATCTGTGACATTACTATGAACCAGCCGAAATTGAAGCTAGTTGAACTCATTTTTTTTTTTTTTTTTTGCTGAATAAATTTAGTTTTCATTAATCACAAATAGCCAAAGCCATTACAATCAAAGGAAAATCTGAAAATACAGAAAGTAAAAGTTATACAATGATTTAAAAAATCACGATAACAGACAAAAGACACACCCAAGAAAACCATAATTCAATCTATTCTCTTTGACACTTTTTTTTTCCATTAAAAACTGAAAAATGGCATTTTTCCGAAAAATGCGGAGGCCCATATACTCTTAGTGGTTCCTCTTAGATAATTTATGAAGCCCAAACAAAACATAAGAGAATAGAATGGGCTTTAATTTGGGACAATCTCCATTTGGGAAACCTTATACCTTAATTCGATCTCTATTAACATTAACATACCCGAAATATTTGCAGTCGTCTTTTTTATTGTTCTTCAAGTCCGATGTAATGATTTTCTTGATAATTTTTCCCTTTTCAATTCCTTTTCATTTTCTTTAAAGAAGAAGAAGAAGAACTAACACAATGAATAGAGCCACCACCAAGAAAGCTGCTGCTCTGATCAATTTCCAGGCCTACCCTTTTGAATTAAAGGCTTCATTTTTCCATTCAACGCCTTTCTTGGAACGTAAAAGACGAACTCATTGGGATTCTGTAAGTCGATTTATGAAAATTTTGATTGATTTTCGTGTATTTTCTTTGGATATTCGGTTTTCTGAAATAGTTTTAGGATATGGGTTCGATCTAATTTATGTAAAGATATGGAAATTGTAGTAAAGATTTATACAAGAATAACATAACTCATTAAATCCCCAGTAATTGGGGTATGAGCGGGGCTCTTCCGAGTGTGGTAAATATTTGTGCTTTTAATAAAATAAAGAACAAAGATTTTTCCTTTATTTGAGTTTTCTTATGTTCAAATAAAAGCATAAGGTTGAAGGTTGGAGATGGTTTTGGGTGGGGGGGTGAGGATAAAGAATGGAGTAATGGTGATGTATATTGTCATTTTATTAGTTTTTTGAATTCCAATTGGATAATGTTTTGTTTCTCATTTTTTCCCCTTAATTATGGGCAGGGAGGAGGTGCTTCAAGGGGCTCCTCGAGGGTGAGCTTTTATGATACTTGTAGAGTTTACATGATTATATTCTTGTATGCATAATATTTAGGTTGTTAAAGAGAATAATGTTACCTGCTTTATTGATGCTACATTATTTGGTTAGATGCCTTAGAGCAACAATGTATGACACAGTAAAACTGCGGCTTTTCTTGAACATATAGCAGCTCATAATAAAAGATAGGGAAAGGAAGGAAATACAACACGTACGTGTGAAAACATTTTGCTTTTGGCCATGATAACATTTCTAGGATGGTTGCAGCTAGTCTTTTTCGCTTATTGATTGACATGTCACCATAACGGGGCATCAAATCTGAAAGTATATCATATCATTGCCTTTTTTATGTTCTTCTGTTTTTCATTTGAAACCTGTCTCTGCTTCTTGCTTTCATTTCTTTAGTGCGAACTGATAATTTTTTATGACTCCATAGATCGGAAGATAGTTATATGTTCCTCGCTAGGCTCATTTAATCTGTTGTCCTCTTCTACTTATTTTCCTCTGGATGAAGAAATACATAAACCAACGAGTGTCATTATTTGCAGAGATTCAACCCATCCTCGAAAAGATTTAGGAAGCTTCATTCAAAACAGGAGATGCTACGGAATATCGGTTCTTATGCTGACCACCTTTTTAATGTTAGTGGCAACTGGTTATATGTGTTTTTCCTTTCCTCATCTGGGATACTATCTTTTCTCTGCTCTTTATAACCAGACAAATAATAATAATAATAATAATAATAATAATAATAATAATAATAATAATGATGGTTTGGTTTTTGTCCTCTATGTTTTGCGAAATTCTGAGATCAACCAACCTCCAAAAAAATATAGTTGTGTCCCCTTCAGTTGTTGGTGTCTGGATGAGAGTGTACTGATGCATGCTCATCATTTCTCTGATCATATGCATGCCATGTATGAAGAATATTTAACTTGATTTTCAGAATTTGTCATAGAGGGGGGGGCAAATACAACATTTATAAGAAAATATCACAAAAAAAAAAAAAAAATTTCCCATAGAAAATTCGTTGTTTCTGAAAATGTTGCCCGCCCGCCCCTTAATAGCTCCGCCACTGTTGCTTTTTAGTTCCATCTTATAAGAAGAATTTGAGTCATATTCTGAGAATCGCAAGAAAGATAGTTACTTTGGACATGTATTCCTAGTAAGCACAGTGTGCTCACTCCAGAAGTACGGCATGTGAATCCAGAAGTACATAGTTTGCTAATCATATGTACATCTTCTTGATTAAAGAAATTCTAGCAATAATTCCTTAGAACTATTTCCCTTAACGTATTGAGTATAGTTTTTTCATGCTGACAATGATCTGCAATTCCCAGAGTTGGCAATTCGATCGTGATGAGTATGATTCATCTGCAAGCCGAAGTAGCTCATGGTTTAGACAGGATTTTCCGGGAAATGGATCCAGAGGGGCCAAGTCAAGGAATAGTAGAACTAACTTCTGGAATAGAAGTAAGTTTGCCTTTTTAAATTCACATCGCTTCTTTATGCTGATTTGCTTGGCTGGATATTTGAAGTCTTTTCCCGCACTTGCAGGAGGTTTTGAGTTTCTTGAAGATGATGATGAGTTTGATGTTGAGACGATTTTTAGTTCTGCATTTGGTGGTGGTACCAGATACACCTTCTATTCCTTTTTAAATGAAGAACCAGAATGGCGGAACTCATCATATCGCCACTCAAATAATTATAAATTTTATTGGAATCGGAGAAATCAGTCTGATGAGGAATACGAATCCTTCAATGACTCAGATAGATCAGTGCCAGATATGAGGTCCGATAGATTGGCCCTTGGGTTGAGTGCCTCAGGTCCTCTAAATCTTGAAGATGTTAAAATTGCGTAAGTGTTCACCAGTTTTCTTTTGTGCAATTTTCTGAGCTGCCTGCCAAAAAGAAAGCGCCTTCAGATTTCATGTTTTGATTGTTATGGATAATACCTTAAAGTAGAGGAGTATGTAACTTTTTTTTTTTGTTTCTCAACTTCAGTTATCGATCTTGTGCATTGAAATGGCATCCGGATCGCCATCAGGGCTCTTTGAAGGTATCAATTTTTATTAAGTTTTATGTATGATTTTTTCCTTCTTTCTCATGGCTTCCTATTCGGACTGGTTGCCTGTGGCCTGCTTAGCCGTCTTCACTTTGGTTTATGATGGAAGAATCACTCCTCTTGACTGTCTTTTTAAAACCCTTAGTAGCTTATTGATAATCTGATATGGCCACTATATAGGTTTTGATTAATTTTATGTAGGTATTCAAGTTCTTGAGCCATTTATCGAAGTTCCCCCCCTTGAACATTCAAGGCGTTGACGTCTTATACCTTATTCCTTCATGTAATTTTTTTAAAGTCATAGCTAATAGTGAGAAAGAATGAACCATTTTTTTCCAACTTGGTGGCAACCCATCTAGGAATCTCCGATTTATGTTTGTCTAATTTCTTTCCCACATCGATGACATCTTAAAATTATCTTCCCATTAATTGCTATAATTAATAAGTTGATGCTTTGTTCAGGTGGTGGCAGAAGAGAAATTTAAGGTTTGCAGTGCGGCTTATCAATCTTTGTGTGACAAACTGGCGCTTAGTTAGTGATCAGCCACGAGGCGCGCTTCACCTATAGATTTGCTTAGGTGTTTTAGGATCTAAGGTTCAAATTTCGAATCGTGTACTCGTTTTAGTTAGGTAAATTATGAGACAAGAAGCACAATGTACCATATGTATTGTAGCTTTTTATGATTCTTCACAGAATAAGAGCCAGATATTCTGCGAAAGAGTAATATGCTTTAAAATGCATATTTTGCTTCTAAAAAGGCTGCAAGGAAATGTGGGATTTGTTTATAAGTTGTTAATTAGAACTCCTGCTTCATTGTTTGAGAAATTGTCTTGGAAAGTATAAAAGTAAATTGTCTATGATAGAAAAACTCGAGATCTAAAGTAAAAATGTTGTATTGATTAGGTCGAATCCTAAAGGAAAGAGCACAATATGTTATGTTATTTTTTAGTGCGATGCTCTGTTTGAGATCCAAGCATTCGGATGAAATTACAAGGTGTGCACTGCTAGACTATTACTTAAACAGGTTGTAATTTCATTTTCCTCTGTTCTTGAATATCTTATCTTTATACACTTAAAATGTAACAAAATTTTGCAACAGCAAGGAAAGAGTACAATGATCAGCAAAGAAATTGAAGGGTTTTTCACATTACGATAAATAATACTGGAAAGATTTTATTCTCCTGCTCTGGTGGCCTCGGACATTATCCGACGAGTAACTTTTAGAGCAGAGGATTCCCCATACATCAGGTTGACAGAGAAAACTATTAATTTTGAATCAATAAACAACTTCTGAGCCAGTGGAACTTCATATCATGAGGATGTCATATGATGATCCAGTGTGTAAGCGTGAATGTCATCAGGACTGGTTCCAGGCCTGTCAATGATCACCCAGGGGGAAAAAGTATATCAATAAAGCTCTCAAGAAATACAAGTTGATATTTCTTTTATATTAGAATTAGAATGAAGAATCTCTAACTTAAGTATCCTTTTCTCGAATACAGGTTGAAAGTAAAAACTACAACTTAACAAACAGTCGCAAGAAAACATGAAAGTAAGATCGCTTTGTAAAGTGAAAGCAGATTATGAATTACAACATTCTGTACTTTGTCAAGAAAACAATTTTAATCGTCCTAATCTTCTTATGGTTTGAAAACTTAAAAAGGGTCGGAGAAAAAGAAGGAAAAGAAAAAAGGACAAGATGGTGATGATCAGGATGCTGAAGAACTAACGTTGGCCCTGTGATAGCTCAACACTTAAATAGTCATCTGAAAGTAAAATTGCTTATAAAAGTGAAAGCAGATTATGAATTACAACATTCTGTACTTTGTCAAGAAAACAATAGGACACGGGATCACTTCCTCTGCCATTAGGCCAAAGCCATCCGTCGCAAGATCCAGAAATGCCGTTATAACTCAGAGGAGAGTGGACGAAAGACAGAAAAAGTTTCATATAGTACAGGACAGGATCAGAAACACACTAAACGCAAGTTGCTTGATTTCGTTAAGGTTCTCATTTTTACTCTTTCGACTACGCATCCAAGAAATCAGCAGACGATATAACAGGTCTTTGTTCTTTCTCAGTCCTAGTTCTGTTAACCTTTTTAATATTTTGTGAGATATGTCCACAAGATACTGCTTCAAAGTATATTTACACAAATAATTTCTAAAAATGTTTGACATATTCAAAGAATCCAAATTATCAGGGAGTTTCTAGACAAACTCAAAGCTTCCTGATAAACTTGGGAGGAACTAAAGAGTACCTTTTGTTAATAATGCCATAATGAAATTTGGGTCTTCCCACTAGGCGATCTTCAATGTACTACATCCACATAGATAAGATGTTCGGTAAACTGTCTAAGCAATGTGAGGATCTAAGAAATATAAAGAGAGTTTCTCAAGCCAGATCATACCAATTTTAAGGTAACCAACATGGATGAAAATGCCAGGGAATCAAAGGGAATATCATCAGGTGCAAATAGCTGGCACTCCGATGATTCATCGCCTGGTGAAAATTCGGGTCTCTTCAATTTGGCCAAGAAAATTAAGTAAGTCTGTTTAAAATAAGAGGTAAATTAGTACAACGCTAATTCGGCAGGTGCATGAATAGAATAGAGTATTAACAGAAAGATCATTTCCTCACTTGGCCTATAAGAGGGATATCCAATTGTGCAAAGGGTGACAAAATTTCTACTTCTGCATTTGCCTCTTCCCTCGTTTCCCTTATTGCCCCTTCCGCTGCAGACTCACCCATCTCCATGTAACCAGCGGGCAGTGTCCTATGAGTCCAAAACCAATATAAAATGAAAAAGAAAAAAAAATTAAGGGGGGGCAAAAATGAAAAATATTGAAGTCCCTACAATAATAAGAGGGATATGCAATTGAAGTCCAAAACCAAAATAAACCATCTACTTGAAAACAATTTAAGTGAAACAACAAGTTTTGTAATAATAACTAATGAAATTGTATACCAAAGCCCATATGATGGTTGAATCTTCCGTCTGCACAGTAGTATCTTCTCTTCATGCTCAATAAGACAACCTACGACCTGTTATTTCAGTTTGATAAAGTCATGAAGCAGAACATGTATTTAAAAAGTTAATAGCTGTAAGTTATAATAGAAAAATCAACTACAAACATTCTACGAAAGACATTCATCTACCTTTTTTCTCTTTAGAAAAACAGCGTAACATTATCAAACATAGACCAACATTTTGACTCAAGATTCACATCTGACCTTCATTCACATCATCTAAAGAAATGAACCAGTCTCAGTCAAGTTAGTGAACATAATATAATGATCTTATTATTCACTTGTCTGATTTCAGCTTTAAACTGAAAGGAAAAGTAATCATGAATAGAAACAAAAATAACTCTAATGTTATCTATATCAATGGACACCTCCAAGAATACTAGCTGTGATGCATGTTCTAGAAAAGTATGATAGGAATTTATTTAACAATATAATTGAATAAACAGATCTTTTTGGCAATATTTACCCCCAGATGACATGTGGGATGCAAGTAAGGTTTCATGGACATTCCGACCACCTCTGTTCATAATCCTGCTCTGATCTCATCAGAATTGCTAGTTCTACTGCTTAGATTTTACTTCTGGTCTATTTTTTCAAAATAAATTACTCCTATCTCATATTCTTTTTCCAAAAAAGATGAACTTTAGTACACTATAAAATTAATAGAACTCCCTGAACTTTAGTAGAAATGCACTTCCCAAGAATTCCCCCCCTCTCCTTGGTATAATCTTGATATTAAACGTTTACTTTATTCAAGGCATTCACGTTTGCTTCTAATAACAGAGAATTGTGAATCATATGAAAATAGATATATGGATAAATGAAAGTGACATAAACTTCCACAAACGTAGAATTGTGAATCATATGAAAATAGATATATGGATAAATGAAAGTGACATAAACTTCCACAAACGTATCCAACGTTTAGCAAGTTCACAACATGCACGTTCAGTATTCAATCCTTTTGTGGTTACTCACTAATTGCAATTTTCTCTTTTCCCTTCTTTTGCTTATAAGTAAGAATTCTCATTTGCATTCACTCAGTGCAATATGCAGTTACTTCTTCCATTAATATTACCACTACCTGTTGCTTGGCTTGTAACTTTTTTCCTAGTTCCTTGCTATATCCTCATAAAGAAACACGATCAAGCTCCAGTTAAGAATCCAAAGTTGCCCCTTTCTATTACACACTAAGGTTTACAGAGAAACAGAGAATAGAAGTGAAAACTAAAATTCCCAACTAGATTTAAGTATAGCAACATAACCTGCCAATGTATGGACCAAAGAATAACTTTCGTAAAAACCCACTTGAAAAGAAATTAACAAATTATGACATTTTACTCAAGTTCACACCATATATATATTTTTTACCATTTTTGGGTTCTCATAAGCAATCTTTCCACAAAGAGTGCAAATTGCTCTCATCTTTTCCTCCCCATTAGGTATCTCATGCTTTGTCGGCCCACCACATGACTGGCAATAATTGATCTTACGAATGCCACCCTGCAACAAGTAGACATATAAGAAAATTAAAGAAAGGAGAAAGTAGGAAATGATGATGCAGGAAAAACCCTCAAAAGCTGCCCTGCTAAAACACACTAGATTTTGTTCTAATCTATGTAGGAAACTAAGCAGAATATAGTGATCAGATTATCTGTCTAATAGCACAAAACACAATATTGAATAGGATGTAATGCAGAAGCTAGTTTACAAGAATAATTAAACACAACAAGTAAAATAAAGAGAATAAGAGAAGCTCTTAATTTTGCACCACACCAAAGGTCTTAAGGCATCACATGTTAGACTTTGCGGCTTTTCAAAATATTCTTTATTGATTGAATAGAGAACTCTACAATTTGTATACTCAAAGATAAACTCTTAAACTACTAAGACTAGATTATAAGTGTCCCTAAAGGAGTAACAGCTGGGATGATAGATCAACTCAGCTTAAAGTTCCCAAAAGTAATAGCTAGAGAATCTGAAATTATTATAAATCTGGAAATCATAAAACTATTCCTGACCGCTAAAGACTCATAAACTGAATTTAAACTGCTCATAGTTATTGACTCGTTAACTAGAACTTCCATGAGTTAGATTGTAGAGTCATTGCTAGAGTCGGAACTTCCAAATCTCGGATCCTTCCATGGTCTGCATCAGAAGAGATATTGGCCGAGGGAAAGACGCGGTGATCAATATAAAATCCCAAACCAAGTTTGAAATTATTTATTCCATCCATCCCCGTCATCTTTGTTGAAACAGAGGGAGCCATCTTCACCACTAACCAGAAGAGTCAAACATTTTGGCCCTAAAGACCAAATAATTCCACAAGGTGTTTATTTATAGGTGCTTCAAGGAAAAAGAAACTGGTTTACTTTATTCCCTTGGCTTTGGCTAATAAGCAGCAGATATTATTTAGCATTTTCCTTAGCTAATTTATTCTACATTTTCTTGAAGGTCTGGCAGAAGTCTTCTTATGGAGCTAGTTACTCGTTACAAGGATTAGATGTAACCAGTGTTACCCGATACTCTGCCCCCCCCTACGTACTTGCGTACCCAAACTGGGTGGGTTCTCGCACTAGTTCTCTTAGAGGAACGTAATGCTTCAGTTAATAGAAGATGAGGAAAAAGATGAGGATCTTGTATGCTTTGCTTATACATTTTATTGGTTTATATTAGTTGTTGGATGTACAATTTGAAATTTCTGTCAATGTATATTCTAATTGTCAATAAATATTAAATATTTTTCAGTGAACCCCTTATTAACGTATTGCGTACTACTTTTTAGCGTACCGCGTAGCGAAAAGCGTACTAACTAAGCCTACCCCGCGTATCACGTACCCAAAAAAACTACTGTATTACGTCTTCGTACCCGTATTGCGTACCCTAGTGTACTATACAGTGTTTCAGTTTTTCTCTTTTCCACTCCCAATTTCGAAACTACTGGATAGTAAAATCTAACCAAGGAAGAACACCAGAATGAAGGATAAAATTTCAATATCTCATTTTCTCTACTACAATTAGCTTTTCCTCCCATTCTGCTAGTAAAGGCAATGTGTCCACTAATGAAGTTAATCCATAGAGAGGAAAAGAGAACTTGCAGGAGATTTAGAAGTAAGGTCAACACATTGAATGATAAAGCACCACATCAACTACTTCTTCACTTCACTAATATTCCAAAAAATAATTCCTAAACCGAACAAGAATCATTCTTGGTAAGTATCACCAAGAAAGAACAGGCATTCTTGGTGGAACATCCATATATGCCACATTATCCTATCCAGCTATCGCAGTCGGTCATCATAAGACCAAAAGATTCAGGAGTTGGGAAAACAAAAGGAAGACAAGAAAGCAGAAACACCATCAAGAATTGAACAAAGTCCCACACGGTAGCATCTTTATCCATGGCATAAATGCAAATAACAACAGCTGAATTGCTAAAATTTATCCTATTCTTCTATCTCCAACATTCAATGTAAGGGGTAGGATTGGAAAAATCATCCTAATTAACCATTTATTTAGAAAGTGGAAAGTTAATTTGAGACAGATTAAAAAGGAAAAGTTGATAGATAATTTGGGACAGAGGGAGTCATTCATAATTGAGTACACAAATAAAAAAAACAAATGAAAAATGAATTCAAAGCTTACAACTCACAGAGGAAGAATGAAAAGTAGCTGATGATGCTGCAGATGAGGATAAACCACCATCTGGGTTGGACTCAAGAGACGTTGCAGAAGCTATGAATTTACAAAAATATCCCTTATATCTACACTTGTTCCCCTGAAGAAGAAGAAAAGGAGCAACTTTTCTTGAAGATAATACTGATTTTACAGTAGTGGGAATGGATTTTCTTGAAATGAAAGAGAACCCACAAACACAATTGGGATTGGGGGCATTTTTATTCAATCTCTGAGAGATAGAAACAAATCCAGGAGAAGAAGAAGAAGAAGAAGAAGAACCAAGAATTTGTATAGCTTTGAGCATTATCAATTACTAAAGAAGTCTCTCAAAACTAATTGCAATGGAAAGACAGAGAAAGGAGGATAATATGATAGCAGTGAAAGGTAGAAGTGTTAGGAAAGGAAAAGATCAAAATTAGAGGAAGATTATGGAAAATCAAGAAGTCTTGAGGTTCTTCAATTGCTGTAATCAGCTTTGTTTGAGCTTTCCAATCATCAGATAGAGAAGAAGATGAAATGAGAAAGCCAGCCAAATTACTACTTTCTCCTTCGGTAAGGAATGACCCAACTCTTAGGTGATGAACTTCGGGCTTTGCATGGGCCTGGCCCAGTATTTCTACATCAGTCATGACATGTGCACCCGAAATAGTGGAGACAATATTTTTTGCGAGGACGGAAGTCCCACTTTCGTCTCGAGACCAATACGGAAGTGGGACTTCGGTCCTGGTTGACGTGGCAGCCACCACAGCTTTTTTTTGCCACGTCAACCAGGATGGAAGTCCCACTTCCGTCTTGGCCTCGGGACGGAAGTGGGACTTCCGTCCTCAACCAGCAGCCTTTTTAACTCATCTCCTTCCCTATCGCGTTTTTTACCCCCAAGTGTTATTTTTTTTAATAGTCCCCCCCCCCCCACCCACCCACCTACTACCGAACTCCCCCACCGCCGCCGCCGACTCCGCCGCCTTTGATATCAATTTCATTGCATCCCTCTCTCCAATTGAAGGTATAATTCGATTTGAATTTCAAATATTTTTTTCCTAAAAATTAAACATTACAATATGACATTGTTTATGAAATTGATACCAAATTGTTGATATTGTTAAATATATATGACTGTTGTGATTTTTGGGTAATTGATTTTTTTGGGTAATTTTGATCTTGTTGGGTAATTTTGAAATTAGGGGAATTTTGAAATTAGGGCAATTTAGAATTTAGGGCAATTTTTAAATTAGGGTAATTTTTTAAATTAGGGCAATTTTGAATTTAGGGTAATTTAGACATTAGGGTAATTTTTGAAATTAGGGCAATTTTGAAATTACGGGTTTTGTGAATTGGGTCTATCTTGAATTTAGGGTTTTTTGTGAATTAGATAATTTGTGTATCTATGCATGTAGACTTGTGAAAATGTTAACAGGGATGTTGTGAATGTGTGAAATTAAATTTATAGCATTTGTGATTTTAGGGAATTACAGAACAACTGAAATTTATTTTTTGGTAATTTGTGAATCAATGTTACTAGTATATTTGTTGAAATAACCTGTGTTTTTCCTGATAATTTGTATGTATATTATTTTTTGTATAGATGGCCGTATCCGCTCATCTTCAGCCCGGTCCTTTCGATCTGACCGTCTTGAACAAACAAGCATCCCATAGATCCTTAAGAATATGGCTAGGAGATGCGACACTGAACGAACATTTAAAGGTTATTAAAAGTTCGGGAAACTTTTACGCCGCCTATCAGTAGAGAAACCAACCCTAGGGTAATAGACTCAATAGACCGGGGTAGGTTTTGGAGGTTGTCTGTAGGTTAGGTAATATGAATGTAGATCACGCTCTCGTGACTGCATTAGTTGAGAAGTGGCGCCCAGAGACCCACACGTTCCACCTCCGTTGCGGTGAGGCGACCATCACACTAGAGGGACGTAGGGTCGTCTTTCAGGACTACCCACCGAGGGGCCGGGTAGTGTCGTTGAGTCACGACTACAATTACACCCAGGGTCAATGGGTTGATCACGCCTACAATCTTTTAGGATTTAGATCCAGTCAGGCTGCAATCAGGGGGAACACTTTGCAGCTGGTAAAAGTGTATGCCCATATTAGTGAGCCCTTAGGAAATGATGCTACCGACCGCTGTGCACAGCAGAGCTAGGGCATTGATCTTCATCCCTGTTGGGTACTTTTTTTTTCCCTGGGATAAGTCGGGGTCCCGGGCCAACATGCGTTATCTTCTAACCCTCGATGGTAACCTGGAGCATGACACGCATTCCTGGGCCAACGGTGTTCTCGTGCATTTGTACCGCCAGATGTGCATCTCGTGCATGGCTGATTCCAAGGACATTAGCGGGTGTTGCTTGCTGATTCAGGTTTGTCCTCTGCCTTTAAATGTAAATGTGATTTTGTGATTTAAATATTTAATAATCGATTTTGTTTGTTTTGACCAGCTGTGGGCGTGGGAGCGTATTTCATTTCTCCGCCCGGCAAACCGAGGCGACATTCCGGATGAGATCCCCGCCGACGGTAGAGCGCACGGGGCTAGGTGGAATGCCCCCCGGAGTTTCCGCAACGCTCCGAAATCGCAGCTGTTGGTGTTTCGCGAGCAGCTCGATTTGATGACCGAGACAAAGGGGGTGAGTCAATTTCATTGTTCTTGTTTTTGTTTTTCCGTTAAGTTATTTGCTTGACAGTAACATTTAATTTTTTTTTGACAGTTCATGTGGAGGCCGTACCCAGATGCGGTATATGCAGAGAGGGCGGCTCGGGATGCAGACTTTTTTAAGACGTGTCGATCCCGTACGCCACTATCTGCTTCGAGATGGTTGAGTACCACTTGCCCGACCGGGTAATGCGGCAATTTGGCTTCCATCAGGTGGTACCAATCCTAGCAGGCACAGAGGGCACAGTTGAGGGTCGAGACCTCCACACGGTGACGGCGTTAGCCACAAACAAATGGGAGACCGTCTACTCCAGTTACATAAATATGTGGTCCCATCGCGTCGATGCACTGGAGGTCGCTGCTCCCGCCATTGGTAATGTTATTGTACCAACCCGCGAGTACATGGATTGGTACAATCGCATTATGGTTCACCGCATAATAAACCCTCAAAACCAGGACCCAAGGCCACTCGCAATGGGAATTCAACCCACCGCTACAGAAAAGGACATTTTGGTAAGTTTTTATTCGTGTACTTATTTCTTTGTTCATTTTTCGTCTACTGAATTTACTAATTTTAATATTTTGTTGCAGGAGGAGTCGTCCAAAGTAATGTTGGAAGAGTTCGAGAAGCCTGCCACTCGAACAAATTCGGAGTACAAGTCACTCATCACCTGGGCCGCCAAAACGATTAAGGATGCCTTCGCCGCTGCAGGAAAGTCGATGTCATGTCGATCACGGGCCGCTGATGTTTTAGATACTGCCGTTCTGCAGCCTTCCACACAACCGAGGGAGTGTGTTGCTGGTAGGACTGAGGTTGGGAGGCAGGGTACTCGTCGGAATCGACAGGCAACACAAGAGCAGCTTGCAGCGCGGCGCCAAAGGCAGCGTGGCGGTGAGGCGGGTCCGTCCCAGGCGCAGGAGCAACCGACTCAGTCTACTGCTCAGTTCGGGACTCAGCTAGATGTACCCCTTCAATTTGAATACCAATTCGCCAGGCAAGGCACTTATTCTCCCGGTTTTCAAACGGGGGGCCATCCTGGTGCGGGGACTTCGTCATCGGGACAGCCGAACATGTATTTTGCTGCGACGCCATCGTACAGTCGGGGACCTGGACCAGGGACAGACGCTTCAGCAGACTCCGCAGATCCAGCCAGATTCCCCTGAGGAGGCGATACGAATCGACCACGACGGTGCCGAATTCGTCGAGACGGAGCATGGTAGTGCGGTGCGAACCAGGGACGGCGACACCTACTATCTTCGGACTAACCCGCGAAGGACCCACAGATACACCCCTTCGGAGCATTAGATAGTTTTTGTTTTGTATTTAATACATTTGTTATATTCGTCCAATTTTTTATACAAACGGTTTTATTTATTTAATACACGATTGCGTTATTTTTTCTGCCATATTCTTATTATTGAAGTCTGTTTCGTCAAAAGTCTTATTTTACACTAAATTTGGTTATTATTATGCTAAAAAAATTCAACTATTCCAACGAAAATGGGTTTTTCTGCCCTTAATGGAACAAGTTAAGTTGCAATTTTTTGGCTTCAGTCTCGGGTAGAGGAGGACGGAAGTCCCACTTCCGTCCCGAGGCCAAGACGGAAGTGGGACTTCCGTCCTGGTTGACGTGGCAAAAAAAGCTGTGGTGGCTGCCAGGACTTCCGTCTTGGTCCCACTTCCGTCCTCGCCAGAAATGTTGTCTCCACTATTTCGAGTGCCATGTCATGACTGATGTAGAAATATTGGGCCAGGCCCATGCAAAGCCCATGAACTTCTGATAAATATACATCTGGCTGGATTGAATTTTTTATGACCCAACCCAATATATCCAGAGTTTTTCTTCATGCAGATTTGGGGTTTCAAACATACTCCAGTTTTTTTAATGGCCCAATAGCTATTCTACTTATTTCCTCAACTAAAATTAATAAACTGAGAAGTATTTATTTTGTTTTATGTAAAAAAAAAGAATTCTCATCCAAATCTTAATAGGGATGTAATACATGTTCAAAAATACGTAATATATATTGCATTGTGTTAAATATATACTGATATTTTAACATTTTGCACTATAGTCGTCGTTCCTTCTATCTAGCTTACGATGTTAAAAGGCCAGTGCCTCCAATATTTGGGAATTGCATTAGACTAACATTGGTTTAGTATAATGGTCATAACATGGCAGTAAAAATTCTTGGAACAACATTTGTGTCACTTCCGTCCTGGGCTGACGTGACACTTCCCACACGCGCCTCGCCACGTCAGCGGAGGACGGAAGTCCCATTTCCGTCCCGGGTCGCAATTGTAGAAGAAGAAGTGGTTGACTTTTACTTTTGTATGGTTTTGATTGGGAAGTATATATATATATATATATATAAACAAAATTCTTTTAATCAAAATATTAATAATATTTTTCTAAATATTACTTGTATATTAGTAGTTTTATTATAAAACTACTAATATACAAGTAATATTTAGAAAAATATTATTAATATTTTGATTAAAAGAATATTTTTATTTTTATTTTTTTAACTCTCACTACATATCATAAACGACATATTATGGAATGGAGATAGTAATATTTATCTGAATAAAATTATATCATGATTTTAAGTTAGATTTATGTGTTATTTAACATAAACATTCAATGTCATGAGAAAAAATAATGTTTCAAGGATATGCAAATGTGGCCGATGTAATTGTTAAAGGGAAAAAATAATATATATATATATATATATATATATATATATATATATATATATACTTCCCAATCAAAATCATACAAAAGTAAAAGTCAACAACTTCTTCTTCTACAATTGCAAAAGCCAAAAAAAAAAAAAAAAAAAAATCAAGTTGACCCGGGACGGAAATGGGACTTCCGTCCTCCGCTGACGTGGCGAGGCGCGTCTGGGAAGTGCCACGTCAGCCGAGGACGGAAGTGCTGGACACAAATGTTGTTCCAAGAATTTTTACTGCCATGTTATGACCATTATACTAAACCAATGTTAGTCTAATGCAATTCCCCCAATATATAGTCTAGCATTAATCAGTAGACTAACTGAGTTGGTAAACTTTTTTTTATTAGATGGTAAACTTTTTTTTATTAGATAAAGGTCGTTCTTAATGTATAAGGCTCTTCACATCTGTAGGGTTTGAGAACTCGTAATATAGCGAATAACAAGTATTCTTTTATAAAAGTATTATTTTCAAGGATAGAACTCGTGACCTAGCAGAGATAACCCGTAATATTGTTTTAAAAGTGTATTTTTCATAAAAAGATGGTTTTCGGATTTGAACTTGTGACCGACCGCCTAAAAGTAAACATTTGATCATCACAGCAAACATGACTTTCAAAAGTGATTAATGAAGATGTAGGGGATCGAACCTTGTACCTCGCGGTGTTCTACCATTTGAGCTACATCCCTTATTATTTTATAATTCTTAAACAACATCATGATTAGGGCTGTTATCGAGCCGATTAAATCGCTAATCGCTCGTTAATCGGTTCGTTAAAATCGGCTCGTTAACTCGCTCGGCTCGTTAACAAACCGGTTACGATTCGGTAAAATGGCTCGTAAATCGTTTTAAATCGCTCGTTAAATCGGTTAATAATATTCTACCGATTTTAGCGAGTTAGCGAGCCGATTTTAACGAACCGATTAACGAGCGATTTGCGAGTTAACCGGTTCGCCAACAGCCCTAGTTTTGTAATAGTATGATCCAATTAACGAACTGAATTACGATTTAATGCGAAATACGATTTTCGATCCGATTAGCGAACCGGTTTTGCGTGATTTGATACGGTTCGATTAACGAACCTGTTTTGTACGATTTTATTTCGAACCGATTACGAATTGAACAACCGAATCGGTTGACTAACGAACCGATTAACGATCGATTCGGTTTTCTTAACGATCCGAACCGATTTGGCCCAAAACCGGCTCGGTTCGGCTCGTTAACAGCCCTAATCATGATCTATTAAAATGTTAGCACGATTCGTAAAGTATTCATAATAATTAGATGGAAAACACATTAATTTTTATAAAATTGCAAAGATCTTTACATTTTGTGGAAATTGATTTTCTTGAAACCGATTTTAAACGTGGAAATAATATGGTTATTCATTCTTTAATTAAGCATGCATTGTCTTTTTTGGTGGATAATTAAGTATGCATTGCTAATTTGCATAGAGACAATAATCTTTTTACCAATATGCCGCTCTATTGTATTCTCGTTCCTTGATTGATTCAAACACATACATTTATCATAGACAATTTATGAGTCATTAAATATGAGGTCAGCTCAGTTAAACTAATTTCTCAGAGTGAGAAATTTTTAGCTCTAACTTTTTTCAAAATACTTTTTAAAAAAAATACTTTCTAATATACTAATAATATTATTATGCAACCAATAATATTATATTTAATAATATTATCGATGTACTATATTATAGTATTAGAGATTGCATTAGAATATCCAAGTCAAAAATTTCAACTACAACTGAAACAATATTATCTCTTCAAAAATCAATTTTTGTAGGCCAATTGATGCATATAGTCCTGAAACAATTTACGTTTGACAGACTTGATCCTTGATGATTGTTTGCAGCTTTGTAGGTCCACATTCAAATTACGGGCTAGGGAATTGGTCCTTCCGTCATTTTTTTGAGATTTTGAATGTTAGTCAACAAATAGTAGTTAAGTGGTGTGGGTAAAATTGGAACTTCATGTTTTTTAGATAATTAATATCATATGAACTTAATTGTAAAGATACTTAAAAGTAAATACCTAATTGTAAATAATAAACCCTAAATCTCATATTCTCCATCACCCCTCCATGCCGCCACCGTCCATTGAAGAAATCTCCGGCGACCGTCAGCCGGCATCCTCTTCCCCAAACTCATCAATCAGTGTCCTCTCTTCCGCCTCGGTCCAATTCTTTCTCCTTGGTGGAGGAACCATCACACCCTAAATCCCTTCACCACTAGGCACTATCCCACCACAATTCTATATTCATTCAACAGCTAAAAGAAACTAAAATTGACAACAAATAGTTGTTATTTGTACAAACCCCAAATCGAAATTCTTGAAAAAAAATAAAATTAGTACATTTGTATGATAAAGAATGAAGCACTGGTCTTTTTAGAGGAAGAGAATCAGAAACAGGCTTTGATTGGGTATCCAAAACGAGCAGTGATTTTGGATCTTGAGCAGCCATTTCCTCTGGTATATTCCCCAAATTTCTTGAGCAGTAAAGGCAACAATCCATTGTAGTAGTACACGTATCTTAATCATATTTCCATCATCATCCAAATGTAGTAGCTCTTAGTTGTTAAGAATAATGGGTTTTTGGAGATGTCATTAGAAATCTTGATTCTTGGAATTCTTTAATGGTTTCGTTTTCATTTTGGTTCTTATGATTGAATTTTGGCTTTGCCATCTCTTATTTCTCTTGGTTTGAGTGTATATCATTGCTAGTGAAGTGATTTCATCTCTTATTTTGGCATTGCCATCGCCGGAAAGTTGGGAATGGGTGGGCCGGCCGACGTTGGGGAAGGAGGAGGGAAAGGGGATGGGTTTTATTTTATTTTTTTTATAATTAGGTATTTATGTTTATGAATCTTTACAATTGAGTTCATGTAGTATCAATTATCTAAACAAATATGTGAAGTTCCTATTTTACCCTTGTATACTTGACCAACTTTTATTAACGGACGTTAAATTTTTCAAAAAAATGACGGAAGGACCAATTCACTGGCCCGTAATTTGAATGGGGACCTACAAAGCTGCAAACAATCATCAGGGACTTTGTCTGCAAACGAAAATTGTTTTAGGACTAAATACACCAATTGGCCATTTTTGTAAGAAGCACTAGAATATTAAACCCCTCTAAGATCACATTAATTGACAAAAATACCCCTGACCTGTCTTCTCTCTATCCCACCTTCTTCAGACAGACACACATTTCTCATTCCCTCTGTTAGACTTCAACTTCTCCACTCTCTTGAATTCCTTAAATTCTTCTAATTTTCATTCTTAATTTCTCCTTTCCAATGGCTGTTAATTATCTCCCCTCACTAAAAAGAACCACTTTTTCATCATCAATGGCCTGGTTCCATTCAACCCCTCTTGTTTCTCCTACATTTGATCTACCCAGAAATACAAAAACCCAGAAAAAACTTCAAGAAAATGTTAAAAATGGTGGGAAAATTAGGCCTTTTACCTGCAAATCCATGGTCCGGACGCCTTTGCAAGGTGCTAACGCTGCTTATGCTAAAGAAATGGAGAGACTTTCTGCTAAAGAATCCCTGCTTCTCGCTGTTAGTAGTAGTTTCTTGAGTTTTTTTTTCTACTTTATCTTAAGAAGTTCGTTGTTATGCTCATGTTTTCTTTTGATTTTTCTGATTTCGTTTGTTAATTCTTGAAAGTTTTGATCTTTTTGGGATTCAATTTACTATTGTTAGAAGCTATTTTCTTGTTTCTCTGAGTATTATCCATATGATTGATTCTCTTTATTGTCAAGACTGTAGACAAAACTTTGTACTCTTTCCGTTTCATAATAGAGGCCGTTTTAGGTACTTCAGTTACATTAAAGAACAGGGAGACACAATGATTTTTTACTATTATATCCTTTAGTCTCAATTACCAAGCTCTCTCTCTTGGAATATGGGTAAGGGGTCCCCGAGGCATAGCTTTGTGGGAGACCGGCCCTACAAGTGCTGGTCTATTCTCTACCCACATAGTTGGGGTACGATTCTAGCCTAAGGTATGAAATTGGATACCTTGTATGGTAGTGGTGTATAGTCAGTTTCTGGTAGACTCCTACTTAGACACATTTTGCGATTTAAATCATCCACTAGCCCTAGAGACGGGGAGGTGGTGCTCTTTGGTTGGGAGTTCCATCCTTTTGGAATATGGGTAATGGTAATTTTAGGAAAATATCCTTAGAAGTTGGAAATTTGACATATATTTTGGGAAGAGAGGGAGATGCTAAAAAGACTTGTATTACAGCTGATTAATGCAAATGTTAATCACCTGTTGCTCATCAAAGTTTCAAATGGTTAATTTAACAAACTAGTTTTTCTTTTTCTAGCTGGACTATGGATAATTGCCAATAAAATTTCTGCTGGTTGTTCTAAGGAAATCAATTAGTAGTGTTGCTTTTCTTTCCCTGTGATTTGTGGGTTTTGGGTTTGATGTGATTATAACCAGCTTCATCGGTTTATATTCTTTGATTTGATGGACCTATTAATTCCTTTTGCTGGTTGAAATGTTAATTTTAGATCAAAGACGCTGGAGGGTTTGAAGGACTAATTACTGGGAAAACAACGGATATACAGCGTATTGATGTAAATGAGAGGATTGTTGGTCTCGAGCGACTCAATCCAACACCTCGTCCAACAACGTAAGGTGTTACGTCTTCTTACCAAAGGAGCTCAATGTAGGGGTGTATGTACCAGTACTTATCTACATTTCACCAATTAACATTTTTCAGCTATCCAGGTCCCCATATCTTTTAGGCAGATGGAATTTCGAGTGGTTTGCAAACGGAAGCCCTGATCTTTTTGCTGCTAAAATTCTGTTCGAGTAAGCATTGTTTTATGTTCTGAATTTTCTTTGCTTATAATGCTCGTGTTTTGGCCAAGTGGACCACTAAAGCATCTACTTAAGCTGGATGGTCGGATGTATTTAAACCATATACTGTAGATTTGGGGAACTTCACCTTCAGAATATGAGCCAAGTGATATGTTTCATTTTGCAGGAGATTTCCCTCTACACTGGCTAGTTTGTCGAAAATGGATGTGCTGATCAAAGATGGATATGCAAACATTACAGCAAATTTGAAATTTGTAGACTCGGTAATATGCCTTTTGCGAGTTGATTCAATTATAAGTCGTTATTGCATTTGGAAGAGAATGCTCCTTTTACTAGTTGCAAGCAATAGACCAGGTCATCTTTTTTGTAGAGATTGTTCTTTGAAGCTGATTGTCCAGTATCCAAAATTGAAATGAGTTGATTTCGGTGACATTGCAGATAGAAAGTAACTTTATTATTTCAACCAAGCTATCAGTTGAGGGACCACTTAGAATGAAGGAGGAATATGTTGAAGCAATATTTGAGTCTCCAAAGATTAATGAAGAAACCATACCTGAACAACTCAAAGGCGCTTTTGGTCAGGCAGTTAACACAGTGCAGCAATTACCTGCTCTTATTAGGGATACTGTATCCGGTGGGCTGAAAATTCCTCTCGGTGAGTCCCGTGTATCTTTTGAATTTAATTCTTACTTCCATCATTGCCCCCAAAAAGAACAAATGAATAAGAGAGAGAAAAGAATAAAGATACATTTCTGTTAGTCCAAGGGCGAACAGACTTAACAGATCGTTGTTTGGACATTAGCAATCAGTAGTGAGATTCTTGTTTTAATGTTTTTGCCTTTGGGTTATCCCTGGTTTTGCTGATATTGACATTTAAGGTTTATCGATTCATGTTAGGAGGAATGTACCAGAGACTGTTTATGATTTCTTATCTTGATGAAGAAATCCTGGTAAGTCTTCGTTCACATAAATCCTATTCTTAGTAATGTTGTTGAAATATCTTGCACAAAATCCCAAAAGTTCAAGTTTCGTCCATGCATTCGACATCTAAGCAATCAACTATCTTGAATCAGGAGAGTTGCCCCCGGTGGGTTCATGCTGTACTCGACTTAGATTAGTCTGTCCGCAAGATGCAGGCAGGATACCGGGTTGCAAGACCGAAAATAGAATGAGTGTCTTTCTCATAAATACCATTTCCTTCCCCCTCTTTCTTCTAGTTCTATTTCCTCTTATTTTTTTCTCATCACTTGCCCAAAATCCCCAAAATCCAAAGTTTCATACATGCATTTTGTCATTTCACAAGAAAGACAACGCTCGTTCTTTCTTCGTTCTTGGACCCCAGTATCCGCCCCGCATTTGCGGACATACTAATTCAGGTCGAGTACTGATGGGACCCATTAGGGACGACTCTCCTGATTCTCAGTTGATTTGCTCAAAATGTCTTTTATGCCCCCTTGACAATCGGCATATTCTAATATCTGATGGTGGGCTCTTGGTGCAGATAATCAGGGACACCAATGGATCACCTGAAGTGGTTACAAGATTGGATATTGTCCCATCACCTATGGAAGAAGTAATTCCAGATTATGAAAGTTGAAAAACCAGTACCAAAGCCCCCCACACACAAAATAAGTTGAAAACCAGCATTATCTGCAAAAATAGAGGAAAATATAAGAGTTTTATTATGTCTGAGAAATTGTTCCTTTTATGATTATATGTTGGTTGCCTTTATTTTCCTTTTTTTTTTGTGGTCCATTTCGATTGGGTCTTGTCTGAAATCAAATCTAAACTTTCACTTGGGGACTAACAACTTCTCTCACGACATTTTCTACTTTACGCATTTAAAGGTCTGGAAACTCTGTATTAATTATCAAAGTCAGGCCCCTACAATGCTAGGTAGTTATAATAGAGCCAATTAATTACCTATAATTTTGAATAGTGTTTTTAAAATGACTATTATGCCCCTCAACTATTTTATTTAATTTGATTTTTTTTTCTCTCTCCAAGAGTACAGAACAAAAATCTAGAAGAATCCAAGAATTCCTATTTTTCTCTTTCGCCGCCTAGGGTTTTTCCACTACCGCCACTCCTTTCCCAGCCCCGCCATCGCTCTCTTCATCCCACCAAAACACTCCTCTTCCAGCTCTAACAGCCTTATTACTAAACCTTCGATTTCTCTTCCTGTACTCTACCCAAACCAAAACCACATAATATTCAACGCTACCACTGGTTTGGAATGCCCCCAATCCTCTCTCCTCTCTTCCGGCTCATGTGCCGCCGTTTCCCGCACCAGCATCGACGCTCCTCTCCGACCTGTAACCCGACCTAACAGAACCGCTAACGGAGCTGTTGCTGCTCCGTTTCTGCTGCGCCGAGTTGGACTCGAGTCCTCCTACCGCGTGCGTAAGCCAGCACCGAATTCGAATCATCGGTTGCAAAAGCCATATTTTTATGAAATTTCTTCCAAAATTTCTGCAAAATGTGGGGATTATTGTACAGAGAAAGAGAGAATTTTTAAGATATTTTAGAGAGAGAGACGTGTGTGGTTCTAATATATTTTAGAGAAAGAGAGAATTTCTAAGATATTTTAAAGAATGGTGGCGGTGTTGCTTGAGAGAAGGGGAGTGGTGGGTGGAGATGGTGATTTTGCGGCTGGTGGGGGTGGGTGGAGATGGTGCCCTGCAATAGAGCAAAAATTAAAAATAATGAAAATTATTTTTATCAATTTCAATTTAGCCTAAAGGGTATAAAGGTCTTTATTTTTCCTCTATCCATTTTATAGACAATTAATTGACCCTCTATCCAGTTTATATCCAATAACTTTGAGGTACTAATCATTTCCCTTATTTTTAAAAGTATAAATTATAAAAAAATGTCAAAATATAATACGATTTTTAGATTTACAAAACCAAAGCAAACAACCGTAGTCATATTTTTCTTCATCTATTTGATCTAATTTTTTAATAGATTAATATTATATTAAATAATAATAACATTTAAAACTAAGAAGAAAGGAACTCAATGTCAAATAAAATTCTAATACTATTGTTTTCATGTAATTTTTTAACAAAAATAAAAAATAAAATTCATATCTTTAACTTGATAATCCCAAATTCTGAAGAAAATTTAAAAAGAATTATCAAATTTATTCAACAAAATATACATATGTATATATAAATAATAAAAAATTGGGGCCTCAATTTTCGGAGACTGTTCCGTAGGGCACTTTGAGTCCCTTCATGGACGGGCCCAGGGTGACTGAATATATTGGAAAATTTGTTCAAAAAAATAAAAGAATATATTGGAAAATTAGGAAACTAGTATGTAATTGGTTTAGAGATTTTAATAAGGGAAATGATATTTTTGTTAGCTAGAGCAACTGATTTTGGTGGTCCAAACTTAAAAAATATTAACGATACGTTAACATTGTTTGGGTTTATTGGTAAATGGTGTCCTCCATCAATTCCTACTATGTAGTCAAAGATAATTTTTGCCGATTGATTAAAAAATCAATAAAAAAATACTTAGTAGTATTTATAAATGTTTTGAAAATAAAATAATTAAAATTTCACCGTATATATTAAAAATGTGCTGCGTTTATCAATTGTTTGGAATTATTTATGACCAACTCCATTAACACAACATTGACAATTTACGTGGCCCAAAATGTGCAATATTTAATATTATTTATCCTATATGATGCAAAAAAAATTTTGCCCAAGGCCTACCAACCAACTGGCTGTGATTAGGCCTGCAAGCGAGTCGGGTTTAGATTCGTATTTAACTCGAATTCAAAAAAAATTTAGGATTTGGTAAAAACTTCAAATTCATATATCCGTATCCGTATAAGAGTAATAAAACGGTTACGGATTTGAAAATATGAAAAATCAGATCCGTTAGATCCGAATTCGTTTCTGCAAATATATATATTAATTATATATATGATAAATAAATATTATTATATATAAATATTTTTTTAACTTTTGGATCAGTTCACATCTAAAGCTAGATTTTTACTCTATTTTATCATCACATATAAAAGTATATGAATAAAAGTTATAAAACATAGTTCGTCCGTCGTTTCATATTCTTTTCATCATGGTTGTAGAATTATTTGTGGATTGTAGTACAATTGGGGTGAAGTAGAATCTGATATGTAAGGTTGTTAAATTAAACATGTATGTTTTTAATCAGCCAAAATAGAAAAGTAAAAAATAGGAGAATTTGACTTTTTTGAAAAGGGTTTTACCATATCCGTATCCCTATCCAAATTGACGGATCTAGTAATACATATTATTGATCCGTTAAGATCCGGATTCGGATTCGGTAGAAAAAATCAAAAATAGATATGAATAATAAATAGACAATTTCATATCCGTTTGTATCTCATTTGCAGGTCTAACTATATACCACGTAAAAATCAATTTACGGGGGTCACAAACTAAATTTCACAACTTAGTTTCTTATAATTTTGAGAATTATAAGAATTTCCTCGAAATTTTTTATATTTTTCTTGGAGAATTTGTTGGTGTTTACTGTTTAGCTAAGTGGGAGGTAGAGGAACGAATGTTTGTGCAGTGACGTAGCCACGTGGCATCCCCAAAGGGGCTGAGGTTGGCCGGCTGGGTCCATGGGCCGGCTCACGAGTCTCGTGTGGTTTGCTTTAGTGACGTAATGTGAGATTATGTTGGCCTCCGTTGGGCTGGCGCTGCCCCACAGAAATTCTCATTTTTTCTTTTTTCTTTTTCTTATTTTCTACTTCCTTTGGTATAATCCTTTTCCTAGTGGTTAATTAAGTACTCCATGTGATACTTTTTAGATCGATCTGCACATGGGACTAGAGTCTAAAGTGGGGGACATAGATCACTTAGTCACATTCAATACATCACGCTTTTGATTAAAATAATAAAAATATTCCCCACTTTAGTGCATTGTTTGAGGCGTTTTTATTGTTTTTTAATCAAAAGAGGGGATGTGGGTGATTGTGGACCAAGTGGTCTATGTCCCCACTTGTAGGCCAGGTCTATATCAGAATTTTTCTACTTTTTACGGGCAATAAAATGCTCTAAATTATACTTTTGAATTACTAATCTACTTGTCAATTAAGTCAAATAGTGTTCTGGCTAACTTGTTGGCTGAACATCTGAGGTTTGACACCTCTTTTCAAAGGGTAGAGAATTTATCGGAATTCCACATCCCTAATATAATTTCTACTATCGATTAATGATATTATCATTTCCTTCAAAAAAAATCTACTTGTCAATGAGAGTTTTGCGTAATTGATAAGATCTTGTAGGATTTTTTTGTGTATGATGTAAAAACGATTAGTTCAAACAAATTCTAATATACTTGGATATAAAGAGTTCGTCTTACATATTTTCTTTTGGAGTGGGATTTAAAACCAAGAACAAATGATTAAAATCTTAATTTAAGCCTAATTTTGATAGTTGTTGAGTTAATCAACCACTTGATTACTTGACTCGAATTTAATCAAGCATCAAACTTGCTATATGGAATGTAACAAGTTGCATTTTGTACTTCGTTTGAAGCAAAATTCCCATGTTGGAGGTTCATTTGTGAGGATTTATGTTTAATACTTGAATCACACATTGAAACTCCTAGAAACATCAAGGTTTCTCTTCCTATACAAATACACTACTCTTAATGCTTGAATCTCACATTGAAAGTTTTGGAAACATCAAGGCTACCTTTCCTATATAAATACACTACCCTTGATGCTTTTCCAAAATATGAGAAAAACATAACAAAATCCCTCATAGAAAGCATCAAGGGTAGTGTATTTATATAGGAATCAAGGGTCATCAAGGGTAGTGTATTTATATAGGAAAAGGATTTTGTTATGTTTTTCTCATATTTTGGAAAAGCATCAAGGGTAGTGTATTTATATAGGAAAGGTAGCCTTGATGTTTCCAAAACTTTCAATGTGGGATTCAAGCATTAAGAGTAGTGTATTTGTATAGGAAGAGAAACCTTGATGTTTCTAGGAGTTTCAATGTGGGATTCAAGTATTAAACATAAATCCTCACAAATGAACCTCCAACTTCCAATATAATTAACTATGGATTCCCACCACATAAGTGGCTTCTGCCAAAGTTGTAATTCACTCTCCGCCATGCCGAGAACAAAATGTAATTGTTGTTTCAAGCTAATTCTTTGTAGACACAAAGTTATTGAGTCTCAAAGTAAGCTACTTCCAACAATCCCCCACAAATCCATAGTATATTAGTATCTAGGATTTCACATTAATTTGCTTTCAATGACGGTACCTTCCGGTTTGAACCACCACCTAGTATCCAACTTATTCCCCCACAGGAACAGATGGACTAGAGCCTTGAATCTGAACCTTGGATGTGACGGCTGTTAGTAGTGCCCTAGGACCATTAGCACATGTTGTGCGTTTTGTTATCTTTTGAGCATGTAATTGAATAGTTAATTATGCTTTTGATTATCAAATGTGTGATTTGATAGTAAAACTCATTAGCTTATGTAATTACTATTCTAGAAGTCCCTAGTTTTATGTAATGCTTAATTACTATGAAATAAAACTAGTATGATTGTTGATTGATGATCTTGTTTTACCTGATCATGTGTAATGGATACAAATCACATCATAGATGCAATATATAGGGATACATTGTATTGGGACGTGATCCAGTCGAGAAGTAATACTTCATGGTCTTAAGTCATAGGTATTACTTCCTCAATACTATTTTAGAATCCTTAGACCTTATGTCTTCATTGATTCTAGTATGAATGGAGCCACGTTTTGACTCGATCGGACGTTACTTGTAACAGAGTAATCAATACGACTGATGATCGGATGTAGTGTCCTATCATAGTTTGAATGTTAGAGACATTGTAAGGAATTTGTCCCTCTCTATTATTAGAGAGAGATATCCATGGGCCCCTCGATAGGGAAAGATTGTTTAAATGCATGGTCAGTGCTCAAATGTATTTGATAAAGTGGTTATCAAATGCTATTTGTCAAACTAGATCTACCTAGAGATCGAGCATAAATACAATTAAGCTTAATAAGGGTGGCGACTACCATGCCTTATGCTTAATTAGGATATCACGAGACAAAGGGATTAAATAGTGGATTGATATTAGGTTCCGTTGTATATTCATTCACTTTGGGTAGTCACAATGTCCTGCTAGTTGAAGGAACCCAAGAGGGGGGTGAATTGGGTTTCTAATAAATCTTGCAAACTATTTCCAATTTAAACAATGATAGTGCAAGTTAAACAAAAGCTAAAGCAAAACCCAATGCAAATCACAAGACAAGAGATTTAGAGTGGTTCGATTCACTAAGAATCTACATCCACTACCTTGAGCTGCACCCAAGGATTTCACCAACTTCACTAAGAAGAATGTGCCCACACAAAGTAGGACTTTACACTAGTGGCTAACTCACCAAGAGTTTTACAAACAACCACTATAAACAATTGCCCACACTAAGTAGGACTTATACAACAATAACCCTATCACTAAGAAAGGGGATAAGTTGAAAGGTTTAGAGTACAAAGTTGTTCACTCTTCTAAGTGAAAGATACATACATTTGAAGCTCATCAATTGTTGGCTCTTTGAACATAGGAAGCTCACTCTTTGTCTTGCTATTATGAAATGCACTTTTGAATCATTTAGATTTTGCAATGAAGTGCATTTTACTTTGAAAGTGTTTAGACTTGATAAGAAATCAATCTCTATTGTATGAACAAGTCTATGTAAGTGTTAGAGTCATTCTAAAGCTTTGGAGTATTTATACCATTTGAAATCTCATTTGAAAAGCGACTGCAGAGCGGTCAAATAACGGCTAGTAATGCAGTGCACCTCGGTTGATCGAACACGAGGCCTCGGTGGACCGAAGGAAAACTCGGTCGACCTACTTGGGACCTCGGTCGACCGACCTTGGTCATCTCGGTCGACCCGAACCGGATCTTGGTCGACCCAGAACCAAGACAGACTCAACTCTCGAGTACTTTGTTCGGTTGATCCGAGAAAATCTCGGTCGTCCGAGCTTTCCGGGTTTTCGGAGAAGTTGATTAAACACTTGTTTTCAAATCATTTGAAGTCTAAAAGGTTTTCCCAAAAGGTAACACATAAGAACACTTGGAAAACTTTTCTAAGAGACTTATACTTGAAATCAAAGGCTTTTTGGATAAGAACACATTTGAAACTTTTGCCTTTTGAAAACGTGTTTATGAAATCATGTATGCAAGACTAGAGTGAGAAGCTTATGTTCATAAGAGCTTTGGTTAGAGCTTTAAAGATTACGACTAATGACGACAAAGCTAAACTAACCAAACTAAGTCTTCAATCTTCATAGATGAGCCTTGAATAGTATGACTTTGAATCTTGAACATGGCTTGATTGAAGTACTTAGAGCTTCCTACAAGATTTCCAATATTCTATCACAAAGATTAAGATCATTAGACACAACATCAAATGTTTGTCCAATATCAAAAACAGAGTTCGTTCGCCCTTAGGGCTTACAGGGACCGCTTGTGATTTATGGACTCACACTACTACTAAGTGTGTTTTCATTGCCATTGTGAGATGAACCTACAGGGTCACACGCATAGACGAGCTAACGAGCTTTATGTCCAGATTCAATGAATCTAGAATGTGTCTAGGTTCATTGTATCTGACATTTGTCTTTCTGAAAATAATAAAAAGTGTTTATTATTCGAATTAGAGATAGGGGCAATTTTGGTATTTTACTATAGCTGGGATTACGTGGGAGTTATTATCCGATAAGGACTCCCACTACCAGCAGAAGTCTAGGGGACGTGGGAGTTAGAGACTCCCACTGCCGAGAGGAGTTGAGGATGTGAGAGTTGGTTATGGGAACAAACTCTCACACCCTATATAATGATCTCTTGGCCGAAACCCTAGGCATTGATTTTTCAGCCGAAATATTACCAAGTCTCTGAAATTAGATTTCAGTTTCAACCTCTCCCTTTTCTCTCTAATTCCCGAAAATCAGAAAAGACGAAGAGCTAGCAATCGTCTGCCCGTTTCTAGTCAGCGTGGATACCGGTAGAGGGACTTTCCGCGAGGGAGATCAATTGGTGGCAGATTGAATCCAATAAACGTCATCCTCCATTCAAGAAGTAGCTTCTTGAATCCAAGAAATGTAAGTTCTTTATTGCTGTTTTCGAATTGTTTCATATGAGCGGATCCTTCAGGGGAGGATCCATGGGTGTTTGGAACGAGTTTCCGCCCATGAATCCCTTCAACGGCGTCCATTGGTAACAACAAATTAAAAGGCTATGGAGACAATCTTTAGGGTTGACACGTTCTGGCCATGTGTCTGATCCTGTCTCATAAGTGTATTCAGAGAAAAACCCGTTCTCTTAGTTGCGGCCTCACAACAACACTTACATAGTTGGCAATCTCCAAGGATGCACTGCCAACAACCTGTCTAAAAAGACTCGATTCCATTCAGAGTACAAAAACTCTTACTAGATTTGCAGCTACGCACCTTTCAGGCTTACAGGGAATGGACTCACAGATACATAAGTATCAATTAGTATATAAGGTGCCCGATTCACTCAACCAGCTTGTTTATACCACATTGAACCGCCTTGTGGGATCTCCACTTGGTCGGTTGGGTTGCCACTGAAGGTGAATCATTGATGGGTTTTCAGTCTCATCCCCAACCTGGATTTAAGGAATATAGTAGTTTCTAATCCTTTTGTTAGAGGGTCTGCTATATTATCTTTGGATCCAACAAAATCAACAGACATCACCCTATCAGACACAATTTCCCTTATAGACTTAAGTCTAACTTGGATGTGTCTCTTTGTCTTTTGGTTATACTTGGTACTCTTTATCTTAGCAATTGTACTTTGACTATCACAATGCATGAGATATAGTCGGAATGGGCTTTGTGACCATTAGCAAAGAAGACAAAAGTCCATACGACCCACTCGACTTGCTCCAAATGAGTATTCAAGGCACATAACTCGACCTCAAAAGTGGGACCGAGTTATCAAAGTCTCGTTTACAAGACTTCAAAGGCGACAGCACCGCCGCCTAAGGTAAAAACATATCCAGATGCAACCATTGCTTCCCAGAGTTCTTGCTATCCGACCAGATCACTGTACCCTTCGAGTACCTCGGGAATTTCTCATAATGCACTCTGAGGGAAATAGTTCCCTTCAGGTATCTAAGTACCCTATCCAAGGCCTCCCAATGAGTCTGATTAGGGCAACTCGTATATCTAGCCAACTTAGACACAGAAAATGAGATATCTGGTCTAGTTCGATTTGCAAGATATTGTAAGATGCCTATTAATTGAAAATACCTTAATTGAGACACAGGAATACCACTTTCATTCTTGAATAAAGCTACATAAGGGTCACTTTGAGTTTTAGCAGTTTTGCAATTCTGATAATCATATCTCTCCAGAATGTTCTTCTCAATATAGTGAGACTGAGAAATGGTTATCCCTTCAGTTGAACGGATCAACTTCAGGCCAATAATCACACTTGCTTCTCCCATATCCTTCATTTCAAACTTACTATTCAAGAATGATTTAATCTCATTAATAATCTCAATATTTGACCCAAATAGCAAAATGTCATCTACATACAGACATAGAACAATAATATAATCACATTTAACCTTGTAGTATAAACGCACTTATCATTCTCATTCGTAGTGAAGCCAAATGATAAAATAGTCTTATCAAATTTTTCATGCCATTTTAGGGGTGCTTGTTTTAGTCCATATAAGGATTTAACAAGTTTACAGACCTTTTGCTCATTTCCTTTGGCTATAAACCCATCAGGCTGATCCTTATAGATCTCTTCTTCAAGATCTCCATGAAGAAAAGTAATTTTCACATCCATTTGATGGATGCTGAAACCATTTATGGAAGCCAATGCTATAAGTACATGGATTGTAGTCAACCGAGCAACAGGGGAATAAGTATCAAAGTAATCAATCTCCTCTTTTTGTCTAAACCCTTTGACAACTAATCTGGCCTTATACTTATCAATGGTACCATCTAAGTTATATTTCTTTCTAAAGACAAATTTGCATCCAATAGTAGTACACCCAGGAGGGAGATCAACTAATTTCCATGTCCCATTAGAGACAATAGAATCCATGTCACTTTTGATAGCAGCTTTCCAATGCTTAGCCTCAGGAGAGGCCATAGCATCCTTAAAAGTTAAAGGTATGTCCTCAACATTGTAAGTGACATAATCACTTCCAAAGTCCTTGATAACTCTAGCTCTCTTGCTCCTTCTATGTTCATCCAAGTACTCTGTTTGAGGATTGGAACTACTAGGATCTGCCCCCACATCTGTCATATTTTCCACATGATCAGGAATGGAACTGGATGCTAAGGGCGAGTCTAAAGTAGAATCTTGAGGCAAACCAGTTTTCATGGGAAACACATCCTCAAAGAATGTAGCATCACGGTATTCCACTATTGTGTTAACTTCTACGCCAGAAATTTCAGACTTGATTACTAAAAATCTCATAGCATAGCTAGTTTCCATATAGCCAATAAAGATAGCATCAACAGTTTTAGGACCTAACTTCTTCTTTTTGTGTTCAGGGATTAGTTCTTTTGCAAGACAACCCCGCACACGCAAGTACTTTATGTTAGGTTTCCTTCCTTTCCAGACTTCAAAAGGAGTTACCTCTTTATGTTTAAGAGGGACTCTATTCAGAATATGGCAAGCCGTATTCAAAGCCTCTCCCCACATATATTTTGGTAATCCAGAAGTCAAAAGAAGACTGTTAATCATATCTTTAAAAGTTCTATTTTTCCGTTCAGCAATTCCATTGGACTGGGGGTGAGTAAGGGGCTATCATCTCATGAATTATGCCATTACTTTGGCAATATTCAACAAATAGATTAGATCCATACTCTCCACCTCTATGAGATCTTAACCTTTTGAGTTTCTTGCCAGTTTGTTTTTCATATTCATTTTTAAATATGAGAAATTTATTGAGTGCTTCATCCTTTTGTTTAAGTAGATAAACATAGTAATATTTACTACAATCATCAATAAAGGTAATACAATATTTATTTTGATCCTTAATTAACAACCCATTGAATTCACAAATATCAGTGTGAACCAAGTCAAGCAACTCTGAATCCCTTTCAACTGAATGAAAAGGTTTCCTTGTTGTTTTAGCTTCTACACACACTGAACATTTATTTTTCTTATCAATGTCATGTTTAGGAATCATATTTAAATTCATCATTCTTTTAATAGAATCTAAATTTAAATGTCCAAGTCTACTATGCTAAATTTCAGTAGATTCGATTGAATGCACAACAGGAATATCAGATTTCTCAAAAGAGAGAGCTTTATTTGATTTGGAAAATTCAAAAATAAAAGGTTCAACTCTTAATTTAAACAAACCATCAGACGAATAGCCTTTGGCAATAAATGTACCATAGTGTAGTATCACCACTCTATTACATTTAAAATTGAGTTCGTAACCCTTTGATACTAAACATGAACCACTAATAAGGTTTCTACGAATTTCTGGAACATGATGCACCATTTAAAGAGAAAGAATGCGCCCTGAAGGAAACTTCAAGTCCACGCGTCCTATCCCAATTACATTGGCTGCACTTGAGTTCCTCATTCTTACAGTTGTACCTCCAACTGGCTGGTAAGATACAAAAAGTTTTTTATCAGCACAAACGTGCACACTTGCTCCAGTATCAACCAACCATTCAAGTGGCTCAAACATGATAGTGAGAATTAAAGGGTCAACAGAAACATACATATCATCAACAGTAGTACCAGTCTCATCAGTTTTAGGTTCAATAGTGCAAACCTCGGTGAGGTGTGTACTCAAATCAGCATCCACTTGATTGACTTTTTCAACTACCATGTTGACATGTGCCTCAGAATTGGATCCATGTTTGACCTTAGACTTCTTGGACGGACAGTCCTTAGCACCAATGTCCAACCTAACCACAATTCCAGCAATGTTTGTTTGTTTTTGGTTTCATTTTAGCCTTGCTTTTCGCCTTGGTTACATTCTTTGAGTTGTTATTAACCCTCACATTCTTCTGATTGTACTTTTTCTTTCCAGCTGTTGCTACGTGAACATTAGACTCAACAGGTGCAGTGTGATTTTGACTCCTATGTTCCTCTTCTATCGATATATCCAACATCAAATCATGTAGAGATATTTCCCCTTTCTTGTGTTTGAGTGTCATACCGAACTCTTCCCAAGACTTAGGAAATTTCTCTATTATAGACATAACTTGAAACTTCTCGGGAAGATTCATATTCGATTCAGAGAGGGAGTGAATAATCAATTGCAGATCATGAGTTTGTTCAGTTACAGACTTGCCCTCAACCATATTGTACTTTAAGAATTTAGAAACATGATACCTCTCAAGACCTTGGTCATCAGTATTATATTTCTTATTCAACTCATCCCAGATAGCCTTTGCTGTGTAAGAATCAGAAGAGAAGGCATCAAAAAGGACATCTGTCAGAGCTGACAGAATCGCCCCTCTACAAACCTCGTTTTGTTCTTTCCAAGCAGCAATTTCAGCACCTCGAATGTTAGTAGGAGTTGATACAGGCTTGTCTTTCTCATCCGCATTCACCAAACCCCTCATTGACAACCAGATTTTCATACGCTGTTGCCAGCGTTTGAAGTACTGCCCAGGACCAAATTTGTCTGGCAGACCTGTCATGTCAATCATCGGTTTGAACTTAACGGATTGAGGTGGATTCGCCATTGCAATCAGTTATTGATAATTGAATATTCTCTTGAAGATTGTTAGAAACGATAGGTTTGTTACAGTTAACTTCGATAGAATCAAACACGTAATCCTATTCCCAATCAGGGACACTAACAGAATTTAGTTGTCAATAACAGTTAATTGGACAAGGCTAAATAAATCCAAAACAGTCAACCAGCCAGAAACAGGAAAATAATACTGTATTAGTTAAAAATACATAAACAGGAAATTTAAGAGAAATACTTGTACCAGAAGACAGAAATTCCAGATACGTGAAAACCAAATCGTATATGGTAACCAACCGAATCACCAATTGAAACTGGTTTGCCTTCAAGAGAATATTCGCCCCACATACCGGTGCGATGGGAACAACAAAACTCCTTGCAAGATAAGACGGTTCAGATCTGCAACGATGCACACCGTATTCGATCACCTCGAAAGCTCCTCAGTTCGCCCGAGAAATCACCAAATAGAAATATTACTATGAGGGATTTTGTTATGTTTTTCTCATATTTTGGAAAAGCATCAAGGGTAGTGTATTTATATAGGAAAGATAGCCTTGATGTTTCCAAAACTTTCAATGTGGGATTCAAGCATTAAGAGTAGTGTATTTATATAGGAAGAGAAACCTTGATGTTTCTAGGAGTTTCAATGTGGGATTCAAGTATTAAACATAAATCCTCACAAATGAACCTCCAACTTCCAATATAATTAACTATGGATTCCCACCACATAAGTGGCTTCTACCAAAGTTGTAATTCACTCTCCGCCATGCCGAGAACAAAATGTAATTGTTATTTCAAATTAATTTTTTGTAGACACAAAGTTATTGAGTGTCAAAGTAAGCTACTTCCAACAATTATCTCTTGACCTTTTAATTTTTTTGAAATTGGTTAATGTATTAAACCTTCTATGTATTTCATTTTCAATCGAATTAATTGGGTAAAGTATTTATTTAGACACCGCACTTCAAAAAACAAAAAGGTTAAGTAAACTAGTTACTTGTGTTTTTTACTTTTTTTTACCGCAGCAAAGGATACACAACAAGGTTTCATGTTAGGGAACATGCTATATATAATAAGGACTATTCTGATATGGACCGGGTCCACTGGACCATACGGTCCAGATTTGGCCACATCACTGCATTTCCTTCTCTCTCCTCATTCTCGCAGGGATACGTGCAAATCTGACCACACTTAGTCTACACTGACTCTAGTCCCATATCGTAATTTTCCATATAATAAACTATCAACTCCAACTTCTTCTTTTTATTTTTTTTATTTTCTTTCTATTCTGTTAATTTCATGCCAAAAAGCAGCCATTATGCTGTCCAGTAATTATTATTATTATTTTTCCCTTTTTCAGTGAGAATATTGCTTTTCTTTTGTCTGCCGGATGATTTTTCAGGTGGGACATATGTCTACTAGGAAACTTGTTAAGCTAATGAAGCCTGATTCATTTTGTCCATTCGGTGAGAAAACTTGTTAAGCTAATATTTTCACAAACGAAATTTTTTTTATAAAAATATTTTATTTTTTTTATATATATTGTATTTCGCATTATAAAAAAAAAAAATCAATAAAATTCACTCCCCATGAAAAAGTTTTGGCTCTGCTCTGATTCGTAGAGACTTTGTATAAGCAATTAATCAATGGTATAACTTGATGCATATAATTAACGGAAAACAGTTGTTGCCCATTAGTAATTTTGCCTAAATTTAGCTAAACTGTCTGAAAATCAACAAATGTAGCCATATTAATATGTGCCTTCTATACATACCCCGTTAAAGAAAAAAAAACATTTGCACATATCTTGGAGAGACAATATATAATTATTTATAAAAATAAGCAGAAAATTCTGAAATTTGTATATACCTTACACTCTGTACAGTAAATTTCTGAAGCCGGCTGAAAGGACTATGGTTTTTGAGCTGTAATTGTGTTACCACTCCGATAAATATATTTTTTAAATCCATTTACCAAAAAAAAAGTACGTAAATAAGCAGAGTCATTAATTATTCATTTTATTATAGGAAAGATGACATATAATTTGAAATAAAAGTAGTATATAAATTTTAAAATGTATATATACATAACAAACTTTTAACGCGACAAATATATAATGATATATACATACAAGAATTGTAAGAAAAAAGTATAATTCTATAGACATGGCCAGATCAGCTTGAGAGTGAAGGGCTAGCTAGCTAGTATTGAAAAAGATGGTCAAAATACCAACCGGCACAAGGGAACCATTGCAAATATAATATAATATGCAAATTAAGAGCAAGTACAAAATTGTACCTACTAGGAATTACACGATAATATAATATGGTAAAAAATATCTTGAAATTGATTTTTTTTTTTTTTAGGTAAGAGAATGTTTTTGGTGGTTTCGACTCCGATCACCCCACAAGTAAAGGCATGGGGTCACTTAAAAGGGTTTTTACAGACCGTTCACTAACACTGTTCTCACATCGACAGATAAACGTTCTTACTAATGCTGTCCTCATATCGACAACGGAATTCGAAGGCCTAAACTTTGTGATGACGCGTTAAATTCTTATCAATTGAGTTGTTCTTGGAATTGAATATTAAAGTGAATTTTTGGTATGGTTACATTATTGGAGATAATGATTGTTGGAATTCTTGGTCCCCATGTATATATGTAATGAGTATGATACTAAATCAAAATCGGCAGAGATGTACTGTAGACCTAATTGCATAATGACAAAGGGAAGAAACAAACTAAATTGTACCATCCTAACTCAGAAGTGCTGATTTTCAAAGTACAACACTTAAATGAAAAAAAAACAAAGAAACAAATTCTGTTGAAAGGATATGTAGAAACCGGCATTGTTTGAGCAAGACAGAAATTAGCAGGCCCATAGACCATGTGTGGTTGCATAGGTAATTTTCTAGTACCAATCTGCCAATTCACTAATTCCTTGATGGTCTTCGACTTTAGTGAGATTTTTTCGCATGTGTAGGATCCGTATAAAGAGTAGTCTGAGTCAGATTTCCTTTATTTAATAATCAGGACGCAATTAATTGTGAATTCAAATTTAAATTGTAAACTACGAATACCCAAATAGCAACCAAAATAATTAGATACGACAATCTAATAGTCTCTTAAATAAACGCATCTTAAAGATTACTCTTTATTTCTTCCATTCGACCTCTAATTTTTTTTCCTTCAAATAAAGCAATGTTATCAAGTCTTGCGTAGTCGATAAAGAAAAGAGAATTTTCGTACTTAGTCGCGGTACTTTCAGTTAAGATTATAGGTTTTGGGTTCTACACACTTGTATTCTCCTTCTTTGGAAATAAAATAAAAAAGAAAAGTTGCCTCTAGGGCACAGATAAGTTGGTAAGTCTGAGGTAAGAGTTTAACAACTCTGACGACGCAAGTTCAAATCTCGCGTGGAGTAGATTTTCACTTAAATATTGTGGGCATTTGTTTTGGGTTGATATTTTGTTAACTCTCTCCTAAGCTTCTACAGTTTGTGCATATCTTTCGATTCAAAATCTATCCGACTAAGGAGCCTCTGGTTCTCTTTTTAAAAAAAAGGAAAAGAAAATTGTAACTAGACGATGTCAAAGTGTAATTGGATCCTAAAGATTTGAGTAGAATTGAAGATGCTAGTGAAAAAAGAAAAATTATAGGTGAAAATATAGTTTGCCCAAAGAGGGAAAAGAGATAATTGAAAATGAGAGAGTAGTTCTGATAAAGAATATCCGTATTAGTAGAGATCAAATCTGATGAGTCATGGAAGCCATGACATTTGGTTAAACAGCTACGCGGATTCTTTGTAATGAGTATCACGTATGCATTGTTTGATAAACATGTTTCAATTTACCATCTTTCCATATTTGCCCCCACGGGTCACAACCTCCCTAACAAAAAATCCATGAATTACTGAGATAAGAATATGATGCTCAAGAATTTACATAGTGATCAGGTACGACTAATCCGATTGAATTTAAAGAGTATTTTAGTTAATCTAATAAAAATTTATTGTTCGAAACGCATTTAATTGCCAAAGATGAAGGGAACAACGTTGATAGAAGAAAGTTTTATTAATTGTGATAATATAATAACTTATTTGGTTAGAAGGCAGTCCTGTCACGTTATAATATTGAGTTTTAATCAGATCTCCCATCTAACCCTCGCATGTTTATAGAAAATAATTGAGAAAAAAAAAAAAAAAGAAGAAGAAGAGAAAGTTGTTATCAATCAAGAAGACCACATAATTATAATAAAATAAAATAAAGCAAGTTGGCAACTACTGTGCTTAATGCTCATCCATAAAATTGGATTATCATATAATTCTAGGAAAATCAAGAGGACCCTTCTGTAATTTTAAGTAAAGATCTTATAAGACTATGATAAGTACTTGTGGGGGGACCATAGCTTGATTCTACACTTTATTGACTCTCCCTCCCCTCTTCCAATATGTCAGATATTTATTTATCCAATCCTCACCGTGGTCCGGCTATGCTTCTAAACACAAAAAAAATTCATGTATATTAAACCTTTTTTATATTTATTGAATAATAAAAATTGACGCTCTAAATTTTTTTTAGAGCGAACATGTGTTGTAATCTTGTAATGTCAATTGCATAAAACAAGTATTATATGCCTTAGACATGTATTAATTAGGAAACATCACATAATGTATAGAATGTAACACTTGTAAAAAACAAAATGTTTAACATATATTGACATTTTTTTATTCTGCACTATAGTCATATGTCCTTGACAGACAACTTTTTTTTCCTTTCTAATTTTGTTTTTTTCTTCTATTGTCCTAGATTAATAATTAATAATTAAATAATTCTTTTGCTTCTTCACCTATATATATAAACATCTCCATCTTCTCCCATTTCACCAACTACTTCACCATATTTCTCCCATTCTCTTCAAGAAATCTCAATTTCTTAATGTATAACATGGAAGGCATGATGAAGAAACAACAACACGCTTGTAATGTTGCGGCAGCATTGGGCCATGTTCATAAGGGTCATTCACAAACAATATCCGAAGTTGTAAAGCCGAAAATTCGAATAATTCACATATTTGCACCTGAGATTATCAAGACAGACGTTGCAAATTTCAGAGAATTAGTTCAAAGACTCACCGGAAAGCCGCCCACAACAGAAGAAATCAAGAAAATGCCCATCAAAAACAGGAAAATTGAGTCAAGATCTAATTTTCCTCTTAATATTAGGCCAAAAGTTATGGCCAAGAAGAAATTGGAAATTACAAGTCATCATCACCATTGTTCTGAGATGATCAGAGAAAAGATTAAGGGAGAAGAAGAAATATGGAGTGGTGCGAATTCGGGTGGCGGTTTCTTGGGTGGTTTTGCTGAATTACAAGGTTTCATGGAACAACTTAATGAGTTTCCATTGCTTCCTACTACTGCTATGGATACCTATGGACAATCCCAGCAAATCGCTTAGTTTCTTTTTATATCGGTGTTGAATTCATTAGTTAGTTAGTAGTATTAACTTTGGGGGAAATATGGTGTTTTCTTTATGACTATTCCATTAATTATTCAATCTTTAATTTGTTTTTAATGCTTAGTTCATTATGTGCATTAATTCCTTCTTCTTCTCTTCAGATTATGATAATCCCGGCTCATATTTGAATTGTTTACTGGTAACTGGTATATGAGGATGGACTTACTTCGCATGACTCGCGCATATACAAGACGTGACAGTAGTTATTATTTTTCGTCACATATCTAAACTGTTTACTGAATGGTATATATAAAAGATGAGTTTAAGACTCGTAACTCGTGTGAACACAAGATGTGACAGTAGTTATTTGTTTTAACGAGAGAGTTCCTTGATTTTTACACAGCCAAATGTCAAACGAAAAAGGAAAAGAGGGATCGAAATACAGTATTGATTCCCACTTTATGGTTTTATTTGTCTTTCTGTTTATGTACTTTTGCCTATATCTTCTGTTGTTATCTTTTGGACACTGAACTTGGATTTCATTTGATTAATGTTTTGCTTTTCTTGTAAGATTCTTCTTTTGTATGATAATTTATTACTCCATTCCTTTAATAATGTAAAACATTTAAATTATTTTAGTATCATTTAATTTCTTCTTAAATTTACCAAATTGATAGATTGCCCTAATATGTAATTATTTTGAACGTAATTCGTTTCCCTAATATCGATCTTTTGAGCTTTATTTTAAGCTATAAGTTGAAATAATAAGTAATTGAAAATATGACAGTGGTAATTTAATTTAAACAACAAGTTATAAGCAGCAATTCTAAGCAATGGAAAACATGACCTTGGTAAACTGGAGATACGAGCATGATAAATCTGAAAATGTGATATGAAATAGCTCCCTAAATGACTCTGATAGGCTGATAATGTGATACGAAATTGCTCATATTTGACCATGAGCAAGCTTCGAGGATCAAAAGTAATACTCTCTTCACTACATAATATAAATCGTTTAGGACATGTATCGAAAATTAAGGAAGGAAAAAATAAGATACTTTATTAGTCAAAATATCAATATTGCTCTCTTAAATAGAATTAGTAGTATGCAAATTTTATCTAAGAAAGTAATATTGATATTTTGACCAACAAAATATTTTATTTTTTATTTTCTTAATTTTAACAACTATACTAAACGATTTAAATTATGAAATGAATATAGTATCAACTAAGATAAGCCCACTAGTCAACATAAAACCCTTTGGCACTTGGTAGTTCTATAGGCTGTGTAAGACTACCAAACTCTCATGGGCTTTTTCTTTTGGTTAGTATTTTCACGAGGACTTGCTAATAGCATAAAGTATTTTCAAGTTGCTATTACTCCAAAGGCCCCTTTTGTTACCTGAGTATGAGCCAGGTCCATCAGGATTCAATTTTAATCTTGAGACATTTTATTTTGGGTAATATGCACTAAATAGCTTCAAACTATTTCCAGATTTTAAATGTTGGGCTAAAGTAATTATTTTTGCGGAAATTAGACCGGCCAAAATTCCTTATTTTTTGCCTGAAAATGCTAAAAATATCAATATATCCTCAATTGAAACCATCTGACCCAACCCGACCCATTTGAAACCTACCCGACACGTCAAATTCATCTTCTTCGACCACCCTGCTCTCCCCTGTTCAAAATTAATCTTCTTATGATTGAGAGAAATTTACCTCTTCGGCACCTCCGCAAACCATAACCACTGTCTCGATACCTACACAAACCATAACCACCTCCGCATATCACCACACCGGTACTCCAAATTCAAAAATTTCAGAAGAGTTCTGATGAGGGACCATCCAAGGGGCTGCCCCACTCAAAGGATCCCTTAACCAAGTTAGAAGGACCAATGACAAGACAAAGGACAAGGAATGTGAACCAACTAATTGCATTATTGATTTGAGAGATAAAGACTAAAGAGGAAGCTAAACTTCAACTAGAAGATGATATCCAAGTCAACCTCTTAAGTTTACAAAGTGTACAATTCGGCCCAATCAAGCAAAGTGGCTAAGAAAGGTATTTTAGTAATCTTGTAAATTAAAGTCTATTCTAAACTTTAATTAGTTTTCAGCTTTATTTCATTATTTAGTTAGTGATAGTCGCATGATCTCTTAGTGGGGTTATAATAAATGACATGTTATCCATGTTTTAGATAATGTTTCATTATTTAGTTAGTGATAGCCGCATTATCTCTTAGTGGGGCTATAATAAAGGACATGTTGTCCATGTTTTAGATAATGCTTAAGTGGTTAGTTATCTAGTAATTGTAGAGTCCTAATTCTTCAACGACTCTTCTTTGTAAGGCTTAGATAGCCGAAATCCTACTCTATTTAAGAGGGGTTTCGGCCACCATTGTAATCAGTGGCGGATCCAAGGGGTGGTCCTTGTATGCCCAGGACCACCCAAGATTAAAGAAACAAGTTTAATTTTCACTCTAAATTGTTGAGGACCACTCTAAATTTCAATCCTAAATTGTCTAATATGCAACGAAATTTGTAGGTTCCTCCTAAATTGTTGAGGGACCACCCTAAATTTCAATTCTGGATCCGCCCATGTTTCCACCCGCAGCAGATTTGCAAGTGGTTGAGAGGTTCCCCCCCCACCCCCCGTGTCTTGGGCACGTGGTGGAGGGGTGATCCACATGTCGTGAGCACATGGTGGATTCCGACCATGTTCATGTTTTTCCGGTCATGTTTATGTTTCCGGCCATAGTTGCTTGCAAATGAAGAGGGGGTGTGAACAAAGCAAAAAGAGTGTGTGAACATAGTTTCCCCATATAATTTCCCCCTTCATGCAAGTTTCTAAACCAGACTAAAAGTAAAACACAAAAGTACACGATATGGACTCAAAAGAATATCACATATAAGATGCCAAAAGCAACAGAAAGTAATAAACTGAGTTTGCAGATTACAACAATGAAGTCTATTGCTAAAAGGCTCAAAAGGACTAATATAAGATGCGCAAATTTAACTTGCTTCTAACCAGGGTTGGCAGAGCAGCCAATGATTAGTTCAATCATCAACTAAATTATTAAGCTGAAGATGCAATGTGAAAGAACGACCATATTCCTACCGCAAAAAGATTAAACTTCACATTCTCCGCTTTGGCATCAAAATTTAAAGCTTATTGTTGTACCAGAATACGCCCTTGGTCTGCTCTCCTTCGTCGGGTTCAACATAAACACACTCCTTTGTTTCTCTGAACATTGCCTGGAAAACTGGCGTTCCATCAAACTGATAATACTCGCCCAATATAGGCTTGATTGCTTTTGTGGCTTCCATGGCATGATAGTGAGGCATGGTTGAGAACAAATGGTGTGCAACGTGCGTATCTGTAATATGATGAAAAACTTTGTTTAGAATTCCATAGTCTCTGTCAACAGTAGCCAAGGCTCCCCTCAGCCAATCCCATTCGGAGGAATCATAATGAGGCAGTGAAGGGTGAGTGTGCTGCAAATATGTGATCAGGACAAGAAAACCGTTCACAACGAGCAATGGACCTCCATAAACACAGAAAACCCAGGCAATTCCCTTTGCTGCCACAAGACAGTACAGCCCATAAGAGACACCAAGAACACCAGCATCAGAAATAAAAATTTGAACACGCTCGCGGTCGGAGTAAATAGGACCGTAGGGGTCATAGTGGCAGGCAAATCGGTCATAGGGTCGCCCTGACATGTTGAACATTAGGTACAAAGGCCATCCTAGAGTGAGCTGGATAAGAAGTATAGCAGCTCTGCCTGGTGGGTTGTTGAGATACTTGGCAAACCAACGGATACTGGACTTCCTTTTCGGTACAAAGACTTCATCGCGCTCGAGAGAACCAGTGTTAGAATGATGGCGGCGATGACTGTATTTCCAAGAAAAATATGGGACAAGAAGAGCAGAGTGAAGAACGAGGCCAACGGTGTCATCAAGCCATTGGTAGTCACTGAACGCGTGATGGCCACATTCGTGGGCTATGACCCAGACACCAGTTGAAACACATCCTTGGCAGATCCAGTAAAGTGGCCAGGCTAGGTACTGGAGAGGCTGAGGGAGGAGAGGAATATAGTTTGTGGCAATGTAGTAAAAGAGAGAGATGATGGCAAGATCATAGATGACATAGGAGAAAGAGGTGAGCACAGAACGCTGGAAACAATGGGGCGGGATTGCTTTCTTGACCTCTCCTAGAGAAAATGGAGGTTTTGAGTAGGGAACACGTCCAAGGACCTCAGATTTTGATTTATTTCCCTCACGGGGAACGTTCATCCGGCCTCCTGCACCCATTGCTTAGCAATCTGCAAAACAGGAGAAATGTTTTTAGGCTAATGCTTTTGTTCAAGGAATATATTTGAATTGAAATCAACAGGCTACAAAGGGAAACAAGCATAAATTCTGTTCTCTATTCCAAAGTGAAGGATCATTTATTTAAACCATGTTGCAATTTGCATTCTCAAGAAAAAGGTGCTGCTGCTCAAGTTTTTTGTAGTATAAAGATTAAGAAGCTTAATATCTATGCATTATCCAATGGCGGATCTAAGGGGGATGGGGGTGGTGACTCCCCCCAACATTTTTTAAAACACCGGATTCTCTATAGAAAAGTTTCATTTTATTTTAAAAAATCTTTAATAAATTACACCTCGTCCCCCTATTTTTTTAAAAAAAAATACTAGAACTGATGTCTTCTTATATACTACCCCCCCCACCACACACACACACACAAAAAAATCACCACCAAACGTGTAAGTTCCTGGTCCGTCTCCGGATATATTTACAACGGTTGGAGATATATCCAGAGTCCAACCTCGGAACCAATGTGGAAGAGAATACAAGAATTCTATATGTGAGATTTCCAACAAAATACCAAGGCCACCCATGTTATACCTTGTGCATCACGAAGAATATAACAATAGAAGACACCCAAGGGAAACAAATAAGATATCATATTCTGGCCAATCAAAGCTTTAGGAGCAAGACAACAAGAAAAGTTCTGGCCATATAGGGTTGAGGCTCAAAGGGAAAAATCCAAGTTGAAGAATCAGAAGGAAAGCAGCCGCTCACTTCACACGAATATAAAATGTAGTCAAGAGAAAACTTTTAAAATGAGACAACCAAAAGAGATGCAATTTGCAAATACTTTAATAAAGCAGAGGAGGCCACTAAGTGTCTGCTCACTCAAGATATTTCTCTTATTGGTGATTACATTTTTTACTCAAACAAAAGATGGTCTAGTGGGACAACAAGGCAATTGGACCAAACCCCAGCTTTCTTCATCCAAAACAGACCAAATCAAACTTTTTTTTCCTGTCGGACTAAGAAATCAACCTTTTTTTCCTGTCGGACTAAGAAATCAAACTCTTTTTTTATGCCAATCGATTTTCTGGGTTTATATTAAATTCGTAAACAAGAAATCTAAACAGTTCAAATTTCCCCAGCTGACAAGTTAGGTGCCACTGCCTACTTCTCAAAATACATCTTTTAGGTTGCTGTGTATCATTCTTTGAATTCAGCTGCAGACAACTAGGTAGGTAAACACCCTCTAAAAGTCAATTATAACCGAAACAAGTATAGTATTTCCTTTTTCTTTCAAAAACTTGGTGAAATCTGAAGTGATTGCTTTCTTCAAAATTTTCTAAAAGCACTTTAACAATAGCAAGTTTGACATAAGAAATGAATTACTTTCTCGAATCAATACGCTCAGTTATGAGTTCCCATGATCTTAAGTAATGTTACTTAGATAAAATGCAATTGAAACCCCTTTTCCCCTCAACTACTTGATAAAGAAAGTTGGTTGTTGAAAAATATAGCACAGCAATTATCCTAATTTATAGTGGCTGCAGAGACAGAAGGATACATCTAACCCAATATAGTGCATTTTGGCTTGGTGCTGACAGCAATTCCGTCAGCGCCGTGCTAAACCAACGTTTGAACTGACAGCTAAGGTAGTTATTAAAAAAAAAAAGTTGTGCAAGAACAACTATCCCTGAATAAATATCAACCGCTGAATCAAACAACCAACGCCTGAAATTTGATTCAGGGCGGTGTTGACAAAAATGCCGTCAGCACCTATCCCATCAAAAGATTTTCCAAACTGGGGAAAAAATAAAAAAAAGGGGACTGACGGCCCCATTCAAAGCCGGAACCCGACAACACTAAAGACCCCAAAAAAAGCTAAAGACCTAAAACGTTAAGATAGTGAATAGAATCAACTCATGTTCATAGAAGTTCAAATCAAGATGTAACCCATTAAAGACCTAAAGTACTTTGCATTTAGCCAAAAAAGCCTATCAAAATCAAATTGGAAAATAAATTGTAGTGAAAAACTGAAATGAGGTCTGGAAAAAGCAGAATTTCACAAGGGAAAAGAAAACATATTAAATTATCAGGAAAAGTCAAGATCTTGTTATTAATTAAAAAACAAAAATTGCTATAAAAAAAAAGCTCATTTGGGGTTCTAAATTCGTTATATGTAAGCAAACAGTATCAATTCTTTTTTTTTTTTGGGTGAATAGCAAACAGCATCAATTCACTTACAACTTAAACTTCAAAAAAAATCTCCTGATTCTAATATAAATGAATTTATAATATATCCTGCCCCTTCTTAATTATTAATGAAACAGCTCATTTAAAGCTGAGGAAAATAAAAGAACAGAAATTTGGACTAATGTAGAATGTATAATCCCGAGATCTTTACAGAATCAATGCTATATATTGATTTGAATTCTCCAACGTTTAAAACTTTATATATATATATATATATATATATATATATATATATATATATATATATATATATATATATATATATATATATATATATCAACTCATAGATCTAAACTCTCCCTAACAAAAAAAATCATAATAGAATTACAGCATAAATAACACATTTTCCATTCATCTCAAATTAAATTTGGTACTTACAAAGATTCGCTTAGTTGGCAAACACTTCATTCGGATAAATAAATCTTGATCCAACAATGTCTCCATATTGATAAAAACAAATTAATAAAATAAAAATATATTTGGTTTGTTAAAAAAAAATGTACCTTAAAAAGACGAAGCTCCTTCGATTTTCTCCCTCTCCCTACCCCTCCTTTGTATCTCTATATCTGATTCCGAAAATCTCCCTGAGAAATATATCAAAGGAGGGAGACTCGGTTGAGCTAAACCGCCGGCCGAATTGGAGAAGGGAGAGTTCGGTATTTATAATCCTTTTTAGTTTTTGATTTCCCTCCTCCTATCTAATTAAAATAAACAATTTGTGGTGGGCTCCACACGCCTAAATGCCTCTTTTTTCTTTTGGACTTTTCAAAAAAATAAATTCGGGTCGGTCTGTCAATTTGCTGTTACTTGCATTTGTACCCCCAATTTGCATCACAAGGTCCTTAGCCCAGTGGGGTAACGGCTTGCCCGATACTCTTTTTGTGCATGAACATACTTTAAATTGTCTCCCTTTCTAGGGTTATCTCATCCTCCTCTTGTGAGTTGCTACTCTCCCCTTTGGGATGTACGCCCGTCTGGGCAAAAAAATACCCCCAATTTGCTCTACTTTCCGACTGATTTCTCTCGTTAATTGGATGTAATGCGGAATAAGTGTTTTGTTGCACGTATGTAATATTTTTAATTATTAGATGAGTTAATTTGATAATTTTTAACTATTAGATAAAAAAATAAATGTGATTTTTTGTGACACTTTTTGTGGCGTTCTTAATTATAATCACGTTCACATATAAAGTTTATCAATTCATCTCTAAAGTTTACCTATTTTAGTTTAGGTTATATAATGATAGTTTTTTGTAACTAAATGTCACTAAAAGTGTAACAAAGAGTAACTAATAAGATCCGAACCGGATAAAAAATCAACAGTCAAACGAGTATCTCGCATGAATAAAAAAAATACATGTTCCGTATTAAATTTGGATTGACTTCTCTACTCTGTTTTTCATTTTTTAGAGTAAGCTTTATATATTCAGTTATTTTTCGTTGTTGCATCTCACTCATTGCTTTATTTAAGAAAATCAAGCAATTGTGACAAATATTAAGAGCGAATTTTGACTGAGTTAAGGCAATAGTTTAATTTATAAAACTCTTCTTAACATATTGCTGAAAAGTCTTATATACACCTGTTGAGCATACATATGTCCATTTTCCCCTTTCTCCTCCCTCTCTTATTTTCTATTATCTCATCTCCATCCCTCTGTGGAAAAAAAAAACAAACGAGGGAGAGAGAGAGAGGGTTTTGGCTAGAGTAATTTTGAAAAATAACATATTGACGACAAGGAAAAAGGCCAACAAAGTTTTATATTATAGAAAATATAGTTAATCCTGTAATGCCGACAACCATTACTCTTTTAAAGAACATGAGGTTAAGCTGACTCTCAAAATATTAAGTTGCCTCTATATGATGTTCTTAACTTAATTACATCAAATCTGAAAGCCTACGAGTAATGTATATATTATCTCAGTGTATGGTTGAATTATAAATTCCTTTTAATTTATGATAGTTTAACTCTTACTTCACAGGGGGGAAGTGACACCTTGTTTCCTCTGAAGAATTTTGTTGGTTGAAAGTAGAAGGTGCATATCATAAATAAATTCATACTATAGATTTAATTACATTCAATGGAATAGAATAAAATTAGATACAAATCACTATCCTACCACACTATATAATAGTACTAGACAAGCCCTGTTATTTTACAATTGGCAATTATCATTAATACTTTCTTAGGTTGCCTCCTATTTTAAGAGTATTTTCCTTCTCCATGTAATGAAGAAAGCACATTTATATGTTGTTCTTTTAATAAGCTTACATAGAGTTACATAATCATTGCTAAATCTCATTAACTTCCTTCCTACTTTCATAAAATGAGGAGAAAAATGTGGTCTTAATATCGAAAGGAAGAAATGTGAAGTTCATATATTTTTCGTAAAATTATATTGCATTTTAAAATAATTTTGAACCACAACATTAATGAGGAAATAGATTTGTTTTTCCCTTACTTGATTCATCATTTTTTTCTATTGGTATAGAGTATAAAGTCTGCAGAATAAAATGCAAACTATTGTTTTCTCTTTTTTTATTTTTTTATTTTGAAGCCCGGCTGGGCGATTGCCCTATAAGAGGAGAGAGAACTGCCTCACAAGAGGAGTAGAGAGCTCTAGAAAAGGAGACATTTAAAGCTTACTCTATGTATGGGGAGGGTATCGAACTCACGACCTCACGGTCGTGGGCAGACGCCTGCCCCACTGAGTTAGGACACCTTTGATAACTATTGTTTTCTCACTAGTAACCTAATAATTGAGAGAATGATTTAAGGACCAAATTATAAATAAAAGAATAAGTAAGGGACTACTCATGTTATTTTCTAACAATCACATCTGATCTCACCCAAAAAAACAAGGGGAGTAATAGAATCACGACCGAAATTTCCACATGTCAGCCGATTAGTGGATAGAGGTGGAACAATGCACTAGACATTCGTAATCAAATTAAATAGTAGCCGTAGATTCTATGATGATGACTCGCGAACGGAGTCAGTTGAAGAAAACCTGAAAATATCTTTTTTTTTTTTTTGGGGGAATCACGCGAGAGGCAGGTCACATAACTCTGACATCCCCGCAGAAAAATAAAATTAAAGGAAATGATTAATGGCTTAAATAATTAGATATAATTAAATATAAAATTTTATTGACCGCATGTTTTTTAGAAAATATTTTACTGTATTTTACACATTTACGCTATAATAAATTATAAAATATTATTGACCCATTTTTATAAAGGATTTCACGGTATTTTATACGTTTATCCAAAATTATAATAAGTTATAGCCAAGTATTATAGTCACATAACACTATCCTAAAATTAAATAGACAGTAGTGCTTGTTTATTTTTGCCGAGTTCCAACTAATTTAATTGAAATATCTACGTGATTTTGAACATGAAATATTGATTTACTCCTCTGAAAGCCGTCTCGAATAATATTAAAGTTCTATACTAATTATCAAAGTTAGACTCATATATTTTTTTAAATATGTAATTTATAAAAGTGTTAAAACATAAATATACACAATTTTCAAGAGTACAAACAATCATAATATTGATCTTTTATTTTAAAATGGTCATTATTCTAACACTGTTTTAAGTAAAATCACCAATCAAATTTTAATAGTCGACTTTTTCTAAAATATCATTATTATTTGCTATTAAAGCTAATCTATTGAGTTTTTCTTGTGACAATTGGAACGGATATAAAACTTCAATTTAGAAATTTTTTTGAATTTTAATATGAAACAGTTATTCACTCCGCACGTACACAATAATTGTGCGTTATTATATGAGTTTATCCAACAACTAAAATTTCTCTGGGAATAATAAACAAATGTCCAATTATGAATATCATGAAGTGATTGATTTAAGAACAATAATTTATCATTGCAGATAAAATTTAATTGTCGAATCAACACATTTATTAATGGACTGAACAATTGCTGCGTTTAATAATTGAAGAGATTCAGTCCGGTTCCTATGCGGAACAGCTTTTTTTCCGCATGTGCGGAACAACTGGATCCGTCGGATGAGATTTTGAACGGTCCAGATCAGGAGAGAGACTTAAAAAAAAAATTATTAATTTTTTAATCAGCCGCAACTTTTCTCTCTCCTGATCTGGACCGTTAAAAATCTCATCTGACGGTCAGAATTTTGTCCCGCACATGCGGAACAAAACCCTGTTCCGCATAGGAGCCGTGAGCGAAGAGATTGGACTTACACCCAGCCCCTGGCCCACTGCACAAGATCTCGTTTCAAGAACCAAGGTCCATTCAATTTTCTCCCGAATAAAGGTAAGGAGCCCGCTACCCTTCAATCACCTTTCTACCCTACCCTATCAATTTCCTCTTTTTTTTTTTAAGGGATAACTTGGATCATCCTCAAACTATTTAGTAAGACACGATAAGATCCTTACAAGATTTTTTACTTCCTGTTAGGTTTCAAAATAAATTTTGCGACTGTTAAGTAGTTCCACCACCATTATCCGCGGTGATTTCTGGTCAAAATTAGCCAAAAAATGACTACTATTGGCTGAAAACTGCCACGAATAATGGTAGTATGACGATTTAACAGATGCGAAATTTGTTCTGAGACCTACTAGGAAGTAAAAAAACATTAAGAATTTTATTGTGACTTGGTAAATACTTTAAGTATGATGGGAGTCATTTTTCTCTTTTTTTAATTAAACAGGGTTTTTTTTCTCTTAAAATTTTTTAATTAGACACATTATTTAGTAAAAAGAAAGTATATTAAGTTGGAGAAAATTCAACAAAAAAGGAAAAATATTCATGCAATCTAGTTTCTACAGCACTCGCACTATATTTTGGCATATAAACCTTCAAACTATTTAATCGTGTTATGCAAAACAAAATATTCTTCGTAGTGAATTTCACCCTTTATTAACCGCAACAATTTTCCGAATAATATATTATGGGTTTCATTATGATTTGTCAATAGCTTCTTTCGATATTATTACTTGAGAAAATAAAATGAGAGTGACGAAATAAAAGAATTATGCCTTGAATCTTGATGGTTAGTAAATGATTCATAAACTTTATCTTGTTTACATCTAATTAAAAATAAGCTCTAAGTAATTCCCGACGACTTACTTGGAGGGAATATGAAAAAGGAAAAAAAAAAAAAGAAAGCCTAATAAAGACAAATATGACGTCATAGCAACTTTTTTTTCTTGAATAAATTTTTTCCATTAATCACAAAATAGTCGAAGCCTCAATCAAAGTAAAATCTGATAATATAAGAAAATAAAAATTATATAATGATTTAGAAAATCATGATAACAGACAAAAGTCATTATCAAGAAAACTTGAATGGTTAAAAGATACTAAAATTAAAACTAATAAGATAAACAAATACATAATCTTCTTCTTCGCATCATTTCCATCGCAATCCTTGAGCCACATAGGCAAGAGAATATAAGTTTCAACATCTTCCTTAGGAATCGACAATTTATAGGACAATGCGCGTATCAACCGTCATACAAATTGACTCGGGAAGATGTAGAAAGTTGATAAAGGGCCTCATATCAAGTCCTGGATTGAACATTTCTCCCAGTAACAGAGAAAATAAGTCTAGAACTGTGAAGATATAAGACAGATCTAACTCATGTATCTTGGATCTTGAAGAAACACACCTTGAAAAAAGTTTCATATGATTTACGGTACAAAATTGAGGTATAATATCCGAACAAATATAGTAAATAAAGTTAACTTTCCAAAATCTGTTCATTGCCAGAGCTAATGACTAGATCCGGCTAATAGAATATGCAAGAATGAGACTTGCAGAGAGGGAAAATGGGGGGGAAAAAGTTGCAAAAGCAACTATGTACGTACGACGTCATAGCAACTTTAAACCAATCAAGCTAAGAACTTGGTAAGTCACAGCCTATAGATAAGAGTCGGTCGGGAGTATCTTCCCCTCATCGGGATAGAGCAATTACACGTCGGATCATTTGTTAAACTTTCTGCAACATTTAGTGCGAATTACAGAGAATCTTATAAGAAATTCAATAGAAAATCCAAACGGGAGCGCTATTAAAGAAAAAAAATATCAACATAGAAACATGCGAGGGCAAAATAGACTATTTGATATTTTTCGTATATTTAGATTATTGTTAACATCCTCTTCGTTTAATTTTGACTTTTAAGATTCTGTACGTATTTTTAATCTGCCAATAAAAGATTTATGTTCAATTTTTTGTCAAAATTCCGTCAATGCAGTCATGTGCGTTGCATGTGAGACACACTTTAAGGGTATTTCAGACATTTCAACAAGAAAAATTTGGATACTCAATTGTTAAATAAAATAACTACGTATACCCAATTTAAATTAACCAAAAAATAAATCCTAAATTCATCCTCTTCCCCTCTATTCACCATTCACCCTCCACCACCACAGCCGCCACCACTACCACCACCGCCGCCGCCACCAACTAGTTCCCCTACGATAAATATATTATCCTCTTCGTTTAATTTTGACTTTTAAGATTCTGTACGTATTTTCAATCTGCCAATAAAATATTTATGTTCAATTTTTTGTCAAAATTCCGTCAATGCAGTCATGTGCGTTGCATGTGAGACACACTTTAAGGGTATTTCAGACATTTCAACAAGAAAAATTTGGATACTCAATTGTTAAATAAAATAACTACGTATACCCAATTTAAATTAACCAAAAAATAAATCATAAATTCATCCTCTTCCCCTCTATTCACCATTCACCCTCCACCACCACAGCCGCCACCACTACCACCACCGCCGCCGCCACCAACTAGTTCCCCTACGATAAATATATTATTTTCACATCAAGAAGCTTGCTCCCGCTCCACCAGTTTACATTAGTCATGAATTGATGCCTTTAGCTGATATGAAAACCCTCTCCGCCCCTCTCCACCAATTCCACCGCCATCGTACACCCTTAATATTATAAACAATTATCAAAACTCATTTCTATTTCTACGGAATTTTTCAAGAATCAAACAATTCAATTATCATAATCAGAGAATGTCTTCATCTTTCCGGTTAAACAATGAATCTCATTCATGTACTAGCTTTGAGCATTCCTATAGTTCCATGTTTGCAATAGAAAATTTTTGCTAATGAGTTTTGGCTTATTAGACGACTTCCCTGGAGGGAGCCCTCCCAAGCCGAATGCTCCGTTTTCTATCAGGTTGACCCAAATCGAATTTGGGAGAAGCACCATGGCATAAAATGTGATTCTGGTGGATTTGATGATGGTGTAATTCTGCCAAAAAAGTTTCTAGCAATTTGCCTGTTTTTTCTTATTCATTTTTTCTATTAAGATTGATTTTCCACCCGCAGGAAAATAAGTTGCAGGAGGTGGTGGAGCATGGTGATCGAAATTGAAGAGACTTGTAATTTTTATCGAAATTGTTTGATTTTAAAAATGATGAAGATTGAAAAGATGATGAAGGTGGGTTTATAAATTTTTTGTTAGTTTAGTTATTTTGTTTAACAATTGAGTATCCAAGTTTTTCTTGTGAGAAATATGTTGAAATGTCTGAAATACCCTTAAAATATATCTCACATGTTGACCGCGTGACTTGACTAACGGATAACAAAAAGAAAACTGGACGGAAGTCCTCTAATAGCATATCAAAAAAATTAATTGGACCTTAAAAATTAAAATTAAACGAAAAAAATTTTAACTACAATTTAGAAATACGAAAATTATCAAATAGACTATTTTGCCAACATCGAGATATGAGTAATTTTAGAAAAATAAAGCAAAAAGAATGGAAGATTATGGAGGAAATTGTGATGGTCCTAGATGGATAACATAACTGTATGTAGCATTAAAATTGGAATTCCTCATTGCGATTCAATTTTGTTGCCCTTGATTGCAATATCTTTATCTTCCCTCTCACCTTTCTACAGTTTTCCAAGTAGATGGAAGAGAAACAAGTATCATAATTCATAACTCATACTCCCTCTATTTCTCAATATATGACGTTTATGACACTTCAAAAAAAATTAAAAAATTTGAACAAATAATAATATTTCCACCACAATTTTAATAATATCTCTTCCTTCCTCCTTCTCTTTCACTTTTACAATAAAAGATACGTTGAGGGTATAATTGGAATAAATTATTGACACTTAATAAAAGATATTTAAATAACAATTAATTTAGATACATATATATCTCGCTCGCAGCTACAGTGCTGATGTAGAGTTTTTTTAGCACAGCCAACACGTCTTGCTGGTTGCTGGATCTGCGCCTTCTAGATCTAGCGGCCAACAAGCTGTTTGCTGTCCAAGATGCGCACCACACTGGATCTTATTTTGATTTTCCCCTCTTCCCGATTAGGAAGATATTTGTGATTGATCTTGCAGGATTTAATCAATCCCAATTGCGATTTGGGGGCGAAATTCACGGGATTGATCAATCATAATGTGACTCATTCCTATTATTCCTCAAATTCACGATAATATTGAGTTTCAACACACCCAAAAATCCCTAAACTCTTTTAATTTGAAGCTTTTTCTTCCCGTTCTTATTTTTTCAATTTTTCTCGATCCTTCCAATGGTTAATTCAATTATTGATATTTGGAAACTGCAATTTTCCTTCACATATTTGCATGCTAGTTAATGAATTGTTGATTCTGATTCTGATTCCATAAGGAGTTCGGTGCATAATCGATATTCTCTGATTTTTTTATGTTACATGTTTTTGTTCACGATGTTATGTTCATGATTTTCTTTATTACACCATTGTTAAACTGTTTTAAGATTGAAGGTCTAATAGCTATTATTCACTAGTATTATAGCTATGTGTTCTAATTCTGAATATTTATTATTCATTAGTTTTATATCTTTATCTATGTTATTTATTAGTCTTTTGTTGACAATTATTGCACATTTTTTTTTACATGATAATCAAGGATTTTTCTGGTGTGCCATCATAAAATTACCTTTCTGGGGATGATATTTTTATAAAAAGCTGGATTTCTCTATTGTAAGATACCTCATCCGAATAGACTCAGAGGGCGAAGTCCAATATTATTTGAAGACGTTTCATAGTTGATTGCTTCTTGTCTAATGTAATAAAATTTTAAGAGTGGTATTCTTTTCAGTTTATAGTTTTAATAAGTATTTTTGGATTATAGTAGTAACAATTGTAATTAGTTTTCGATTTTAGATAATAGCTATTATGTACATATATTACAACTATTGTGTATATATGTTATAGTTATTACGTACATGACTTACGGCTATTCCCTTATGTTTTTTTTACCTCTTTTATGAATTCACCTTCCTCAACCGCAACATCAATATCTAATATAATATAGAACTAAATTTTGTTACAAACAAATAAGTATGTAAAAGACAAATTAGGGTGTCAATCGAGCTATGTGAGCCGAGCCTGGTTTAGCTCACTCTCAGCTTACATAAAAATTAGAAAGCTCAGCTCACGCTCAGCTGAGCTCACGAGCTAAATTTATATAAGAAAAAAAAATCATGTAGTAAGAATAGTAATACAATGAGCATTGAAGCTAAACTTTGACAAGAATACAAATATACTTAATACAATGATACTTAATTCTTGAAACAAAATAAACTAATAAAAAAGATAACAAAAAATAAATGCATAGCAAAGTCAAAAGTTAAATAATCTACATACAACGAAGACAAAATTTCTTATATAGACTAAAACAAAAGAAACGGATGTCTCATAATTGTAAAAGCCTTATATAGAGAAAAACAAGAGAAGTAGATTTTCCAGAATTGTTTGTTATGTTAATAAAACGAGTCTTATATAAAAAAAAACAAAAGAACTCTTGCACTTAAAATTCTAACAAATGATGAAATTGCAAATTTCAAAAGAGTGATTTAATTCCATTGTTGGTGCCAAATTCAATTTCGTCAATCCATTGAATTCTTCTACAACATTTCACTTTTTATTGTGATTCAAATCTACAAAAGAAAAAAAAATATAAGTAAATAAAGTAAGAAGCAGTGATGAAGAAAAAAATTAATTTAGACAAGTAAAATAGAAAATTAAGTAAAGAATAACCTACCAAAAGCAGAATCAAACTCTTCCTCATAATCACTCCCTTTTTGGTGAACTCCTAATACAATTCTGAACACAAACTAATCATTCAACTGTATAAGGAAGTAGTGAGCTGCGAAATTGATTTAAGATATGACCCCAGGTGCTAAAAGCACTCTTAGATGCTACCGAACTTAAAGGAATTGCTAATACATCTCTTGACATCATAGACAAAATAGGGAATTTAAGAGAACTTGCTTTCCAATAATCCAAGATAATAAATTCTTCATCAACAATACCACTCTTTGTTGGGTAAAGTTTTTCCTCCAAATAAACATCTAGTTCACAATGCATCACTTCTTCCCCTTCACTAAATTTAAGGAATTCTTCAATGAGTGCTAATTTATAGGTCTTCCTCTTTTTAATTAGTATTATATATATACTATTTTAATTATATTATTCTTATTCGGGTCCGGGTTCGAGCTTTTTTCGGGCTGAGCGGGGTCAAGATCACGCTCATCTCACATAAAATTCGAGCTTGAATATTGAGCTCACGCTCAGCTCAAGCTACGCTCACTTTTTTTCGAGCTATGTGAGCCCTAAGACAGATTTCCAAATTAATATATCAATTGGTGTTAATAGCTATTTCCATAGTGACTAATAGATATTTCCATAGTGAGATGGAGAAAACTAACGAATTTGGAAAAAAAAATCCCCATTTGAGATGGAGAAAATCGAGGAATTTGAAAAAAAATCTCAATCTGAGATGAATTGAAGGAAATATAACGATAATTCCGGACAAAAATCACGATTGTGATGGGGGAAATAAAGAAAAATCTTAATCTGAGATGAAATTAAGGAAATATAAAGATAATTTCGAACAAAAATCAAATCCTCAAATCGCGTTTGGGATTGATCAAATCTTGCAAAATCAATCACTGATTGCATTCTGAGCGGATTGATTAATGGTGTATATCGTGTGAGACGTTTCATTGTTAATAGTTGGGAGAATAGCCACTGTTGGACCATAACAATTTATGCTTTTCTTTTTTTAGTCTTAAACTTTGTTTTTGTACAATTTTAGACCTAAACTATTTACGGGCACTCCGAAATAAAAAAAAATCAAAATCAGGCAAAAAATGTCCCGTTGCTCAAAAAGACGTCGTTTTGATAAGGGTATTTTGGTCATTTTAATGTCCTCTTTTCAGGGCTGGTTATATCAGTCTTTCCCCTACCCACCCACGATATTATTCAACCCATTTCACCTCTTCTCCTTCTTCTTCTTCTTCTTCTACGATCTTTCTTATTTTTTATGTGAAAAAACCCTAACCCATTAATTTTCCATCACCCCTTCATTTCGGTTGTTCTTGGACAGAACTTAAGCATCGAATTAATAGAAGACAATGGCTTCATCATCTAGTTCATGCAATTATAGAGAAAGATACAAGGAAGATTGTAGGTGTCCTAGAGTTGTTGCATTGTATACTTCTAGAACTCAACAAAATCCAGGTAGAAGGTTCATTCGTTGCCTTAAGTCTCGGGTTAGTATTCCATTTCAGAAATTTTGGTCATTCAACAACTCTTATTGCAGAAATTAAAGTATGTTTTTTTTTTTTTAATTTTGGTGATTTTACCATAGTTATAGGATGGTGGTTGTGGTTTCTTCGAGTGGATCGATTATTCTAGCTCATTTCAAGATAGTAATAGTGTGCTTCCAGAAATTTTGGACCGATTGGAGACCAAGGATGGTGAAATTGCCTTGTTGAAAGAAGAGTTGGAGAAGATGAAATCTGGGTCTTGGTTTTCATTGAAGTTTTTTGTTGGGATTATAATGGCTTTTTTAGTGTTGTTGGTGTTATTGAAATTCTGATTGTGTAAGCCTTGGACAAAGACTTGTAAGACTTTCTGATTGTGTAAGATTGGAAAAAGACTTGGAAGAATTAGTTATTATGAAGTGGTATTCATTTCCAATTTCATTGTTCTTTCTTTGCACCATTTTTGCTATTCTTAGGACAACCAAATGTAGTTAACTGTCAAAACATAGCATACCAAAATGGAGTTAACTATCACAAGTAACATTCATTCATAACATCCAATTGCTAAAACATTCATTCATAACATACCAAAATGGAGTTAACTGTCACAAGTAACATAATTCACATAGTTGAACAAACCAAAAAGGGACAAAACGACCTTTCCAAAACAACTCGTCAAACCGAAAACCTAGACAATTTCCAAAAACTAGATGTTTAGTGTTTTTACAAAACAATCCAAAAAATAAAATTGGACTGATTTAGATGTCATCATCAACAACTTGTGAATGAGGATTCAAGTCCCTGAGTAACCAATTCATCGACAGCATCACCATCTTCATGATTAAATTCCATTTCTTCATCATTGTCTTCAATGTCATCATCTCCAACTTCATCATTAACCACCTCATCCGGAGCTCCTTCATCTTCCTCAAACTCATATTCCTCCCGATTCGAAGTAGTTCATTAAGTATAGATTTTGTTGTGAAAAGTGTTTTGAATAAATATGAGATTCTTACCTCAATTGAAATAGACTTTCCTTTGCTTTTTTTGTTTGAGAGTGGGCAGCCTCTTCGTTGTGGCCTCTTTCTTGACAGAGACCACATTTGTTCATGTTCATCTGGGGTAATTTGGACATCTACGACGGCAGCGATCTACAACTTTCGTTGTGCGGGGACACTTTCTTGCATTGTGCCCTTTTTTCTTTGCAATTCTGCATGAAGAAGACTTACCATGCCTTGACATCCGACTTGTCCCACTCGCTGAATTTATTTTCATAAGCTTCATTTCTTCTTATTTTCTTTGGTCGCACTGGGGAGTTTAACTTTTTGTGGAGGAAGTACGACCTTTTTTCCAGTTCTGGGCCATAGTTGTGGACCACTTATGGGATTCACAATGTCTTCATATGCTTTTAAGAATGTTTTACAGTGATATGCCTCACTTACATAACTCTCTATCTCATGGTCGTGACTACTAATGGCACTACAAGCATGAACACATGGGATACCACAAAGTTGCCATTTTCTACAAGTACACAACATATGCTCTAGGTCTATTGCATATTTATCTCCATGACAGCCTTCCAACTGATATTTAAGGCTTCCAGCAGCTCTAGGAATGAATGAATTAGACCTAGCAATCAGTTTTTCCAAATACTTATTTATTTTGGGACAAAGTAGTGAATCCTGCTTCACTATCCAATCCCTCTTTGTTTGGTGCCTAGTCATCAAATAAGTTCTAATAGATTCCAACATTGCTAAGATTGGTCTACTCCTAGCTTGCAAGATAACAGCATTAAAACTCTCACACAGATTGTTTAACAATATGTCAGACAGGGTATGTGTCCTAAAGAATGCTCTAGACCAGTGTTTTGCATTACAAGCTCCAATTAACCAGTCATAAGCTTTAGGATCCAATACCTTCAATTTATCCATGTTAACCATGAATTGGTTGGGATGGGTTGAGGTTGCACATCCCCAAAGCTGCATTTTGAGTGCATTCCCTGGGAATAACTTTCTGAAATTCTGGTGGAGGTGCCTAACACAAAATCTGTGTTCCACCTTAGGTAATTCATCTTGAACAGCTTCAATCAAACCCTGCCACAATACATAAAAGTTAAGTATACACAAAAGGTTCACCAAATAACTACATACATACAAATGAAGTGAGTATTATTACCTTTTGTCTATCTGAAATTACTACCCACTTTTCTTCATCTTGAAACCCAAGATCAGCTTTCAGAATTTGCATAAACCACTTCCATGTTTCCTTAGTCTCCGATTCAGCCACTGCTACTGCTATAGGATAGAGAGAATTATTTGGGTCTACACCCACAGCAGTCAGCAAGATCCCTGGGTGGGGTCCTCTAAGATGGCAGCCATCAAGACCAATCAATTTTCTACAACCTTTCACAAACCCCCTTTTCATTGCTCCCAAGCACATATAAAATCTCAAAAACCTCTCATTTCCCTTACCATCCACATCAACCATCATACCAACATTATTACCAGGATCAGATTGGTTAAGCTCTTCAACATAATCGCATAGTTTATTATACTGATCCACATATCTTCCTTGAATGATATCAAGAGCCCTTTTCTTAGTCCTATAAAAAGTGTGATGTGAAATGTTCACTTGAAAATCAGTGAACACCTTATCAATGAAGTCTTGGACTTTCATTCCATTGATTGCTTTAAAATCTTCCAAGTATTTATGTGCAAGAAATTTTGGGCCTACTAACTTGGGTTTGAAAGACCTTGCACACCTATGAACCTCATGAAACCTCTTTATTTGCCAATCAGTGCTTGCTCCAATCTTGGAAGCATAAATCTTCCAATTACATCTTCTGCCATAACAGGTAAACAACACCCTGAAACTATTTGACCAGCTGACCTTGATAAACTTCCCCATCTTTGCTTTATGGTTCTTGACAGCCTCTTTCAATTCAGATTTGCTGCTAAAAGTCATGCCAAGTTTGAACCTTGGATTTTTCATGTCAATTTCAGGTCTAAACCTCTCAACTATAACAGGCTTAGGCAGTTTTTTCCCCTTTACACCATCATCCTTTGACTTCTCAGGCACATCTTCAGTATTCTTAGCAACATCATTATCCTTCTCACCCACATTTTTACTCAAAGCATCCAGTTTATCAAGTTCCTCATCAGAAGATGCTAAGCTTTCAAGTTCATCTGAATCATAATCAGATGATTCACCCTTGCCCATTGACTCATTCACCAAAAACTCCACTTTTGAACCACTCCCCTCACAAGTTTTTTCACCCTCTTCTATAGGCTTTGGGGCTTTTATTTTAGACCAAATAACCATATCTTCATCACTCATCTCAATGTCAGAATCACAAAATGATGAGTATTCGGATGATTGCTCAAACTCAGATGGATTGAAATCCATATCAGATTCATCACTCAATTCATTGTCAAATACTGGACCAGGTACATTTACTTCTATGTTACCAACCTCCATCCAAACTGTACCTATCTTCTCATTTTCTGCGGAGGTGTTACAAAAAACTTCAGTGAAATCATCTACAAGTTCCGTACAAACCCTTGATTTCCTGGCCCTCACAGCATTTCCCCTAGGTGGTGAACCATAACTCACCTCAGCAACCTTAAAACAACTTTCTTTAGCTTTCCTAGTCATAGAACCAACCCCTAAACTGGACTGCCCAGGCTTTTAAAAGGAAGTTTTAGTGGTTTTGCAAGCCTCTTTTTTGACTTTGAATCAACAACAACAAACATTTCAACCTCCCCATTCCATACCCCATTATCCCCCATAATAGAAATATCAGTTTCAGACCTAATTTGCATGAAATAACTGGTTTCAGACCAATAATACCAGACTTCATTTACTTTATTATAGCCCAACAGGTTACAAACCAAGTTTACTTTAGCTAATGCAAAGGTATCAGAATGACAGTAATCAAAGTAATCTACTTTACCCCCAACATACTTCTTTTCAGGGCTATTTGGGTCATCAAAATGACCATCATGCCACACCTTCACAGTGAATTTTTTCGATTTTGGGTCTGGAAAAAAAAATTCAGTAGGGACCAGAATTAATTGTTACCTAAAATAGCAACTGATAGGGACCACAAACCCTATAGTACACTTATCTATGATAAAGAATACATTTTGGGACCACAAACCCTAAAGTCCACTACGAAATGGCCACATGCAGAATAAAAAACACCACACACCCTTAAAAAGCTTCTTCATTTGCAGTATAAAAGTCACAAACAAACAAACCCCAGCAGATCAAACTTAATAATCTATATTTTATTAACAAAAAAACAAAAACAGCCGGCCCTATAAAGCTTCTTCAGATTTTAAAAACAACAAATATTCCCCTTCACTACCAACAGTATTCTTCTTGCTTTTAATCGGGAAAAAAACAAAAAAACGCAGTAAAACACAAGAGGGTGGGGTGAATTGGGTTTTAACTAATCTTGGCAACTTTTTCGATTCTTTGCAAAGCTATTGGAAGTTTGAGCTAGAAGAATAAAAGCAAAGTAAAACCCAATAACAAGACAAAGGATTTAGAGTGGTTCGATTCACTTAGAATCTACGTCCACTACCTTGAGCCGCACCCAAGGATTTCAAACAACTTCACTAAGAAGAATGTTTACAAATGTGGCTAACTCACTAAGAGTTTTACAACACAACCACACTACAAAGAAACTCACTAAGAGCTTGCCCACACTAAGTAGGACTTTACAATTTGCCCACACAAAGTAGGACTTTTACAAGAATTACCCAATCACTTAGAAAGGGAATGAATTGTTTAAATACAAAGATTGATCACTCTTATAAGTGAGAAATATACCTTTGAAGCACAAACAATTTTAGCTCTTGAACATATGAAGTTCACTCTTTGTCTTGCTTTTTGAAAGAACACCTTTGAATGATTTAGATCATGGAGATCAAGTGTTTTTGCTTTGAAGGTGTTTAGACTTGATAAGAAATCAATGTAGAATGTATGTCCAAGTCTTAGAATTTTTCTCTAGCTTTGGAGTATATATACATTTCAAATTTGGCTGAAAAACGACTCTTTAACGGTCAAAAAACGGCTAGTTTCTCGCAGAGTTCGGTTGGACCGTCGAGCAACTTCGGATGACCCTAAGCCACCTCGGTCGACCGACCTACCCCTCGGTTGACCGACCCAAGCCACTTCGGTCGACCGACCTTGCCCTAGGTCGACCGAACCTCCAAAAGCCAACTCTCAGTATCTCTTCGGTTGATCCGAGCTTGAGCTCGGTTGACCGAACTTCTGAGCTGATTTTTCACACGTTTTGAAATCTTTTGAAGTCTTTTGAAGTCTAAAAAGGTTTTCCTAAAAGGTAACAAGTAAGAACACTTGGAAAACTTTTCTAAAAGACTTATCTATGAAATCAAATGCTTTTTGGATAAGAACACATGTAAAGATCATTTTGAAACTTAAGCCTTTTGAAAACGTGTTTATGAAAACATGCAAGACTAGAGTGTAGAGCTTATGTTCATGAGAGCTTTGGTTAGAGCTATATAAGATAAAGACTTATAACGACAAAGCTAATCTAACCAAACCTAAGTCTTCAATCTTCAATCTTGAAAGATGAGCCTTGAATAATAACTCTTTGAAGCTTGAACATGGCTTGATTGAAGTACTTAGAGCTTCCAATATATGTTCCGATATTCTATCACAAAGATATAAACATTAGACACAACATCAAGTGTTTGTCCATTATCAAAAACCGAGTTCGATCGCCCTTAGGGCTAACAATCTCCCCCTTTTTGATTATGTCAAACTTTGATGTAATTAGATAGGATATGGATAATTTTAAGTACAAGGAAGCATGGCAAAAGGATATAAGAACAATTAAGTGTAAAGCTAAGTGCTTATAAGATAAATCAAGATAGAACGAGAAACATAAGCACTAGCATGTTAAGTTCTTATGCCATATACATTAGGGACTCTTTGAAGAGCCCTATTTCCCAACCATCCTCCTTGCCTCCTTCCTTCCATAATATAGCATTCTTGTGTGTAATATACATACCTTAGTTTACACAAGAAGCTAACTTACCATTTTCATCAATGTCGATGCGAGTGCTAAGGATCCTATTACAAAGAACATGCTCACACAAACATCAGAACTATCAATGGTTTGTTATCATCAAAACAACATAGGATATTTTGCCCTTCGGGCTAACAAAAACAAACATCCTTTCAAGATTTAAACGGAATATTACCGTATTTTAGTCATTCTTTCACCTTCTCTTGGTCGCGAATCTGCATATTGAATGATCGCTTCAAGAAATTTTGAAGTTTATTAGGATTTTTTGAACTGAAATTACTGAAATGAAGAGAGACGATGGATTAGGGTTTTCTGATGCTAGGTAAGTTTAGACTACAATGAGGCAAATTAGGGTAATTTTAAAAAATTTATAGCAGGTCCATATTTTAAAACGGGTGGGTTTAGGATGTAAAATGAGTTCCCATTTCACTATCCAATTTACAAGCAAGCGATCCGACTAGTTAAAAGGCATTAAAATGACCAAAATACCCTAATCAAAACGACATTGTTTTAAGCTACGGGACAAATTTGACCTGATTTTGAATTTTTTTTTATTTCGGAGTGCCCGTAATTAGTTTAGGTCTAAAATTGTACAAAAACAAAGTTTAAGTCTAAAAAAAGAAAAGCATAAATTGTTATGGTCCAACAGTGGCTAATTACCCTTAATAGTTATTGGGGGAGGTGAAAGGTGGATTTCGTGGTGAAGGTGGGTTAATCGCCATTAATGGAGTTTGGAGATCGTGGATGAAGACGACGCGAAGGGTTTTAGCGGTTTCTATCTTTTGATTGGGTGTTACGCGTTTTTTTGTTGCTTTCCGCGCGTTTTCTGGCCATTCGATCTCAAGCCTCTCAATCCTATGGCTAACAACTTGTTCTGCTGGTGCTGAACTTTGATGTGTTCAACACCATAGCCAAGTCGATATATCTTCTAAACGACAATTAAATGAGAATGGAAGGAGTAATATCTAAAAATTATGTCATTAGTAGTATATAAATAAATGACTAAATTTATTAAAATAATATATTAGTAAGTAAGTTACTAAAAATAAAACTAAAAAGAGATTGCTTTTGCTAATTACTCTCTTATATAATAGAATAATGGACATTTTATGAGCGAAAAGAAGAAAAATCTGCTTCTATAGTTTTTCTTGAAGAATTTGTTTAAAGTACATGTATAAGAAGTACGAAAAAGGTTATACGATCCCAGAATGACATATTTATCATGGGTATACGAGCTTTTTGTCGAAAATTTTCAAAAACCGGTGAATTTAGGATTAGATGTGAAATACACTTTATTTTTATTTTTATGGTAACGTGTAATACTTAGATAAGTCGTGGATCATATGATTGTTTGTTGCGAAATGAATGATTTATGATTATAATAAAAATTAAATTATTATTTATCTTGTAAAAATGACAGTAATTCACTTAATCAAAAATAACTAACGATTCTTTACAACTTATTTGTAGTTTTGTATTATGCAAATTCATGACTTATCTGCGTGCCTCCCGCACTGGATATATATTGGTTGCGGTGAATCCTAACAACTAAAGTAGGGAGAAATTGTACACAAGTTTTGATGAGCGGAAGAAATGAGTTTAGTGGATTAACTGATAAAGTTGGAAGTTGGAGAAAACTTTTTTTTTTAAACAAAACACAAAACTAGAATATTTATTAAATAATATCGGAGGTTATCTAAGGAAGAAAGAATTATGGAGGATCTCCAACGTATTAAAAAGATACTATTAGCTTATAAGAATATCTGATCAAGTGATGAGTTGGAAAATTATGTGACATGTGTACATAGTAAATCGTAACACAAAGATCTCTTGAAGTATTATTGGCCCCGTCTAAAATATGACTAGATGGTGACAGATCAACATTATCACACTGATAAAAACAAAAAATCCACAATGGCATTGCAGTTAGACTCAACAATTAAATAGAGAAAATTCAAACTTTTAACAAATTTGAGAAATTCAATAATAGTTAGTGCCTCAGCTTATTCTGCATATGCTGTAATGCCCAAAAACTGCGATACACAAGCAATTTCCGATTACAACTCATCTTGCAAGATATAACCTACATTACCAATTCCTGAAGTCCATGATCCATCCACATTGAATTTTTTAAAAATACTAGTATTTATCTAAATTTTATATGTATTTTAAAAAAATTTATCAATTTCGCCCCAAAAAATTTTTTTTTGCCTTTTTTATTTCCCCCAAGAATTTTATCAATTTCGCCCTCCTAACACCAAATTTTTAACATCGTCCCTACACGTTTAGCTTGAAGTATCCCATCGGCAGAGGCGGCCAAGTCCTTATTACTTGTGGAATTGCAGGCGGGGAGTGTATGCAGCAATCAATGAGTGTTTCCCTTTCGAGGGGTCACGGGGAAATGGGTCGACGACAATTTGAGAAATGCCACCCACTGAGTCCGCAAGATTGGCCTCACTAAGGGATTCACTTTCATGGATGCTACGACAGAGACGGATAGTATGGTGGCAGCGCTGAATTACTTTTTTACTATATAATGTATATTTTATTTAATTTAAATGATAAATATATAAATAATTTCAGACAATTATTATATGTTCTCAGTGTTTTTTATTACTAAATCCGCAACTGTAACGATATTCCTTAGAGAGAGTAGAAGCAAGCCAAATGGTCTCTAGCATGTGGGGTCACTTTGACATGGATTCGACTTTATGGGACTAGCTCTACGACCCTCTCACATAAATTAAAGTGGAGTATACCTATAAAGTATGTCCCGTCATAAAAGGATTGTGGGACCAATCATAAAAGGCCGGTCCTATATTAGAATTTTCCTTAACATAACATATGTATAACTCGAAAATTCGTTCTCTTACAACTACGTGTAACTTGAGCCACGTGCCTTCTTACCAACCCTCCACGTACAAACTAATAAATAGAAAAAAACTGGAGATCACCGTCTTTATCCATAAATAGAGATGCTCATCTATTTGACAAGTGTCCCCTTTTCTTACTAACATGTATTTATAGATCAACACGTGTAATATTGTCCGTACACACGTCAACAGATCAGCTTCCTTTAAATCCAGAATTGCTATCATCTTTTGTGTTCCAAGTTTCAGACAACAAATTTCCAAATAATCAGAAAAAGTATAATTAAACAATTGTATAAGAAGAAGTTCAATCAAGATCAGAAGAAAAGAAGATGCAGTCAGCTAAGGGAACCGCTTCCAATGTTGCCGCATCGGCAAAATCCGGCATGGAAAAGACCAAGGCCGTCGCTCAAGAGAAGGTAATTTTAGTCGCATCTCTTTCAGTGCGGACAGTATCATGTATTAGCACTCTATAGATAAATTCGACTATTGAATTGCTTAATTAGACGGTCGAAATTATTATAGTTGCGAAACAACTGTTTATGAGCAGTTATTTTGAAATCGTCATTCAAAACACGGCAATTTATATCTTCTAATCGGGTAATTTAATTTAATCAAAATTTATTTGTACGCTATTAATTCAAATGAGTTGGGTTACTAAACTGGTAATTTGGGTTCAATTATTGGTGGGGTAATGTCGACTTTTAGTAATTATACTTGTTTTTTTATAGTGCTATTTTGACAGAGTTAGTGTTTGTTCGGGTTGTTCGGTTAGTCTGATAGGTTAGTTTTTAACACGAAAATTTAAATATATTATGATTAGCAGTATCATTATAAAAATAGTACTATTAAAGTATGATTGATGAGATGCATATTGTTTGGGTTAACAGGCAGAGAAGATGACAACGAGCGATCCGATTAAGAAAGACTTGGCTGAACAGAAGAAAGAAGCCAGGATTCATGAGGCAGAGCGTATGAAGGCGGAGACTCGTGCTCAAAATCTCGCTGCCAAGCAGGAGCAAGGCCACGGCACGGGCCTTGGACATGGTCTTGGTCTCGGTCATGATACTGGAACCACTGGCACGACCAATCCAGCTGGCGTTGGCCATACGGCCGCAGGGGCAGGTGTTACTGGGACTGGGACTGGGACGACTGGAGTTAGGGACCCTAGGGTTACTGGCACTGGACATAACACTGGGATTGGATCTGGTGGTACTGGTGGAACATATTAGGGTTGATGATATTAGTTTTCCTAGTTTTGAGAATGAATAAAGATTATATGCAAGTGTTTTTTTCATAAGGTGTTTGTGTTCAAGAATGTATGTAGTTTTGGCAAGAAGAAGTCTTTTGAGTTGTTGGATGGTATGTGTATGTTACATGCTGGTTATTATGTAATGCATGTAATATTATGTTGTTTCGTTTAGATTTGAAATAAATATTGTGGATTGTTGCAGATCACTTAAATTGATGACTTTGATTGGGTGAGTTTGGCTGCGTGGTGGGACAAGCCCTCGGGGTAGAGGTGTTCATGGTTTGGTTTTATATAATTTTTAAATTAAATTGAAATATTCGGTTTGAAATTTTTGAAAATAATTGAAACTATTTAAAAATTCAAACTGGTGCATTCGGTTTGTATCGATTGAATTATTCAGTTTTTGTGAGATACAAAATATATTGATTATAAATTAAATATAAAACAAAAAATTATTTATATAATTGTTTGGTGCTTAAAAATATAAAGAAATATATCTATTATTTTTATAAATTAAACACAATAAAATAAATAAATAAATGAAAGATAAATTCTTAATTTTGATTCTTGAACTTCAAAGTAATTATAGTACTACTGAGAAAAAAGAAAAAAGAAAAATAAAAATTACACAATTATTAATTTTTTTTTTTTTTTACCGGGTGATGAGGATGCAAGAATCGAACGCAAGACCGAAACCCTGCGTCTCACGATCGTTTCCACTTGGCTAGATGATTCCTATACACAATTGTTAGTTCAAAATAAAATAAAAGCTGAAGGGATAGTTCTGATATGAACTAGATCCATTGGACCATGTGATTCAGAATTAGTCATATCATTTATAAAATGAGTAGAGACAATTTGTAGTGAGGTGTCCAGTTCTGGACCACATGTGGACCTGATACATATCAGAAAAATCCAAGTTGAAGGTGAATCTAAAATAATATATACTCCCTCCATTCCTAAATATAAGACTCTTTAGACAATTTGAGAAAAGGCAAATTGGCTCTACAGGTCCAAAAACAATTTTACTTTGGTGATTTTTATCCAAAATCTATTTTTTTGGTGCAGTGGATCCAAAAACAATTTATGTTTGGTGCAGTAGGTCCTTCCGTCTAAAATTCCGTCAGTCAACTGTTAATTAAATTTTGAATTTGGTCAACCCTAAAACTATCAAGGGTATTTTTGAAATTTTACATTAACACCAAAAAAACCCACCCCACCCCCATCCCAACCCCTTCTTCATCTTCCCTTCCCGCCTAAGCCCGCCCCCCCCCAATTAACCACTCCCCTTAAACAGCCCTCCCCTCATCTTCTACCTCCAAAATTAAAATATATTTTTATTTTGTCATTATACTCTTTGAGTTTTTCTTTCTTTTTTTTTTTTTTTTGAAAAAATAATGGAAAATGTGCATGAATTTTTTAAAGGGAAAGTTAGAGAAAATCACAAATCACTCAAAAAAAAAAGGAAAAAGAAAAAGAGAAAAAAGCTAGACCCTAGGAAGATGAAGAAGGGGTTGGGGTTGGGGTGGGGGGTGGTGTCGATTTGGAGGAAGAAGATTGGGGGGGGTTAAGGGGAAGGGGAGGGGCTTAGGCGGGAAGGGAAGATGAAGAAGGGGGTTGGGGGTGGTGGGGGGGGTTTTGGGGTTAATGTAAAATCTCAAAAATACCCTTGATAGTTTTAGGGTTGACCAGATTCAAAATTTAATTAACAGATGATCGATGAATTTTAGACTTTGAAGGACATACTGCACCAAACATAAATTGTTTTTGGACCCACTGCACCAAAAAAATAGATTTTGGACAAAAATCACCAAAGTAAAATTGTTTTTGGACCTGTAGAGCCAATTTTCCTTGAGAAAATTAAGGAAGTTGTCATTTTCACCTAAACTTCCAATATTACCCCACCTTCTCTCTCTCTCACTAATACATCATAGAAAAGAAAGGAAAATGTTGAGGGTATAATTGAAATAAATTGTTGACAACTAATAAAAGAACCTTAAACGACAATTAATTTGGATACCTAGATATCTCCTAAACGACAATTAATAGGGAATGGAGGGAGTAGCAATTTATGGATCTTCAATCTCTTTAGCACTTGAAGAACTTGCCTTGTTATAAACAAAAAGTTAAATATCTTGTATTGCCAAAAGATTTTATATATATATATATATATATATATATATATATATATATATCCAAACTTAAAGGTATATCTTCCGTTGGGGTTATAAGTATTGAAGGTATTACTTTAGCTAATTCTCTAAAATCTTCTTCTATTTCTATTTTTTGGTTTTTCTGAATATATATCACAGTGATTACTATATATATATTCGGTTTGATTTGGATTATAACATATTTTAAACCAAATTGAAAGTTCGATTTTAATTTAGTCTAAATCGAAACCACTCTAATGCACAGTTTAAACCGAAAAATCGATTTGGGTTGGTTTGGATTGGTCGGTTTTGATTTTTCATGAACAGATCTCTTAAATGTGTATTTATAGATTGCTCACAAATAACATTATCCTCTCTGACGAGAGATATTTAAACACTCGACCTTTGTGAGATAAGCCTTCGGGGTCGTAGGTCTCTTAAATGGGTATTTACGGATTGCTTGCAAATAACACAGTCCTTTCTGACGAGAGATATTTAAACACTTGACATTTATAAAGACGTGTCGAAAAAAAAAAATTAACCCAAAGTCAAATCCATCTTCAAAATTGGGGTAGTGGGAGACAAAAGAACACTTTTAGTATCAAGGCCCATAAAAAACCCACAAAAACAAATAGGGCCAGAGCCCAGTTCCCAAATCAAGACACTCTTTTCTTAGGTCAAATCTACCCCCATAGACTAGGGGCAAAATAGTCATATAACTAGGCAGGCAGCTGCCAAAATTCTCAGTCTCTTACTGCGCCACTTTCAAAGCTTCTTTCAACAACGGTTAAACCAACCCAACTTCGTTTTCATCGAAAACTTTCATAAACCCATCAAAGCTTTTACTATATATATATATAATCAGAGCATTCACATTTCTTCTGCTTAGTGCTTCCTCCTCTGTAATTTATTCACGGATTTTTCTAGGTAAGCGTTCTTGATTCTTCAGTCAGCTAAAATGTGGTACATTCAATTGAACACTGATTCATTAAAATGTAATCGATTATGTTCTTGAGCTTTTTATTTGATGATTTATCTGTTTTTCTGAAAAGGGTTGTTTATATTTTTCAAGATTATATGTTTCTTTTGCTGGGATCGTTAAAAAATAATGAATTATAGGAGGACAGTTGCCAAGTAGGTGTTTACAGGCCCATGAGTCGTGTTTTGGGCATGCTGGAGCGAGGCGGGGCAATTTATTTGTTAAATTTTCAGCATTTCTGAAAAGGGTGGTTTGTAATGTGAAGCTTATGTGCTTTAATTTTTGTGGGATCTTTTAAAATGTATTGAACTTTGCTTCACTTGTTTCATTTTTCAATTATGATTTTCAGCTATTTATTTGATAATTTTATCTGCATTTCCGAAAAATGGTTGCTTCACTTGTTTCATTTTAAAGATTATACATGGCTCTTTTTGCTGGGATCTTTAAAAAAGTATTGAAGTTTGCTTCACTTGTTTCCTTTCCAAGTATTGATTTTTCATTTCACTTTTCTGTTTGTGGGCTACTTTTTGCGTCTCTTGGAGATCAGTCTTGGTTAGGGATATTGATTTTTGAGTTTGAGCTTGATTAGGAATGTTGATCCATACATAGTTGCAGTTTTGGAAGTCTTGGAAGTGAAAGAGAGATTGTGGAGTCATTTCATTTTCCTGTTTCTGGACAATCTCTTGTATCTGCTTCTGTTTTCGGTTTCAAAATAAAAAAAATAAAAAAAAATCAAGGATTCTTTGGCTTGTTGGACCTAATTTTTTGGTCTAAAACTGCATCACATTTGAGGAATTTAAAACTTAGAACTCGAGTCTCGAGATGCAAATTCACTTTATTGTTGGAATTAGCTATTATGCTTTATTAGATTCTTTGACGAACTTTAAGGATTATGTAGAATGACATCTGACCGAAGATCAGACTTTTTAAGAACCTAATTCTTTTTTTTTGTTTGTTTATTGTGATGTAAGTATTTCTATGAGATGATTATTGTTGAATACTTGAAATAAATTCTTACTGGAAATCATGCTGCTTTTGCAACAGTAATGTAGCATTAGCTACCTAAGAAATTCATCCAGATATTCTTGTACTTTTTTCATTGTGTATCCAGTTTATCTTTTTTCTTCCAGTGGAACTTGCATTTGTAGTTCTCAGATCTTCGTGTTAGTAAAGCAACTGCAGTTTTCTTTCTAAAGGGGCTTCCTCTTTCAAATTTTCTTTCAGGTGAATCAACTTTGTAGAAATGGCTGCAACTGCAACCTCCGGCACACAAATTACAATTCCAAAGCTTTGCACTTATGCTTCTCAGAAGATTTCAAAAGCAAGCATATTGAATTTTAATAGTGAAATTAAAGTCGAATCCGGGATAAAGCTCAAGAGCTCATCATGCATCTCATCGACATGGTCATTGAACCAAAAGTTTAGCAGCTTCAACTCCAACCCTTTGAAATTTCAGCGAGTTGTCACAAAAGCGATGTCTGAAGCAAGTAATCCGGAGCCTTTGCCTGGATTGCCTGTTGATTTGAGAGGTTGAAAATTATCTGCTTCTCTTCTTCTTCTTTTTTATTGTTCTTGGCTTTAGAAAAAAGTGTCACGGAACAAATTGCTTGGCCATAAAATTTAACATGATGGCAGCTTTTCTAACTATAAGCACTTTGACTGCAGGAAAGCGGGCATTTATAGCTGGTATTGCAGATGATAATGGTTATGGATGGGCAATAGCAAAGTCCCTCGCAGCTGCAGGTGCTGAAATTCTTGTTGGGACATGGGTGCCTGTAAGTATTACGTGTGATCTTATGGTTTGGTTTACTAATATCAAGAGAGGTATCATTTATGGTTATTTTATTTTATTCCGCTTTAACCCTGTACTTCTTAGGCATTGAACATATTCGAGACCAGTTTACGCCGTGGAAAATTCGATGAATCTCGTGTGTGAGTATGGAGATGTTGCTTTCTGTACATCTACAGGTTTATCCTCTCCAACTGACTTCTGAACTGCTTTCTATGTTTCAGACTTCCAGATGGTTCTCTCATGGAAATCACAAAAGTCTACCCATTGGATGCAGTTTTTGATAGTCCTGAGGATGTCCCTGATGATGTAAGATGAAGCTTAGCCACAGACTATCTTAAGAGGAACATAATACAGTTCATCTAATAACTGAAGTGGAACTTTGTTCTTTGTATTATGCAGATTAAAGCCAACAAACGTTATTCAGGTTCTTCAAATTGGACCGTTAAGGTACTTGCATTAAGTTTTCTCGTACATATTATAACACGACATTTTATACTCTTTTTTAATTTATTTATTTGGGGAGGGGGGCCTATCTATTTCAAGAAATAGGGGGATTCAATAAGCGGTGAGGGGATTCGAACTCATGACCTCTACGGTCTCAACCTTGGCCACTAGACCAATGCCTCATTGGCGACATTTTATACTCTTATTTTGCTTATTCTCACGTGTTGTCGTGTTTATGTTTATTTCACTTGAACGGGTTCTTGGCTGGTATACAAAGCAGAGCATGCTGTATCCAGTATTTGTTTGATTGTCAATCTGTGATTTCTTGCAGGAAGTTGCCGAGTCTGTGAAACAGGATTTTGGCACAATCGACATCCTCGTGCATTCACTTGCCAACGGTCCTGAGGTACTTTGTTCATTTCATTATCTTTTACTTTGCATCAATGTTATTCTTCATTTCCAAGATGGTTAAAATCTTGAAACTTATCATGCAGGTTACTAAACCACTATTGGAAACATCCAGATATGGATACCTTGCAGCCATTTCAGCTTCAAGTTATTCTTTTGTTTCTTTACTAAAGCATTTTGTTCCAATAATGAATCCAGGCATGTTTTCTCATCCTTAATTAGGTTTTACCATCAAAGCAATTTACCGTATTTTTAAGACCATGTACCTACTATTACTGAAACTTGTCCTTATCCATAAATTGCAGGTGGCGCTACAATCTCTCTAACATATATTGCTTCCGAAAGGATTATACCAGGGTACGCGTTTCCTAGATTACGTATACGTTGTGTTCAGCTTTGTCAACATTGGATTAACTCTCTTTAATTTGTAGATATGGAGGCGGCATGAGCTCAGCAAAGGCTGCTCTAGAAAGTGACACCAAGGTGAGCTCTTCTCGACATCATCTATGCTAGTATTTGTTGACCTTGCCGTAATTCATCATTGTTGACTTATATACTATTTATGAAGGTGCTGGCTTTCGAAGCAGGAAGAAAACATGGAGTTAGAGTTAACACAATATCTGCAGGTATTGGCACCCAAGTACCGCTCTTTTAGAATTCACGACTATTGTAAATAATACAATTTTCATTTTGAACTCCAAATGACATACAGTACCCTGTTTTTTAGAATTACAACTATTTTTCATCCCATCTTTAAATTTTTTAATAATGTGATTGAGGACCGGTAGATACTATTCTGAATGCAGAAAATGCCGATTCTTCTATTTGCATAATTATAATCAATTAGTTGTACTCGGTAAACTCCATTGCTTGATTGGTATATCTTCCATGTTCTTACAACTTACAGGTCCATTGAGAAGTCGAGCAGCAAAGGCTATTGGTTTCATTGATATGATGATCGATTACTCATTGGAAAACTCCCCCCTACAGAAAGAACTCTCTGCTGGTGAGCGATCTCTTCAATTTTCTTTTAGGAGTCTTTAAGAACTTACCATACTAAACAAACACACTATCACCTCTTAAAAACTATATGGTCTGCCATTCTTGTGGCATTTGATTCAGCGTTTTACTGCTTGTTGCTTCCTAGTACTACAACAACCAAGCCTTAAGATTTCGTTTGGGCGTCAATATGAATATATTCTCTCCATTTGTTTCTGACCAAGGTCGTACTCTTATCCAAATCTATAAAAGCCATATCACCATTTATCACTTCCGTCCAACACTTCCTCGGCCTTCCTCTACCTCTTACAATCTCAATATTCCTTCAACAAGATCATGATTTGGTCTTCTTTTTATATGAAACAGAGGAAGTTGGGAATGCAGCTGCTTTTTTGGCGTCGTCATTGGCTTCGGCTATAACAGGCACTGTTCTTTATGTTGACAATGGTCTTAACGCGATGGGAGTTGGAGTTGATAGTCCAGTTTTTCGGGATCTTGACATTCCAAAAGACAATAAAGCCTAGATGTAATGCTTCAGTGGTAAGTAACATCAGTTGGTTGAGTACTTCAATAAGGTTTTACAGTTATTTGCTATATTATTCAGGAATAGCCTAGCAAGGCCTTGTATTTCCTTCTATACTTAGGATCCATTATGTATGTTACATTACAATCTTAGCAGTACAGCCTCCAAAATTGTGCTATTTATCAAAGTAGCAGAGCAGTGTGAGTGAGTTTTCAGTGGCTCTGGCTATTTCTTTCTTCTTTTTTGTATATTGGTGTCTGTGTCTTTTAGCCCGACTAATCTGATTTAGATCCGAAAGACACCCTAGCCAACCTTTTTTTTCTTTTTTTTTGGCAAAATGCAAACAATTATCACTCCTATCTATTTCACATTCAAGGAAAAAGAGAACTCTTAACATACTTCTTCGAAGGGCAAAATACAATCGACTCTAAACCGTCTTTTTCCTATTCTCATATTGTCCCGACACAGCAATATCCGGAGGTTTCAATACAATTAATATGTGCATTTTTCACTGGAAATCGCTGTGCGAAGAAACTTTAGTTTTTGTCACAAGGTTTCCTTGGTCAGGGGAGAGACCACTGATGCAAATTGTTTTCTCTTCATAACCAAAGAACAAAAGCAACTTTTCCCAAAATTTTCAACTTCTGCACTGCTCATGAATCCCTGCAGCACTTTGCTAAACCTTGGACTTATGCCAATACAAATACTTCAGCTATCAAAGACAAAATCTACACATCAACGTTTGGACATGTTCGTCGCACATTTGGACAGTACTGTACAACAATACCATACCCAGGCAAACAAGTTAATCATAATCTATTGATGTCCAAATCCAAAAAATCATCAACCGAAAAGCTACCAGCTTTACAAAAGAGACCGGCAAGGCGCAAGCAAAACCTCAATCACATTGTTCCCAAAGCTAAATAAAAATATGTACTCTTAGGGAGTTGGTATGTCCATCCTGCATCCTCTCTCTACCTCAGACAGGAACCACTTTAAACAAGCTTTCGCTTTCCTTTCCGAATGGCAGCAACCCTTGCTGCGGCTGCCGAGTCATCACTTTCTGGAGAGTCTGCAACTGTCTGCTCCTGCAAAACCAAACCCCGATTTCTACAGAACTTCCTTATGGGTGTAGTTGCCTGTGCTGTTTCAGCTTCTTCAGATGCGGGATCCGGTTGAGAATTCATTGGTGGAATCACCACATTCCTATGTGGCATTAGTTCCTCACCAACATCAACGGAATCCATCATTAACTGCAAGATTAAACAGTCAACTCATAGCCATAAACACAGCTTTTTGTACAAAACTTGTAAATTTTGCCACAGATATAGCTAGAGAAATCACTATGCCAATGGAAACTTGAATGTGTGAAATTAATTTACTTCAGAATGATGGTCTTATAATAGTGACATCAAGGTATCACTTTTTAGTTTTCCATGATATGAAGATTCAAAAGTTAAGCTATTAAATCATGTAAACACACATTTTGCATTCTTTACTAATCCATCCTTCAGTATTGTGCTTTCATTTATTTATATAACTTGTTGTACATGACCAGAAACTTTGCTTAAATAAAATTTTAAGAACAATTCCCGAGTTTAATGGTACATCTAATACTTTCCCAATTTAGATTACTCTTGTTGTATACACACTCTGTTTTTTTCCAGTGACTAATTAATAAATAGTTTAAACCTCAAAGAATGAGATTAAAGAACCGATTCAAATAGCAATATACATCTCCAATACCTTCCAATCACTAGAGTCAAATCTGAAGACAAAATGACTGTAAGAAACCTCCCCTGCCGCAACCGCAGTAGCCGCAGCAGCATTCCTTGGTGCTGAAAAATATAATATTCTGAATTAGGTAAATGCAAAGGTCAATTTTCAAAAGTAAAGGAGAAAACACTCTTAATGAGTTTACACCATAAAAAATTCTTACAAACTAGGTGGTCGCCTTTCTCATTCACTGTTATGTCAGCTCTTCCATCTTTGAGCAGGAATGATAGAGCAAATAAATTTTCAACTGTCTGAGCAAAGGAGTTTCTGTTCAATATTAATCTCTCAAGCCCGACCTTCCTATTCTTCCTCAAGATATTAAACATCACAGCCATGTTCTTATCAGTGTCTGTTTTCTCCTCAGTCTGAGTTTCTTCAAGCTGTAAAGCAAATGATTATAAGTCCAAACATGAAGCTCAAATTCCTTTCTTTATCAAAGGGCACTACAAATATATAGGATATGGATTAAAAATCACATCATAAATCTCTAACATCAACAACTTGCTTTCATTGCTTTGCTTCACTATCAACTTTAGTGAATCACAAAAGAAAAATACTACAAATTTGACAGCATTAGGTTTTTTTTATCAATAGGTGCAGGAATGTAGAATGATGGCAAAAAGAATGCCACAAGATATATCTATAGAAATTATAACCTCTTCAGGCCGACGAGCACTCTCTGTTTGCTTTGTACGCTTTCTACGGACAACGGGGTTACGTAGCTTGATCTCAGTATTCATAGGACCAACCCTGGGAAGATAAAAAAACACCAGACCCAGCTAGTTTAGAGCAAAGAGATAATGAATTAGTGAAAACTAAACATAAGAATGTTACTGATGTTACATGGTGGAGCTTCCAGGAGCGTTCTTGAAAACATGAGAAACTGCAAGGCCAATATCTTTCCAAAGGATGGAGTTCCCACCTTCATCTCTACTGCTACTTTGCCCACCTTGTTGTCCAAAATCCCTAACCAAACAACTTACAAAATCCGCAGGGGTTAGCCCTTCATTGCTGTGTGCCTTAACAGAGGTTACCAAGGTGTTTGTGATATCCAAGAGAGCCTCTGCATCTGCCAATTGTTCCCTAGGTTTCTTTACTATACATCAAAAAAGGTAACAAAAGATACTGTAAGCTAAAAAATCCCATTACCACCTAAAAATGTAACAAAGAAATCAACTTTTTAAATTGTAAATCAAAAATTTTGACATAATTAAACAAAACCAAGCTAAAATAAAGCATTTAAACTGAATTTGCAAAAATAATCAAAAAAGCAAAAGCCAGAAAAGATAAACAAATCATTTTCAATACCCTGCTGGTGCAAGTTATCGACTATGTCAATTATCGTCTGGAACTTATCTGAATCAACCTTGGATAAATCATCTCTCTCATCTGCAAAATAGCAATGAAATTAAACTTATTGACGCAACAAACAGCCACATTCCTGTGAAATCCTGCATATATAAACCACACACTGTACTACACATTTTTCCTTTTCAAGAAGCAAAATCTGGTATATTGATATAGAAAAAAGGCGGCAAACACTTTGCACCAGGCTCTTAAAGTAAACTAAGCTCTTGTTTAACAATGACAAACTTCTATTAAATTCATACAAGTCTAATCAAAAGTAATAATCTTTCTCACTTAAATGCAACAAGTCTAATAGTATCCATAACCCAAAACATAAAAAGTACTCCCTATATTCCATAATATAAGTAATTCAAGACATTTAGTGAGTAGCTTTCCTTCCCATTTTCTCTCTCCTCTCTCTCTTCCCCCTTTCCTTCCTGCGGCTTTCTTTCCCTCTACTACTGGCCAGATTTGGCCATTGGCTCCGGCCAATGGTCAAATCTTGGTCCTTTTGTTCCGTTATTATTACTCTATTTTGTACCACGAATCATATGAAACATTTTTCAGAGTTTTTTCTTCAAGATTCAAGACACAGTGGTTAGATGAGTCTCAGATCTTCACAGATCTAGACTTTTTTTCTATGTTTCTAGGAGGATCCTTTCAACCCGGACTTGATCTGGGCGCTTTATCAACTTTCTACATCTTCCCGAGGTAATTTGTAGGGACGGTTGATACGCCCAGTGGTCCCCTATAAATTGTCGACCCCTAAGAAAGATGTTGAAAGTGATATTCTCCTGTCCCTGTGGTTCAAGAATGGCGATGAAGATGCTTTGAAGAAGAAGATTATGTATGTTTATTTTTCTAGTTTTTCTAGTTTTTTTGCTAACCATCCAAGTTTTCTTGGATGTGTCTTTTGTCTTTTGTCTATTATCTTGATTTTTTAAATCATTGTATAACTTTTACTTTCTGTACTTTCAGATTTTCTATTGATTGTAATGGCTTCGGCTATTTGTGATTAATGAAATCAGAATTTATTTAGCAAAAAAAAAAAAATTCAAGACATTTAGCAAAAATTAAACAAGCAAAAAAAACAAGGTATTTTGTTAGTCAAAATATCAATATTATTCTTTTAAATAAAATTAGTGGTATACAAGTAGAGAGTATGTTATAGTTTGACCAACAAATTACTTTTGTTTACTTAATTTTCGCTACATGTCATACACGACTTTATTGAATAGAAGGAGTAATAATCTTTCTCACCAACCCCAAAAAGAGAACTTATTTACAGAAACCCCCCAAACAAAAAAAACAATTCACCATTGAAGAAAATTCAATAGAGACACTCCAAACTTGTTAAACCATATGAGAAAAAATACCAGAAATTCGAATCTTGACATTCAGATAACGAGATCGAAGAACTCTACGTCCCACAAAATCTTCATCGACTTCTCCATCACCATTACTAACATTTTTACCACGATTATTCACATCTCCCCCTGCTGCTGCTGCTGCATTTTCTTTATGATTCTCTGCTTCCTTTCCTCTACTACTAACACTTCGGGTAGCAGCCGCTTCTCGTTTTACAGTAGTTCGCATAATATAACTTCCCAACAGCCAATTTTATTCAGAAATTAATTAGAGGAAAAAGGATAAACCCTAGGAAAATTGAAAAACCCCCCAATTTATGAATTGAGGGAACGTTGTTGGAGAAGAAAATTATAAATAGCAAAAATTGAAGAGGCAAAAAAAAAGAGTGAAAAATTCAAAAAGGAAAACTGAAAAGTTGGAAGTTGAGCGCGCTTTGTTTTCACCTCTTCCCCCAAAACACGCACGGTAAAACTAGATAATAACCGAGGCTGTGCTCATGTTTTTTCTAATCAGCGGCACTCATCTAATCTTAACCGTTTAAATTCATCAATTATAAATTCGCATCGCAGTTTCAAACTCTTTATTTAAATTGAATGTGAATAAGAATATGAAACTTTTTTTTTCGCCCGAAGGTGATTGCCCCCGAAGGGGAGGAGCGGTGTAATGCCCAGGACCTTTTGACATTAGAAATTGCATGATCATATTTAAATGTTATGTGATTAATTGACTTTTATATGTGCTATATATTATGTACATAATTGTTTAGGGTTGCTATGTCGTCTTAGATTAATTAGAGGACCTAATGCATAAAAAGAATTATATGTTAGTTAATTGGTTAATTTTGGAGGGAGGTTAGTGTATGAAGGGGTGCCATTTAAGATAAGGTCAAGAGGAAAGATGTACCTATTCATTGGTTGCCTACTTTAGAGTTATAACCTTCCAGAAATCTGAATTTTTGGATAGCCTATGGATAGAGGAGAAAAGTAGAGAAGGGGAGGAAAGAATAAGAAAGAAAAAGAGAGAAAATAAGTGCTGGAAAATCTGGACAGGAACACTTTGGCAGACATAGCAAATCATCTCAGAATACCCTCATATTTTAACCATAGATACTAGACTACTTAAACTATATTTTGACCGAAGGAATTTCCATTTTAAGTTCTGTATTAAGAGATATCATCGTCGGAGTAGAAGGTTCTGGCAGATTGTGTAGTCTGTGAGAGATTTCACTTTTGAGATAGCAAAAGGTGCCGGTTTTCAGCGATTCTTAGTTCTTTTCGAAGAGGACTGATAGAGCTACGCTTGGGATTCAACGGGGTAGAATTTGGAGTTCTGGATTTCGAGTTATAGGATTGGGAAGTCAGTTTTAAGTCTCAGAAAATCAAGAAAAGTAGATCCTGGCAGCCTGCGTGCACTGCACTAGAAACGTCATAAAGGTAAATCTAGAATTCCAAATCCTCTGATTCTTTTTTATTTAGAAACTAGACTTATAGGGCTACGATTTGACCAGAGGAATTAGGATTTTAACTTTCAGATTTTCCTGTGTACGTCTTTCAATTAGGAACACGAACCAGATTTTCTGGATTTGTTACAAGTTAAGAACGTAACGGTGATAAGGTAAGGACCCTTCAACTTTGAGTTTTTCCAAAGCTTTCATGAACTGATTTTTATAGATTATGTATGTAGTATGAATGAAAAATGGTTTTATCATGTTTTCTTGCATAAAAGTGGATGAAGCAATATTTAATGTGAATGCATGAATTGTATGATGTTTAATTGCGCATGTCTGTGATAGCATGAGTACTTGCTGTTTTTATGATTGTAAGCATAAGGGAACATCCCATTAGGGACATTGACTAAGAAAGGATCCAATATATTTATGTTATGCTTATGTTATGGATTTTATGAGAAGTCAATGTACCTAATTTGGGATAAGGTGTAGCATGTAGAGTTGTGTTATATGATAAGTATATAGATAAGATGTTGGGAGAGGCCCAAACATCAAGTCATGATGTACGATGTCACGAACAGGATACAACGATATATGATGTTTGCATTTGATATTTGATATGAGCGGTTTTGCAGGGAAATGGAAGTCGTTTTCTAATTATTTTTCAGGTTTTGGAGTTGTTTAGTTGTCTCGTAGTAAGGGTGTAGACGACGGCCATCGTCTGTACTCGAGCTAATGAGAAGCTAGGCATTCCCACGTATACGCTAGGCTAGAACCTTCACTTCCTAGCGGTCTCGCAGTGGAGGGGTAAGAATGGCGGGTGCGCAACTGTCATTCCTAAAGCTGTCGAGAAAGCTAGGAGGTTGAGTCGCAGGTATTTATGATTTCTTGAGTGGAGGGGTAAGATGTGTAGGGTCGTTGTATGGGCGGCGATTCTGCACTCCCAATATTCTAAGAAGTCAGTAGTATTTTGCATACCATGATTTTACTGCTTTATTGGTGATTATGTTTTTTTAAAGTTATGAAATATTTTGGGATGCATAAACTATTTTAATTAAGTGTCTATATATTTCTTCATCCCAAGGTTGAAGGGATCTTACTGAGCAATAGTTGGTTTTGCTCACCCTTATCCACCTTTCCTTTTCAGATGAGCAGGATGTTAGCTATGAAGGGTACGTGGGGGACGTCGTGTTCGAGTATCAGGGAGATGACACTTTATAGACGCCTAGCTCACTTTACTGCTTTAAAATAGACTAAGTGTGATGAACTTTGAAGTATGTTTAAGTTGTAGTATTTCCTTTGAAGTTATGATGTACCATTTAAGTTAAGTTTATATATATACTATTTGAGGTTTTATTTCTTAGCATGTTTTATAGCTTCCGTTGATGCATGTATGAGTTTTATGTTATGGGTTCTGTGTTCCGTTTGGCAAAACGGAACGCTGCCAGGTCGTTTCCCGGTTACGGGGCGTGACAAGCGGAGAATACCCTAGATAGGGAAGATTGAAGCATGCCCCATGCCTAGGGAGGGAATTGCCTCACCAGAGGAGGAAGAAAACGCCTCACCAGAGGAGGAGATATATTATTGCCCCATTGTGCGGGGAGCAGGTGTCGAACTTGGGACCTTCCGGTCCCAAGCCAAAGGCTTACCCACTGGGCCAAACCTTTTGTTGACGAATATGAAACTTCAAGCATGGAAAAATATGGAATTTGAGACAATTTACAATAAAAATATGACATCCAATTTAGAACAAATGAAGTAATATATGTTTATAATAAAAATAATAATTCTTTCAACTATTTGTTTTTTTGAAGCGTGTAAATTTAATGAGAAATAAATGGTCAAATTGGACATTTTGTACAACTATTGAATAAATCTGAACGGATTTAAATTCACGTATGTAATTGCAAAAATAAATAAATTGATACGTGATTACAAAGTCAAGAAAATTTCAATGACTTTTATAAAATTAATCACGATTATAATTAAATTTTTTAAACTTATGAGTCAAATTCAACTAATCAAATCACTAATAATTAGGGGTGTTCAATATTCGGTTAAATAGAAATACCAAATCGAAATTTACTATATGGTTCGGTTTGTTCGGCATTTTTTATTTATTCAGTTCGGTTATGAAAAAGTAAAAATAATTTGGTTTGGTATTCAGTTTTCAATTTTTAGAAACCGAATTACCGAAATACCCAATACACCAATTATTATTTTACTATTCAAAAAAAATGTATTATACTTATAAGTATTATTAATATTACTTAGAATTGTTTTCAATACATATGTTTCAGTAACATTATGACAGCAGCCACTTTGTGCATTTATTGTCAAATGTTACAGCTCATACCCCGGATTATTGAGGATTTAATGGGTTATGTCACAGTAGAGTTGTATTTTGATTCTTAATTTTTAGTTTATTGTTTTTATTTTAATTGTACATTATAATTTTATCTTTAGTCTAATTTTGATTAAGTTGGGCTCCACAAAAAAAATGAAATTTCGGTACAAACCGAACCGAAACCATACCAAAATAACTTTGTTATTCGGTATTCGATTTCCATAAAAGTTTGGTTCAGTTTGGTTTTCATAAAAAGTTACAAAACCGAATCGAATTCTGAAATTTTGTTCCGAATACACACCCCTACTAATAATAAATCAATATGTGTTGTAGAAAATATGCACCAAACACACTCAAACTTTGCCCCCCACAACCCCTTCCTGAACGAGTAGTTAGGGGTGTCAACGGGTTCGGGTCGGCCCGAACTCGACTCACATAACTCGAAAAAATGTGAGGGTGAGCTGAGCGAAAAAAATTCGAACCCAAATAAGAATAATATAATTAAAAAAGAAGAAGACCTATAAATTGACATTCATTAAAGAATTCCTTAAATTTAATGAAGATGAAGGAGTGATGCATTGTAAAAGTGAACTATATGTTTATTTGGAGGAAAAACTTTACCCAACAAAGAGTGGTAGTGTTGATGAAGACTTTATTATCTTGGATTATTGTAAAGCAAATGCTCTTAAATTTCCTATTTTGTCTATGATGACAAGAGATGTATTAGAAATTTGTGTAAGTTTAGTAGAATCTGTGAGTGCTTTTAGCACCGGGATCGTGTCTTGAATCAATTTCGCAGCTCACTTACTTCCCTATACATTTGAATGATTGTAGAAGAATTCAATGTCATTGTTGAAATTTGATTTGACGCCAACAATGAAATTAAATCAATTTTTTGCAATTTCATCATTTGTTAGAATTTTAGGTGCATGAGTTCTCTTAATTTTTTTTTATATAAGACTCATTTTATTAGCATAACAAACAATTATGTAATTTATGCTTCTCTTGTTTTTCTCTATATGAGGCTTTTACAATTATGAGACCCCATTTCTTTTGTTTTAGTCTATATAAGTATTTTTGTCTACGTTGTATGTAGATTCTTTAACATTTGACATTGTTATGTGTTTATCTTTGTTATCTTTTTATTAGTTTAGTTTGCTTCAAGAATTAAGTATCATTATATTATGTATATTTGTATTCTTGTCAGAATTTAGTTTAAATGCTCATTGTATTATACTATTTTTGCTACAATATTTTTTTGCTAATATAAATTTAGCTCATAAGGCTCGTGAGTTTAACTCAAGCTCACATTAAAGTATGAGTTGAGCGTGAACTCAATGTTTGTGAGCTTTTTCGGACTGAACTTTCCAATTTTTATGTAAGATAAGTGTGAGGTAAGCCAAACTTGACTCACATATCTAATTGACCCTCTACGAGGAGTCCCAAGTCCTAACAACAAGAGACGTGAACTCATAATTAACGAACCTATGAATTTTGACTTTATTAGTGGGCTTGGAGGCCCATGAAGATCCATTGTAAGTTAATCTAACAGTGGACCCCAAAGAGACAGGTTGCTGTGGGTTTAACTCTATATCAACAATAAATAAATGGGCTGAAGTCTTAAGAGCCCAAGTCTTTGATGCAAGGGTCTATTACAACCATACCAACTTTTTGGACTTTTTTTCCCAAATAAATCCCACATTGGTATTCTAGAAAACAATGTAACCGTATATAAGGAGGAGAGTCAACTAACATAAGCACGACCTTACTTGAACAGGATCTGTTCTATAGGCTCGTACCTCTGTATCCTTGATTTCTAAGGAGACAGGAAACCAAGCTTGGTGGATGAACAATGACCACTTGATCAGAGCGTGATTAATGGTTAACCGGCAGTATATGTCGGGAATACTGTAGATGATCGTTCTTGGTTGTCAAATTGACAATTGAGGTGATCAAGTGGTTGTCTGACAAGCTCTCAAATTTTTTTTTGCCGCCTGACATTTTTGCTTGATTTTCTTGCAGTTCCTTTTATAGTTACCAATATACAAGTAACATCGTCAGCAGCCTGCCAGAGCCATTTTTCCGAGAATCATGCTACCATTAGAGATGCTCTTAACAACTTCTAAGATGAAGATAAGTTTATTGCTTAAATCAAAATAAAACTAATCGGCATGTAAAGTAAGTAGAGAACATCCAGAACAGCAATCAGGAGGTGAATATACTGAATGTTCATTTAATTAATGCTATTTCGTTAGTATTAAACAAGTTTGCATGGGAATGGTATGTTCCTACAAACATCAATACAAATTGTTTGCCCAAAATTGAGAGCACAAAAAAAGAAAAAGAAAGAATAGCACAATGGTTGCTCCTATCTGCAATATGTTACATTCGTTCCGTACATCTACCCATCCCCAAATGTTCTGTTGATCCACACCTCTGCAAGAACGTCACTCGACCCCTTTTGTGCAAATCATCTTGATGGATATCACATCTTGTATTTACTTTTTCTTACTTCCTTCCCCCCGAGGGCATCGCGATTCCTCCCAAGCCTCAAGTATTGACTACTTTCCTCGACTCGGGTGTTCCAATTTCCGACGAGCCTGGGCTGTCAAATTTCTCAGAGACTGGTTTCACTTGAAGAAATCAGATCCTCCACAAGTTTCCACATTCAGTTTTACCCAATATCTGTAAATTCTGGTGGTAACGTCAGACAATCATCAAATCCAGATATCAAGCCACTAATATCTTCATGCGAAGCCATGTCTGTAGTTTCTGTTACTGCAGCTATTCCACGATCAACGTCAAAGTCGAAGGAGGAAAACCCATCTAACAACTCATGGAATCCATAATCAGGAATGCTTGACGATGCCAGATTTTTGTCTATTCTGAAAATATTTGAAATTGTTGCTGGAGGTTGGGCTATTGAATTATTATGCACATTACTAGAATCCACGGCTGTCTTCCTCATTTTTGCTCTGGAGGCCTTAGTTGAATCAGACAGTAGCTTGTGTTTCCCTAGAGATTGCGATTTCAGTGGATTTCGGGATTTAGCATCTCCAGTTGGGAAAGCCAGTAAAGCCCAACTCATACAATCTTCGGCACAAGATCTAGATGCATCTCTGGAAAAGAGAAAAGACAAACAGGTTATGTTGCAAACACTACGTAAATAAGATAGCTGGGTATATTCTTAAATGTAAAATCAAACGGCAAGTACCATCAGAAAAAAATTCAACTTTCCACGGCAAGAAGTCATACCTGAAACGATTTGTAGCCAAATTTTGGGAAGATCTTAAACGGTTATCTTCTTGGACTCGCATAATTGAAGATGACGGTGAATAAGGCTCAAGTATTGAAAGACTCACAAGAGATGGCAGGGACACTGTTTTATCAACTTGGTTATTCAGAAATTCAAGGGTAACATCCAACTTCTCCGAAATGATCGCAGCTTCCTCCTTTTGGTTGTAGTTAGGCACCTGGTCATCCTTCAAAGATCTATCAACATCAGAGAGAGCAGATGCTACTAACTTGCTGCTAAAATTTAAATTATCAAGTGCCTTCTTCTCTGATGGTTGCCTTCTAATGTGACTAGAAAAGTAATCCACTGCTGAATTCATTAACCTCCCTGAAGAATACATGGAACTTTGGGAATGCATAAGGCTGCCCCCGTGACTACCACGGGTAGAAACCTTCCAGGCGATGGAAAACAGGTTAAAGAAATGTTTCTGAATGAGAGGTTCAGGATCAGAAAGTTGGGAAGCGACATTCACCAATGTCTTGATGTTGTCCTGATACATACGAAGAACGTGTTTAGCGGAACCAAACATAAGAAATTTAACAAGAGAGTCTGAATATGTATCAAATAGTACAAAAAAGTAATTGCAATAAAAAGGTAACAAATAAGTTCCTTATAGAGACCTGTCGGTCTAATTCAAGTCAACACTGCAAGGGCTCATGGATTTTTTTATGCTGGGGGAAAAATAATAACTTGTTCAAACGGAACTAAAATGTAGAAATTACAGTTGTCTCACATCACTAATCCGGTGCCATTTATCAACTATCAACTATCAAGTAATAGTAATAGTTTTTAATTACGAAATCATATATTTCCTTCTTTTTTATTCTTATTTTGTTTTCTTCAGTACCAAGAACAAGGCAGTTCAAATTCATTTTACCTCAGTAACTTTGAGAAGACCCTTCCCAGAGCTAGCATTGCCGACTTTATCATTATTTACAGTATCATTGCCAGACAAAACATGTCTTTGGATCAGATCTCTAAACCTCTCACAACAATGAACAGGATGTCTATATCTGCCACGGTAAAACCCACCAGCAGTCGTTCCATAAAGAATTTCACTCACTAAACTCCAATTCGACCCATACTCCTGTACAGCAGCACAAAGGACAGTGTCCTCATGCGGGGACCAAAAATCCGGAGATGGAAAGAAGTCTTTGGACCAAACATTTCCCTTCCTTTTTAGCTTCTCAGGTTTTATTGTCAATATCCGCTTCACAGGCATAGATGTGATTGAGATTTTCCCTCCCATCTTGCTTCTGCTAACCAACTTAAATTCTGTGTCGTGAAAAATACTGTCAGATTGTGTTGAATGGTTAGGTTCATCCAGCAGACTACCCATCAATTTGGAATGCAAATCTAGAGGCACAATTTCAGAAGCTTTCTTGTATTTTTTGGACTTCTTTTTGTTCCTATCTCCATCATCATATGGTCCTTGTTTTCGCTTCTTCTTCAACTTCAGACGTGGAGATGGAACATCTGACATACTTGTCACCTCATCAAAGGTCATCTCTTCATCCAGGGACATTGAATCTATTGGCGACTCTTCTTTTGCAGTTTTGAATTCAGAAGCGAAACGCTCCTTTCTTCAGAGACTTGAACTTGGTTTTCTTTGCCTTTTTCTTTGACTTGGGCTTACGAGCGGATGGAGTATGATTACTGCATAGCAAGAGGTTAGTTAAATTCGAAGCAAAAGATTATGGGAACATTATAATAAATACGTGCACCTAAAACAAGAAATAAAGGAACAAACTTTTCAGTAAACTTGTGAGAAGAACGAGAACTCACAAATTTCACCTAATATGTTATTCAATAGCAAACATTTTGTAGTCTATAGGTTTAAAAAAAATCCGTTTACTGTGACTTTTGGTAAAACCTAGATAATTTCGGGAGAGAGAGAGAGAGCTCATTTTATTGACTTCAAATGAGGTCAGCAGAAAGATTAAGAAGCATGAGTTGAAGTATTTTTCATAGGCAGAATGCCTTTAGGAGTCGCCCTGATTACTAGTGGTAGGCGGAGACTTCTATTCCCTATATCTTTTACAGGAAATTGAAAAATCCATCATCATAACATAGGTTTGATCAGAAGATTGAGAACAATGGCAGATGAAGTATAGTCTTCGTTTCTTTAAGGGTGCAGATGAAGTCTAGTCAAAGCAAAACACAGTTAGCTTCATTGTAAATAAGAGTTTTCAGGTATTGGAACATCCAATTGAATACAAGGTGAGTTGCCATGAATAGTTGTTTCTTGCAAAGTGAAAAAGTTGGAAAACTACTATAAGGTACACGTACCTTGCAAGCTCAGAATTCGCGAGTTCTGCAAGTTCTTTCTCTTTAGCTTCAGCTTCCAGATCTTCCTGCAACTAACAAGCATTTCCAAATAATCTAGTTAGAGAAATTTGAGCAACAGATCTCACCCATTCAAAATGAGCGCTTCACCCACTTTTACAACGCAGTACATGGAAGAAGAGGGTTAGGAGGAATATCAAGAGACTCCACTAACCTGATGTTGAGCCAAAACCTCAACTTGCTGGCGGTATACCTCAGTTGCAAAATCAGCATCCCAACCTATTATAAGGAAATTTAAGGAAATTTAAGCATCTAAACGGTCTCAAAGAATGATTGTAGAGACAGAAGTCCTTTTGAATCCAAAGGCTAAATTCGAGCACTTGTAAATAGCAAATCTTTGCTAGAGGATGCTTACTTTCATATACCAGAGGTTCTTCATCATCATCAATATCAGCTTCCATGTCTTCCTTCAACTTCTCAATGCGATCCAGTTCCCAATGTTTTTCCTCAATCTGTACTTGTGTTTCGACTGCTGTCTTATCTATGATTGGATCCCATAACTCCATAAAACGTATGGCATATCGGTCAATTGGACGTAGCTGATTCTCAAAGGATATAATTGTTTGTCCTGACGCAGCAGCTGCTGCAGCCATCTCTCTGACATCAGCCAACATGTCGAAATCATCATCTTTACCAGCAAGAGTTAGGGATTGACTTTCAGTTGGATCTTGCACATTTGGTGGTCCTGCGCCATCCTTGTTCAATATTGCAGCGAAGCCACCATTTTCAGCACTTGATGTCACAGTTGGACCACCAGTATCAGCCGCTTCTAATGCCATAGTCACATTCTCAGCATTTGATGTCATACCCAAGCCTGCATCATTATCACCATTTGATGTCAGAGTCAGGATACCATTCTCAATATGCTCATCAGCTTTCATATCCTCCTCATTGACAAGATCATCATCTTCCAATCTACCCAATAGCTTCTTCTGTAAACTCCTGATTTTCTACAGCCTCTTCCTGTTCTACTTTCTTAAGTGCCATATAGTCTGCTTCATCCTCAGCATGTTTCAGAGCAGCCTCCAAATCTGCATTAGACGGAAGAATCTCAACACTGTCATTGCACTTCTCCTGTTTTTGCATGTCAGCGGAAACAGTTTGATGGCCTGAAAACAATTCAATAGGATCCAGCTTCTTGAAAAACTCGGTGTTATAGCCTCCACTTTGAATAACCAAATCATCAAGGACACGCTTCTGATTTGCCTTCTTCAGAATATTCTCTTCGATAGTGCTCTCACTGATTAACCGATAGATGTGCACTTCACGTGTTTGTCCTATTCTATGACAGCGATCTTGGGCCTGTTGATCCATAGCAGGATTCCAGTCACTATCATAAAAGATGACAGTATCTGCACCAACTAGGTTGATGCCAACACCACCACTGCGAGTTGACAAAATGAATATAAAAAATTTTGGATTTGTATTAAATCGTTGCATCAGCGTTTGCCTCTCTTCTGGTGGAGTGGAACCATCGAGGCGCATGTATGTATAACCATACAGGCTGATGAAAGCCTCCAAAATATCAAGCATCTTCGTCATCTGGGTAAAAATTAAAGCTCTGTGACCTCCCAGCTTTAATCTCCTAAGCAAAATTGCAAGCTCTTGCAACTTACCACAATCAAACTGTATAAGCCGCCTATCTGGGAAATATACTTGCCTCCGAACAATTGCAGGCCGAAAAGGTGTCAACAGAGGAGAGAGAAGCTCAGAGCATTTTTCCTTATAAGCTGGTTCAATAAAGACGGGGGCTTGACCTTTACTACACCAGCAAACTGGGGATGGGGCACGTGCTGCAGGAATTGCGAACATGAAACTCTCTACCTGATTAGCCATTAGTTCAAATCGCTCAACTGGTGAGAGTATCATGTCGGCGAGCTTAGAGGAATACGAGTAAGATGTAGGATTATTCTTCTTACAATGGATATCATAGACAGGATGTTTCACAGTGACGAGCTCTCTCAATCCTGTTGAGTAAATGGGTTTCCTCTTGCACTTCAAGCAATTCCACCATGCAATAGATGCTGCCCGTTCCCTTGCTTCTCTCCATCTTTGCTCCACAAGCTTCTTTCGAATCTCTGCAAAAATGTTCATACCATGCAACTTATTCTTATGCTGGAACGGAAGCCCAACTGCTCCATCAACTAGGTTGACACAACCCTCAATTAAGTTTGAGGGGGTTTCAATGGCTTGAATTTCTTCACTCTCCCAAGATGCCATACTCATATCTAGATGTGTAAACTGGAACCCTAAACCATTAATGTCAACAGCTGAAAATGGACCAACTGAAACCATTGAGCAAACAGATGAACTCAATTGCATATTGATGCCACTCATATCGTAAGAACTAACAATTGGACGTCCTTCAAATAAATCAGGGTGATTGCAGACTTTGCGGAGTTGCATTATGACACTTATCATCCCAAAAAAATTTGAACTCGCTAGAGTAGCTTGTGTCTCTGAGCTAGCGATGAAGTCCTCATATAAGTTACGCTGCCTCTTTGAGAGTCTACAATAGATGACATGTTCATGTTTCATAGGAAGCTGCTTCTCCACATCCCTTTTCAGTCTACGAAGAATAAAGGGTCGGAGTACATTATGCAAGCGATCAACCACCTCTTTGTTTACCTTTTCTTGTCCCTCAACCATCCCTGATATTGGGTTGCTGAACCAATCCTTAAATTCTTGATGAGATTGAAAAATATGTGGCATCAAGAAGTGCATCAAAGACCAGAGTTCCATGAGATCATTTTGAAGTGGAGTCCCGGTTAAAAGGATACGCCTTTTTGAGTTAAAATTCAGAAGTGTTTGCCATCTTTGTGACTTCCAATTTTTTATCAAATGAGCCTCATCCAAAATCAAGTATTTCCACTTCTTCCGCTTAAAAACTTTCGAATCCTGTATAACGAGCCTATAAGTTGTTATGCACACATGAAAAGAATTTGGCTTTAACCAGCCTTGTCTTTTTATTTTCCTCTCTTTTGCACTTCCAAAGTAGGTCAATATTTTGAAAGCAGGACACCACTTTAGAAACTCAGTTTCCCAGTTGAGCATGACACTAGTTGGAACAACAATGAGATGAGGACCCCATATTCCCTTTTCCCAAGCTAGGTGAGCAAGCAGAGCAATTGTCATGATAGTCTTTCCCAGGCCCATTTCATCAGCCAAAATCCCATTAAGTTTCTTCTCATACATAGTAACGAGCCAGTCCAAGCCGATATGTTGATACTCACGAAGAGGATACTTCAGAAGGAAAGGGAATTTCGTACGCACTTTTGTGGTTACGAATGTGTTACCCGTAGGCTGTGCTGATCTGGCAGCAGCAGCTGCATTAGTAATCGTGTTCTCACTTTCCCCTCCTCCTCCAGCCTCTTCCTGGCATTCACTTCCCCTTTCTGCTTGAGAACATATAGTTGGCTTAGCTGCCAGAGAATCTTCTTTATTCTTCAGCTGCTTCAATTCGTAATCCTTTTGAGCAGGTGATTTTGTAAAATTCTTGGATGCGGTAGCATACACAGAGTCGGAATTATCATACTGCTCTTTCTCACCCTCGAAATCCTGATACACAACCAAATTGGATTAAAGTTGTCAAATTTTATCAAGGTAATCCCTGGACATTAAGTAAGAAGCCACCCATCTCATACCTTCTTATACCTTGAAAGCAGTTCTTCTACAGGAATTTCACTCTCTTTATGCAGTAGCAATATCTGAAGAACAGCCATTCAAGTCATAAGATCAAAGCTGATGATGTGATTAGAAAGATACGGAATAAGAACATCAGCTACAACTATATTTAGAGATTTCAAAAATTATTATAGAACCCCCCACCCCACCCCAAACACAATCAAACAAAGAAGAAGAAGGTAAATGAAACCGCATGTTCATACCTCATCTATAGGATCCACGGTATCTGCCTTGGTTAGTTTCTCCTCCTCTGACAAGGTTGTCTCATCATCCTGAAATTCAGTGTCAGATTCATTCATGCCTTTGAGATTTTGCATTATGGATCAAGTCAGGCAACCAGTGAAGCTGGTCTAAAAAGTAAATTCAGACTCATGATGAGAACAGAAAAATTATCCATGGAGAGATGGCAGAAAAAGGAACACTAAATAAATAATGACGACTTGAAAACATCAACACAGGCCTAGATGGCAACCAATTCCACAAAAACCGGACACTAGTAAACAGCATAATCCAACAGCAGATCAAATTAGCAATAAAACGAAGACACAAACCAAACACGTGAATTGTTCTCATATTGCTGTTCACACACGTCACAATGTCTAAATTTACAAAAAGGAAATTAAAAATGATTTTGATATGGTGCCCACTCTACTACCTTCCTGCATAGGAAGACACTGGACACTTGGACAATGATTCTTAAAGTACCGGCTATACACTATATCCACATCCACAACACTTGTTCTTATCCATTATCAAGTGCACTATCTCACAAGGACAAGGCCAGAAAACTTAAGAATTTCAGGCCTGAGCCAACCTAGAGATGGATTGCTTGGGTCAATTCATCTTCATCTCTACTGCAAATTCATATCTGAATATTGGCAGTTTTCTCCTTTAAAAGACCGTAAATCCTTATGAATATCTTCTTTTCCATCTAAACTTCCCCAAACAGGCCCATTAAGAAATACAAATTTTTACTTGCCCTCAAATTTAGATTATAATATAGAAGTTGTATGTATACTCAATAATCGTTCTTTCGTTTCTGAAATTCTCTCTTAGTAGCAAAGCCGCCAACAAAGCAACAAATTGAAGCTCCAAATATTCCATCATAGAACACACATCAAAAGTAAAATGTATGCTACTATGAAAAAGAAAAAACGAGGAGGAGGAGGGAGTGGCAGATTAGGGAAGAGTTTGAAAGAAAAATCTTTACAGTGTTGTACTCTCTTTCTTCTCCAGTTGAAAGGTCAAAATCTTCATCCTCCTGCAAATATTAGGAAGACACAAAATAAAGCTGGGAAGTTAAAAACTTCAGAAATACTTTCAAAAACCCACTCCATGTTAAGCAATCAATAAAGAGGACACGATCTAAAATCTAAATTCCATATCAAGAAATTGAAGTTACTATAGAGACAGTTATCTTAAAAGGTTACAGTTATTAAGACAAATCATAAACCACAGTCAGAAGTGTACATAGAGTAGAAACCACCTATGTTACTCGAACTCGGGTACGGGTATGTATTTAGGTGTCAGGTACTTAAACATCTAAAACAAAGTGCCTGATCAGTGCTGACCAGATCTGGTAAGTATGCCATACCCATACCCATGTCGTGTCGACACAGGTACGGCAGGCATAAACGAAGAGTTTGAGTAACATAAGAAACAACCATACGGCCCACAAAAGGAAAAAAAAACGAATAAAGACGTGCTACCAGCAAGAGAACTTAAAATTATTGCATCTTTTTAGAATAAAATCCAATAAATTAATTAAAATGAGGAGTATAATAATTGTCCTAAAAGAAATGAACTGACACCAAATCTCTTAGGGCTCTAACAATGTTTGTACTTCCTGTACAAATTTACCGCACATAAGATTTCAAACGAAGCAGAACCCTTAGTACTTCCTCTCATTTATGCAAAATCATACAAATTAATATGCATGACATTTACGACAGTGTCATATGAAACCTATTCTTCCCAATACACTTAACAACTAATTTAACCACCAAACAAGCAAATTAACCAATGTGTTTCCAGAGTATTATCAATTAAATCCTTACCTGTTCATCACTAAATTCATCAAAGATATGTTTCTTATCCAGCACTTGAGATTTATTTGACAGTTTTCTGATCTCGTCTGCTTCAACATCGGAAAAATGGTTATCCGATAAAAATCCATTACTCCCATCCTGTAAAAAGAGCAAAATATCAAAATGAGCACGAAGACGCAACCACAATTCATTAGAGGAACCATAAAGACATACAACTTACACAACGACTGACCAGAGGTTGAAGGCGAACTCCAACAGTCGCTCGTGCATACGGTGGCAACACCATTCTCCTTTCCTGAAAGAAGTAGTGAACAAATTAGTTTAACCAAGAAAGTAGAATATAATTACTTCAGATAATAAGCATTTTCAGTTGATGTAATTACTTCAGATACCAACCATTTTCAACTGATGTAATTGCTCCAGCTCCACCAGCAGTATCTTCTGGACTACTTTCTCTGCTAGCTGAGAATTTAAAATAATTATATTCCGCAGCAGCAAAATTGTAAAGATTCTGAATCACTAATAGCATAAAATATGATAAAACTGTCTATCTTTAAAACTGTATTTTGCTGGACTGCACACCATACGCCTCTTTTATTTAAATACCAATAGACGTATACAGAAGACAGGTAAGAATTACCTCTCTCGGCATAGCGTTTAAGAAGTTCCTCTAGAGGTAGATCAGTTTCATCTTGCAAAGAAGCTAATTCTTCATCTCTTTCTTCTTTGGTTATGTGAGCCTCATCTTCCTCGAGAGTATGCTCATCATCTTCCTAAAACAGCATAAAAGTTATGTAAACTCACAATTTAAAAAGTACACCACATCATAATCTAGAAATAGCAGTTGCTTCCGTCCTATAGAATACTTTCTTCAAATGTCTCTGCTTATCCAAGATAAAAGAAAGCATAAAATAGGACACAGCCAAAACTCTTGAAAAGTGACGACACCTAAACAATCTAGACAAGGTACATGGGAAGATTACCTATACCTTTATATAAGTTTCAAGTTATAATTTTTGCATTTAAAAAACAAAAACTTCACTGGAAAAGTGGGTCCAGTACAGAGTCTAAAAGGTCACTAGTTTTGAAATCAGCAAATCTAAATATCCTAAAACTATAACAATGAAACAAAACACTTCTCGAAGATCTCTCGGAGTGTCTCCGTAGGTAGTAGTATCAAGAGAAATAAAAGCCATCATTACACCTAGAACCCAGGGAAGTAGATGCTATTGAACCAAGCAGATGATAGAGCTTTGGAATTACTAGCACGTGTAGGTGGTCGTAACAAAACAATTTGATAAAGAAAGTAACCAGAAAGGCAACTATGACTTACTAATTCATCCTCAGAGTCCACATCATAGTCTTCGTCAATATCAGGTGAATTTGACTGAGATTCTACCAATGTAGCTGAATAAGAAAAAAGCAGGGATCCATATGAGGTAAACCAACAAAAACAAGAAGTGTCGCCTTACCAATATTTTCTGCAGCATTTCCCCCGTCACCTTCACCTTCTTTGCTTTGTATTCTCAATGGTTCTCCAGGGGAAGACGAGTTCAATAAATTGCAACGACCTGGTGAGCTCACAAGGTTCTCCGCCAGCATTGTAGAGTACCTGGTACAAATCCATGTAATATGACATCATTTTGCTGCCAATTAACCTGCAAAACTGGCAAGTGTTGGTTTATATGTAACCATTGCATAAAACATCATTTACCTCTCTGTTTGGCCTAGAAGAAACTCAAGCTGTTTATCCAATGCCCTCTTCTTTTTCTCATCAAGCTCCAGCTGATGCTTGTAAAGAACCTTCACAAACGGTAGTTCATGGTACTTCATTCTAAATGTAACAAGAAATATGGAAAGCCTCATCCAAAAAAAAATTCGTCCGAAATGGGCTTACCAGCTTCTCTATCTTCAACCAAAATTTCTTTACATCCTTTGAAATATTCAGTGCAACTTTTCTCAACCGCTGCTCTTCTTCCTGGTAGCAAATTTAGATTGCTCAAACAAAGAAAATGGTATATGTGAATCGGGAATACAAGATCCAAAATCATTTAAATTGGTTCCCCTACTGGGACGCTAAAAAAAAATTCAGGACAAGGAAAAAAGGGATGGAAAAAAGATAACCTTTACTCTCTTCTCCCCCCTTGTTGCCTGATCCAGCATACCCTTGCTAGCTCTCAAGGCAACCTTCTTTGCTTGTGCCAATTTCCATTTTCTCTCAGACTCGAAGTCCTGAGCAAAATGATAGTATGGAGAAATAGAAGATTAGAAGTTTGAATTATTCACCAAACATTGAGCGATAAACATGTATAGAAAGACAGGATATGCTTTTTACCTTCGATAACCAAACCATCTCTTCCAGAACATGATCCCAATGTGTTTTGGGGCGCTGAGGCTCTTTGGGAGCCTCAAGTGCCTGTAAACAGAAATTATACATTGATGAGTAACATGGATCACTAATGAAAAAAGATCAAATGACGAGTTTCACAAAATTCCACTAAGAAGGGCACTACAAATTGTTCCTTGGTTTGATTTTCTGGATAATCAGTCGAAAACCGAAATTAGGATCCTTCATTAGATAGAGCATATCAAGATTCACCTCGATAAATCATTCAAGTTCAGCAAACAAGCAGTTAAATGAGCTTTGCATTTGCAAAAGGCCCACTTCACCAGTCCATTCTGCAATCTACCGCTAAACAAACCTAAATAGGTTACTTAAATGCTTCCACAGTGCAAATCCGTGAGAATACAAGTATTTCTCTCTACTTTTACAGATTAAAAAAATAGCATAAACATTGGAAACATGGGTACAGGAGAAGTGCAGGACACAGATGAATCATTTCTCGTAGAAAGACGAAGCATAACAAAGGTAAGAGTGTAAAACTGCTATCCCAATTGTTACCTTTTGTCGCCTGGCCCGTGTTTCATGGTCCAGCTTTGACCTAGGACCTTTAGAGGCCATGATTATCTAACGAACCCCTACGCTATGTCATGCTTAAAGCTTGCACCCTGAGAAGAAACAAAAACCCCAAAAGATTAGGCAATGGAATCTTTTCATCTAGACAAGCATACAAAAAATATAAAGACAAATGCATGGGATGTGGAAGACCACAAGAAATGAGTAAAACATGGTAAATCTGATTTTTAGGCCCCAGTGTAGTAGAATCTCGAAACAATTAGTTGTCTTGCAACCCCTATCTTCTCATTCTTTGACTCCGTGTAGTAGCTCTTATTTCGCTTACCCAGACAACTGTAAAAGGCTATCTAGAATGAATTATTGACAAACAATTATGCAATTACAGATAACATTCTCCTAGATAAATTTGTCGATGATATAAAAAATACCTATAAAATTAAACAATTATCTTTTCACTAGAAAATCTACTGCAGAATGCAAAAGTAACTAGACTTGCATAAATTTTACTAATGAAACGAGGAAGGGGAAAAATGGAAAATGGGAATTTTACTAATGAAAAGAAGAAATTTTAATGATGAGTCGAAGAAATACACAAAGTTGGATGAGGCCTACTGAGGGGAGTAAAATAAAAACTACAGTGATGCAGCAGCCCTCCAATCTCTTTGTAAATTGATCAACGCTTGCCCGTTCTTTTATAAACAACTTTGAATTCGACACATGTTACGATCCAAAGTAGAACTAATATTCCACATATTTTTCATAATGCAACTATTATTCCGTGGATCTCTAAATGTAAACTAATTTTTTTTCAGAACACTATTATTAATTAATTTGCATAGACAAAATTACACTTTTGCGGAACTAATGGCTGTTCACAAAACTAGCTTCATTATTTCACGTCTACGTTTTCGTCTTTGCCTGCAATTTAAAATAACTAAAAGAAAAGGTTCAGAGAAACAATACTGTCTAAAACAACCAAAGAAGAAAATAATACAAGATTGCCTTATTAACCCTTTGAAATGAAACTAAATCAACTATTAGTTTTTAGAAGCTTATTTCAAATATCATGCTCTTTTGAATCTTTGAAAAAATAAATAAACGGGAACAAGCACTTGATATAAACAGCTCTCAATAGGCAGGGCTTCAGAAATTTGCAGAGTTTATCAGTTGACCACTTGTCCTAATCAACCTAGATTTCATACATCAGAAACTTGAATTCATATGATGGCAACAATCTCAAACTTTTTTATACAGAACTACAAAATATAAAAACAAAAACAAAAATTAAACAACAAAAAGGGCCTACTAAAATTGTTTTTTTCCAATTTAAATCCTATAAATGGTCACAAGTATACTTTCACAACCCTTTTTTCCGGAGGAGGAGAAAATATCGTGCTGTGATCAGAAAATATGAAGCCCCATTTACACAATAGGACTTTTTTAGCTTATATTTAGGAGAAATCCATTGGATTTGAAGAACTCGCCATTCACATGCCCAACGAATTTCATTTTTATTGCTTGAAGGAGCCAATAGTAAATTCAGACCACAGCGCTCCATCCACCACGTAATAAGGATCGATCCAAAAACTTAAATTTAGTCCAATAAACAGATACATTATTTCCACTTGTCAAACTCAAGAAACTCCAGACAAGAATGAAATTTTGCCAATGTGTAATGAAAATGGTCTAAGCAGTGTTATCAATCCCGGATAGCGGCGTGGAGCGGCCGACCCCGAAAACGCTATAGCGGGAGCGGCGCTATTTGAAATTTTATGCAAATAATTAAAAATATATATTCAAGATGGCAACCTTGAGAAGCACTTGCAGATGAAGATATATTTTGATTTGAACCAGAAGATGTCAATCCAACTTGAGATGAAGTTTTTAAAAAAAAATAGAGTGGCCGTTGTTTGGGTTGCCGGTGACTGGTGGAGAAAATAGATGAAGGAGATGAGAATATATGAGAAGAAGAGAAGCATAAGGTTTTTTTTTTTTGCAGCGTTGAATAGATGAGAAGAAAAAGGAGCATAAGATATTTTTAATTGCTTTAAGCGGTTGTAGTTTAGGTTTAGGACTTTTTGAGTTTGTTATTACCATTTTGCCCCTATTTTACTTTTTTTTAAATGGGCAAAAAAGACTTTTCAATGATGATCCAAATAGCGCCGCTATTTGAGCCGCAATCATCCGCAACACTATTCAAGACTCATAGTGGCCAAAGGCCGCTCCGCTCCACTATGGGCCGCTATCCCGCCGAAATTGACAACACTGGGCCTGAGCAACTATAAAAGGAAAGTAGGAATAGAAAGAGTAGACATTATTCAGAAGTCACTGGTTGTCAATTCAGAAGGTGTTTCTCACTAATAACACTTCCATTACATTCATAACTAATTGAAATCTTCTAATTCGTGAGTCTTATTTCCAAGGGTCCACCCAACGTGACTAATCACCATTTACTTTTGCAGCCACAAAGGGAAACACCAAATGCAACTACAAAGCTTCAAGTCAACTTTTTGGCTCCGGTTTAGCCAAAAGCTCTAAATGAACACTTCAAATGGGCAAAAGGCCTTTTGGTTTAGCAAGGGAGTTCACTGTCACCAACATATCTATCTAAAACCCAGAACTATTTATCTTCCTGCCCAAAGAAAATGCGAAGCAATTACTAGTTAAGCTTAGGAAGCAAGAACACTCAACGTCCTACCAACTTTTTCTCCAATCAGCTCCGTGTAGTCTATAAAAGCTCTTAATAAACACTTACGAGGAAGGAAGAGAGGAGGATTCCTGCTTTCTTAAGGTAGTTCTTCTCATCATAACCCAAAAAGTATGATTACGTACACCAATTCTTATATAATTCTACAATCTTTCTCTTCACCTATCCCACAACCCAAAAAGTAAAGATTAAGAAAAAAGAAAATGCACTTAGATAATTCCACCAAAATAAAGAAATAAATGCATGTTGGACACCCAGCTGACAAACTGAAAAAGAACTTCAATAGCAAATGCAACTTAACTTCCCGCTAAACAATCAAAAAATTCGTCATATCAACTCATATACAATGCAACTTTGGCCCGACAACAAAGTTCAACTAACAGATTCCCCTCCAATGGATAGGTCCAGGGTTTAGCGTCAGAAAGCAAAGGAAGTGGGTAAACACTGTTGATCTTCCTAACAAAAAAAATGCAACTTTGTCCGGACAACAAAGCACAGCTAACAACTTCTCCAACCAGTAAGTCGGGGTTCGAGTCACTAAGGAGGCAACTTTGGCCGCGGTTTTGCAAATTACACCACCATAGATTTCTTTTCTCATATGTCCAAAAAAAATTAAAACAAGAAACAATAAAATAAAACTACATGCATGCTACTCAGCAAAAATAACAGCCAAGTCACTACCTTTATCACAAAACATAAATGAAAATTAAAAAATATAGCAAAAAAGTAACAGAAACTCACCAGCGAGAAAGTCTCAGAATTTTCCCGCTGAAAATTATCGCTTCTCACAGAGAAGCCTCCCAATGGCGACGGAATAAATTAATAAATATCTTTAAAAAAATACCTAACCAAGAAGAGATCTACAGAGAACTAGAAAAACTACAAAATCTGTAAAGACGAGGAGGTTTTTAAGAGTAATTTATCTATGAAAAACTCGCCGGAGACGATTTTTAGGGTTTAAGCACCGATCACTTCCGACGGAGTTTCAGATCCGATGAACTATTTATATGGAAATAGAAATCGGAGATGTAAAAAAAAATTTTAAAAAAAATGTATTTTTTTAGTTTTTAGTTTTTTTTTTTTTGGGAGAATTTTTGGGAGTTTACTCTGCGGTGAAGACTACTGCGGACGGGTGATGATGAAGGGGATAGTGTGGTGGGTACAGTTTTGACGACTGTGATTTTTGGGCCTTTTTTCAAATCCAACGGTTAGGAAAAGTAGGAGAAAATTGCTTAACCTGCTTTGGATTAGTACTAATCCCATTCCCAACCAACGCTTTATCCAATAATCTTCTCCCATAATGATCATCTCCATATACATCTAAACGTGTGACTAGTGTTACAATTTTAAAAGCTTTTTGTCACTAGTCACTCTCTCCTTGTAAGGATTCATCAATTTCTTTGATATTGTTTTTAAAAAGTTAATTTAGATATTCATCAATTACTTGGGATTACAAAAATTTTGTTGTTGTTGTTGTGTCACAATCATAAAAGTGTAGTGAAGAAACATAAAGAATCGCTATTAAAGTATGTTAATCCATTATAAAGGACCTATGGTTGAATCGAACGGTTAGGAAAAGTATTTATTAAGAAATCACTATTTATCGTGTGACTTGTTGGGCACGTGTATTATTGTCGCTCCGGTTAGCCGAATTATGTTAATTTTGGGCATTTTGGCACCCAAAAATAGCTGTGGGTATAAAGAGCTCATAAAATAGTTTATGGTCATAACTAGTTATTGGTCATAAATACTCTCTCCAATTCTAAATATAAGACTCTTTAGACAACTTTAGAAAAGTAAGGAACTTGTTATTTTCACCTATAAACGATAATTAATTTGGATAACTATAAATCTCCTAAACGACAATTAAATAGGAATGGAGAGAGTAGTAATTTACACAATTGCTCAACCCCCCTTTGGATTGTACTAATCTCATTTTCCAGGCAACACCTCTTCTTTTCATCCATACGCCCTCGCGCGAAGTTTTTTCTTATCAAAGAATGGGATTTTTCATTCATTGTTCGATGGTTACCGGCACAGCAAGTATACAAGACAATTTCAACTAGGATAATACAAAAAAGACCGAACGCAAAATAAGCACAATGCCTACACTATGATTACATAAATAATCCCTATTATGAAATTTTTTATTTCTCCAAGATTTCATCAATTATATAGACCTAGCCTTAAAGACATGTTCATGAAGCAAAATTGCATGTAGTAACTATGTTTGGTAGAAGTCACGGATTTAATCGACACATCCTTGAAGGTTGAGATATAGTCTTAATTTTTCACCTACTAAGCTTCTTCCGGACTTTGTCTACGACCCTAAGGGTGAGTCCCGAATTCAAATTTGCCAATTCAGTCAATTAAATTCCATTTTTTTTTAATTTTTTAGAACAAAAAAAAATTGACTTAATTCGTATTCGAATTCAGAATTACCTAATTCGAATTGATCGAAATGGCCAATTTGGAATTCAATTTTTGCCGAATTGACCGATTTCACGAGAACCTTATTTGAACACCAAGACAAATCCAAAATCAAAACAAATAGTAATAGTAATAAACAATAAATTCGTCATCGTTTGATTCAACCATATTTACACAATATAAAATTTGCCAAAATGACAATTTTATGGTCTATTTACTTTATATATTTAATATATAATAAAATTAATAAACTATTTAAAAAATGAATTTTAATTCAATAATAACCCAACTGATTTCGTCCCATTTTTTTTTTTACTAAATTGAATTTGAATGTATCTAAATTACCAAAATCATATTGAATTATCGAATTTGAATTCAAAATCGGTCGATAATTCGATAAAGACCCCATATATGAAACCACCAAAAAATTTCTTAGTAACGTTTGTATACAATACAGGAACACCCAAATATTCTCCTAAATCAGTTGTTAAAGAAATACCACGTCTTCTAATAATTGCCACGTCTTAACCTTCTGTTTCATCGCAAAACTCAGTAACTCCATACACAACACAAATAAATAACGTGAAAGTTGATCACTTTTCCTAAGTCCCCTTTACGGTTTAAATTTTTTGTTTTTAATTTGTTTGTCATTCAAAAAAATTGAAAGTGAGGCCGATGCGATGCAAACATAGTAAGCCCTTGTATTTCACCATTAAACCCCACATTTGTTAAAACTTGAAGAAGAAACGACCAACTAATCCGGTCATAGGCTCTTTCCAAGTCAATCTTAGCCGCCATCCATCATTTCTTCCCAGATTTCCTCTGCGTACTATATGTTGACTTCCTGTACTATAGTCCTTGTCTTCCCAGAATGAAGCGGCATTGATTTTCTATACAAGCTTGCTGATCAACGGTTTCATCCGGTTTGTGTTGACTTTAGTGACACATTTAGGATAGATGATGAAACGATGGCTCTAATGTTGCAATAGGAAGAGGTTGCAACCTACATAGTATGATTGATTTGAGGCACACTGCCATCTTTTATAGAGAATTATGAGATACTTTTCTTGCATGAAAAACTTAAAGCTTTGGTTAATCGAATTAACTTTCTTTATTAGAGGTTATTTTTGTGCCTTTTGAAATATCTGGTTAGTGATTCTCTATTATTGATGATATATGGGGTGCTACATATATTGAATGTGAAAGATAGTGTTCTGTCCCGCGCGCCATTCTTTAGGTCCGTTGATGAAATTTTTTTAATGGTAGTTTCTTGCATACCGAATGTGATGGTAGGGTAAAGTGAAAATTAGAGTTGACAAAAATAGAATCATAGTGTCAAACTCAAGTCCTTGCCCAAGGTTGTTGAGAGAAACTGTAGTAGCATTCCAAGTGAATGGAACAAAACTACCCTATTATGGGACATGATGAAAGAAAGTCCAACCTAAACTTTATGAAGTTGAGGTTTAAGGCTATTGTAAAGTTTCTAGAAAGAAACTGAATGTATTTAGTAGTGTTCCAAATAAATGGAACAGGATTTGTCCCAATGTGAGACATGAAATAAAAGAAAAGTCCAGTACAAAAAGGACTATTGTTATGTAAGGTTTTGAGCCTTAACATAAAAAATTTTGGAAAGAGGAATTGAATGTGTCATATGTTATGATTATAGAATGAAAGATTCTATAATGGGAAAATATTATTGAATAAAGAAAGACGATATTCAATATTCGATTCAATTCCTAAGCTTAATATTTAAAGGTTGCTTTAATTCCAGAGATGAGCATACAACAAATATGAATAAAGATTTAAAAAGTAAAAGTTATAACAGACTTAAGGACTTATGTTCAAAACTTCTTTATAGTTTTTTGTAAATACAAGAAAGTTTATAGCTATAGTTTCATAGTTATAGTTCAATTGATTTGACTATATATCATGTGATCACTGTTTATTTTGTAATATGAAGTTAAAACTTGACGAATTCGTTGACTAAATGGTCTTACAAGAGCTCTTGTGTTTTAATTAATAAAGAGGATAAGACTCAAGCCCATATTCTAGTCATGTATGTACTCAACTCAACGCTAAGTACAACGGTTAGTCTTGAGTTCAATCATGAGTACAAACTCATCAATATGTGATGGTAAGCACCAAACTGTATAACCCTCCAGGAGAGAAAGATGCTTGAAATCCCCACATATATAAAGTAAAGTTGAGCTTGCGCTCTTAATAGATCTATATAGACGATTTCGTCGGAGCACAAATTACGTGGTGTTCTTGATAGGTCTACATATGTAAATGTGAAATGGTGCCGCTTCAAGGAGTTGAAGAGCTTGACACTGATACATTTACGAGAGATACAGGACACACGGTCATTTATGTGTCATTTAAAGAATGTTTGCACTAGGAACTCAATTGTGTGATTATTTGTACAACTTATCAAATTGGATGAATGGTTCAAGGCTTTATCCACAATTTCTCTTCAGATTTGTAGTTATGAATTTCCGCTAAGTGTTTGGAACGGCTAATTTTCAATTGAAAAAGCGCGAACAATTGGAAAGATAGGACCATATGAAAGTAACTCATGGAGAAGGAACATGAATGTACATGTTAGATATGATTGTTCATGTAAAGACTCCATGAATGGTTAAGATATTGGGTCATATCCATCAACTAGAGGTACTAGTCCATCTATAAAAGGACTAGAGGCTCAAAAAAGTAGAGATATGAGATATTAGGAAACACCAAGAGAAATCCTAACACCCCAACTAAACATTCTAAGATTGAATTTCAGAGTGCACTCAAATTCAAATAAGTCTTCTTTGTATCCTTAGTGAATTTGCATCACAACCTTACACCATAGGAGACAAATATCACTTAAGGAAAGTGATTACACGCCTAAAAAGATTTCATGTTTATTTGTTCAAGTCAGAAGAATAATAAGAAGGATTCAAGTTTGTAGAAGGAAGGCATTTCCCAACACCATCCACCATTTAACTCTAGATTCCTGTAACCAACTGAATTCCCCCTGGGAAAAAAAAACCCATTAAATTTCGCCACTAATTGCTCTTCCAGATTTCTGAGGATCCTCGTTTGCCTACTTCCCAACTCACATTGTACTCCATACAACCTTGCCAAACATCGATTTTTCTGGGCCGAATACTATCGAAAACTTCTCTACTCCAACTCATGAGATTTTCTAAACAAATTTTTATAGTTAATTCAAGATTTGTTCGTCTCTTATGTTGTGTTTTTTGCAAAAAAATCCCCGAACCCTTCTTGTTGTTTCCAGGAAATTTGAAATCGTAAATGATTAGACAGAATGACTAGAGGCGACTGTTTACCACAAACAATACGCAAAGGATGGTGATCTGAGTGAGTTGTTGGAAGATGATGAACTTCTGTCGAATCAATTTTTTGTTGCCATGACGGATTACTATTAATTTTTTAAACCGTCAAAGTTACGACTAGGTAAAAATATTATTTTAAAAAGATTATTAATTTATGAAATATTAAGTTAAAGATGTTTTATTATAGTTAGATCAAATTTGAAGAGCATTCATATATTGTAACGAGTATCCATTTACATTTTACAGTATTTGTTCTAATTGCTTATTGACTTGATAATAAACTCTCATATATACTTAACCAACGATTTATTGATTTTACTTCTATATTAAAACAAGGGTAAAAAGCGATGACGCCCCCTAAACTATTCTGTTTTTGTTTTTGACCCTCAATTAAAAACGGTCAAGTTTGACCCCCTAAACTATTTCGATTTTTTGTTTTTGACCTTCCATCCATATTCTCCATTACATCATAACGGAAGTCCAAAAAATGAGGGCATTTTGGAAAAATCATATCATTCATAATAAATAGAATTAAATTTAAGGGAAAAAAGGGTCTTTTAAGATTTTTTTAGAGGTTGGAATTTACAGTTGGTGGTTGGAAAAGAGAGTGGTACCCGGCTTCCGGCTTTTTCTGTCACTCTTCTCATCGGCGACTTCTTCTTTCTCGACAGAATAATAGTTTTTTTTTTTATAAAAAACAAAAATTTTAGGATCTTATACAGATTGCCCAAAAATGCCCCCGTTTTTTGGACTTCCGTTATGATGTAACGGAGAATATGGATGGAATGTCAAAAACCAAAAACCGAAATAGTTTAGGGGGTAAAACTTGACATTTTTTAGTTGAGGGTCAAAAAACAAAAAAAGAGAATAGTTTAGGGGGCGTGAACACTTTTTACCCTTAAAACAATTAACATATTTGCAGAATGTATGTAATATCGACTAAAGTGTCCTTCGTATTCCAGCTTGATTACTCGTGTCAATAATACTTGAACACCATATAATAATAAAAAAATTATTTTCAACCGTTGAATTTTTTTCCCTTTTGTGAAAGATCTTATTTTACACTAATACAATTACTACAGGCTTACAGGTAAAACTTATATTCCATCATACGAGAGCTTTTAAGAAAGTTCTTATAAGACTCACCATGAAAGAAATTTAGACAAATATAATTAATTCTAAAATTTTAAGACATTTGAAAAATATGTAAAAATAACTGACTTATAAAATAAGGAATTGAACTAGGGGTGTCAATCGAGCTATGTGAAAGCTGAGCTTGGCATAGCTCACGCTCAGCCCACATAAAAATTGAAAAGCTCACGCTCACGCTCAGCCCGGAAAAGCTCATAAACCTTGAGCTCACGCTCAGCTCACATTTTAACACGAGCTCGACCTTAGCTCACGAGCTTCCCAAGCTCGTTTATATTAGCGAAGAAAATGAAAATCCTGTCTCAAGAATAACATAATACAGTGAGCCTTAAAACTAAATTTGGACAAGAATACACAAAAAGCACTCTTAGATGCTACCGAACTTACAGGAATTGCTAATATATCTCTTGCCATCAAAGAAAAAATAGGAAATTTAAGAGCATTTGCTTTCCAATAATCCAAGATAATAAAGTCTTCATCAATACTACCACCCTTTGTATTAGTATTATACATACATACATATATATATATATATATATAATATTTTAATTATATTAATCTTATTCGGGTTCGAGATTTTTTCGGGCTGAGCGGGGTCAAGCTCACGCTCAGCTCACACTCACATCACCTCAGCTCACGCTCACATTTTTTCGAGCTATCTCTTGCCATCAAAGAAAAAATAGGAAATTTAAGAGCATTTTCTTTCCAATAATCCAAGATAATAAAGTCTTCATCAATACTACCACCCTTTGTATTAGTATTATACATACATACATACATACATACATATATATATATATATAATATTATATAATATTTTAATTATATTAATCTTATTCGGGTTCGAGCTTTTTTCGGGCTGAGCGGGGTCAAGCTCACACTCACATCACCTCAGCTCACGCTCACATTTTTTTCGAGCTATGTGAGCCGGCCCCGTTGACACCCCTAAATTGAACCATAGAAAACAATAAAGGAAGATAGTGCTTTTACCAAAAAAAAAAGGAAGATAGTGCTTGGCCTCCAACTCTAGTAAGCATATTCGACATGAATTTCCCTTTATGTATAGATATGTTATAAGCCGGCTTTTGGCATGCTCTCAAGTAAGTTCCTGCACTCAGAGACGGATGTAGGTGGTGGTCACTGAGGCTCCCAGTGATTATTTTTTTTTAATTTTTTAATTATATATGATATATTTTACTCTATTTAGATAATAAATATATAAATAACCCCAGTGAATTATTTTGTATATATCAAATGACCCCAGTGATTTTTTTAATTAGATATGATATATTTTACTCTATTTAAATAATAAATGTATAAATAACCGCATTGAATTGTTGTGCATATCAAATGACCCCAGTGAATTTTTTTTTGGATCCGTCACTACCTGCACTTACCATTTGTTTATGATAATTGAAAGAATTAACTAAATGGGTAGTGATATTGCCAGAGTAATTATTCAAGCAAATTTTACTCAAATAATAATGTTGCTCCTTGTTTGGATTAAGAAACAATGTATCATGAATTTTCTTTCCTTTTTACAATCAATACAAAGCTTTCATTGTCTCCTTAGTCGGGTGATTTGCTTCAATTTACTCATAGGCTGTTTTTCCTCTTTGCCCTTTGATTTAAGTTGAATTTAGAATACAACTTAATTCAACTTTTTTTTATTGAAAATAATCTTTTATTCTTTCATTTCTGTTATACTCATCTAAAAATATTTTAATTCTTGAAACCAAGACTAAGAAGAAAAAAAAAAAGTAGCCTTAACAAGAATGAGAGGAGCAGATTAATCAGTATCATAATTTATGTTCTCTTCCAATTCCTTTGCTTCTAATATCCGATCTCTCCAACAATGACTTTTTTTCCTTCCGTTGATTTCATAAGAACTACAACAAACATATTGTAACCTATACAAGAAAAGAATTGCAGAGATAAGTAGATGAGACAGTTGAAGGATTTGATTATTTTAAAAAATGACTGAACTTAATGTTGTATTGTTTTTTAATCTAACCAAGGGACGATATTGTCATTTGAGTGAATTTGCTTTTGTAAGAGGATAATCGCTCTGGCAATATCGCCACCCTAACTAAATAGACTACTCTCTTAGCGTCCAACTCAATAGCCAAATTAACAATGTTTAAATTCCTAGCAAGTAATAAGCTATCTTTCAATCCTCAAAGTTGAGCTAAAATACTATAAGCCAATTTAAGATTTATTGAGTAACCAACAATATACTCCTCTTTATGCTTTCGAATGGCCCTTTGAACACCAGCCAAACCCAGGTTCCCGGAGAGATCTTATCACCGTTGAGCTTGAATCTGCCATCAACAAGCGGTTTTCAGTCAACTTCTATGAGTTTTTTAACCACTTCCACTATTCTATTAGGACCCAAGTAATACAATTTATGGAAAATGCTTTACTACTAGAATTTTGGGGATAGAAACCCTAAACTCCTAAATTGAGGGTGTTAAATGACTATCTTACCCCCTGCTAGTATACGGGATTCACCCAACTATAAGGGCAAAAAGGTCCGAAAAAATATTTTAGTCAATATTTTAGTCAATCATTCTACTAGCCTAGCAAGGTCCAAAATTTATATACCCTTATTTTACACTGAACTTGTATTTTTATAATATAAGCACTAAAGATTGTTTGGTTTCTACTATTCTAAAGATACTAAAAAAACTATAGAAAAAACAAAAACTCCATGGTAACCAAATTGAACTAGTATTCCTTTAAAGTTAGAACCTAGATCATATTTGTCATGACTAAATAAAAGTTAATTTATTTCTAAGAAGGAAAGAAAAGAAAGATAAATCTAGAGTAGAGTTAAAGGAAGATAAATTTAGAGTAGAGTTTTTTTTTTGTTTATTCCTCATGGGTAGTGATATTGCCAAGGCAGGTTTCCTCCTGCCAAGGCAATTTGCCTTCAAATTACCAACATACCCTTTTGATCAACATTAACATCTCTCAATCAAATTTTCTTTCTTAATCTATTTACATTCAATTTTTAATTTTTCCCTTATTAAAAAATCAGCCCACGATCTCTATTATTTTCTTCCATAATCTATGCTCACCCAATCTCTACATTTCATCTCTTATAATAGTAGTAGTTTACCAAAAACAATATAAAATTTTCTTTTACTTTAATGTTTTTGTCATATTTATACATTGAACCATTTTTACAGATGAAGTAAGTAGAGAAGACAATCAAAATCGCATTATAAATTTACAATATTTTTTTCTTGCTTATTAGTTGTAATGAATGAAACCCTTAGACCATAAATTTATGTTGGTTTATATCTTTTTTTTTTTTTGTTTTTTTGTAAACTTATAGCACTATAAAAGAGAGAAAATTAAAGATTGAGTGTGAATAGATTATGGAATAAAATATTGGAAAGATTGTGGCCTGATTTCTGGGATATGAGAGAGAAAATTAGGGATTGATTGTGTGTAGATTATGGAAAAAAACATTGGAGAAAAAATTAAGAGATTAATGTTGACTAAAAGGGTAAATTAGTAATTTAAATCTAAATTGCCTTGGCAGGAGGAGACCTGCCTTGGCAATATCACTAGCCGAGCCATTCCGCATAGTGCTCGTAATTTCCACATTAGGTAAGGTTAATTCAATTTGAATTGCGCTTGGCCGCTCTTAGAGTATGACTCTTATTCGTAATTTTTTTTTTTTTAATAAGACGAAAATCGCAAAAAGAGTCTGATTCAAAACTCTTTCAATATAGCACGGTAAACACTAATTGATCTCGACTTAATGATTTGAAAACGCACTGAGTTTTCTCCTGTAATAACTGAGCTTGGTGGGAGGGGACATCTAATGGTGGCAATAAAATCCAACCTATACAATTTGAATTTTGTTGTTTTTTCTTAAACAAAATTTGAATTTTGAAACTTTTTAAAACAACTTTCAAATTCAAAAATGCCAATTGCTAATAACGAATAATCCAAAAAATCCAAATCAAACCCCACTCCCTCAGCGGAATCACCTCTTCAACCCAACCAATTACCAAATTAAAATTAAAATTAAAATTATTATAAATATACCCCAAATTCTTCACCGTTATACAATCAAACCCCCAATTCAACTTCGCCGCTCTCATTCATCTTCTTCTTCGCTCCATACTAAAAAATCTTCAAGAAAGGATGAAAGCTTCAATCAAATTCCGTGAGGAAAAAAACCCATTATTCAGAGCCAAAATCCCATTAAATATCTTAAGTTTCCCATTCCAATCAGGAATTGTAGCTGCTGAATCAAAGGAGCTTTCTTTGAATCTCAGTACTTTCTTTGATTCCGGCCCTACTTTCAAATTCTCTTATCGCCCGAATGATTCTCAAAACCCTTTTAGCCTTGTTTGTAAAACTGGAATTGGACACTTTGGGTCCCCAATTTCTAGCAATTTTACTATGAGCGCCGAATTCAATTTCGTTCAGAATCAAAACCCCACTTTCTTTATCCACTTTAAGCCCAAATTTGGCGACTTTTCGGTTAAAAAATCGCATTCATCTACTGTTTTAGCTAAGATTACGGAGTCCAAATCTGCTGATGAGTGCCCCGTCGTGAAATCGGGATATTTCGAAGAGAGCGGATTGTTTCCCGGAGCTGGGAAAATCCGTGTTTTACCAATGGAGACCAAGGTGGCTGCGGCGGCTGCAACGGGGATGATGGAGAGCGTGTTTTCCGGAACGGAGGTGACAGCTAGGACGGTTTTGCCCCTAAAGAATCGAGCTTTGGTGAATTTCCGGTGGGGACTTAGGTTTCCGACAGCGGATAGGGTGGCGGAGGTGGAGGATGGTGTATTAGGGGGGAAGAATAACGGGAGGGGTATAATTGGGATTTCGTTTAAAAAATTTCCAATGCTGTTGATGGATAAGATCTCAATCGAACACGTGTCCAAGGAGGAAAATAGCAAGGATTCTAAAACGGGTTCAGGTGCGAATTTGGCGGGGAGCTCTGCTGACGTGGCGGAATTGTGTTTGAATGTGAAGAAACAGCTTGAGATTATTCAAGCTGAGAATGGGTTATTGAGGAAAGCTTTAGATGACGTGAGGTCGGGATTCGCAGCCGGAAAACTGAATTTGAGTACTGCTGGCGGTGGCAGAGATAGGCGGAGCACTGGCAGTGGGGATAGACGATCATCGGATACGAGTGGGAAGGGAATGGATGGGGATGTGAATGAGGAGTTGAAAAAGGCTTTGATGGGTGCCACTGGTGCCTGAAAAGTCGACATTTTTCGCTTATTTATTCTCGCACAGACAATTTATATGCTATGCTAGTTAGTTTGGTTTGAGATCGAACTCTATGCAGTTTATGCTTTCTTGCAGTTTTATTTAAATTAAGGTTTGATTTGTTTTGTACATGTGGTGGCATAAGATATATAAGAGTTCATATAGTTTAATTGTTAGTCTTTTGGATATGTTGCACTCAAATTATTGCTTTTTATTTTGAGTTAATCTGGTATAAATTTGTCTTGTAGTTGTTTCATCCGATACATGTAATTTCGATTACTGCAGCAGGCCGTAATGAATTGAAGGTCCTGCACAAGTGGTAAATCTTATTATAGCAGAGTTCACATTTCATCATCTCTGAGTACTTCTGCACTCAACAATTGTATTATTACAATGCACATAAATACTTTGGATTCTGAACGAAAAATAAGTATGTTAATCTCTCTGAGAAATTTCATTCTTCGAACAAATTAGTGAAATACAGTGGACTACTACAAGTATGTCCAAATTCAAGAATTTGATAGTTACAATCACTGTGCAACTATTTTGTTTCTTTACAATGTAAACAATCCCAAACAGCTAAGGTTAGATGCTGCTGTCCAACTATTTTCTCCTGGAAACAAAGTTGCAGAATTCAAAGGTTTTCCTGATCAATGAACTAAAGTCAAATAATAACATCATCATCATCACCTTGATTGGTAGCAAGTGGTGTCTGATGATCTCTTGCCCAATCGTAATTCCTAACTCTTCCGGCTGCACTGTTGGATCCGCCTATGCAAGTATTGCTGCTCCACATCTAATAAGAGAAACAGAAAGAAACATGCTATAAATAAACACCTCAACCTAATTAAACATGATTTTTTTTCCCGCGTTCATTAGGGGTATATCAAGTAAATAACACATATGGGGATGAGCTTCTTGATATTTCAACAAAATGGAATCGCACTGTTTTTGAACAAGAATTTAAGCAAATGATGCATCGTAATATCAATCTCCTGAAGTTCACATCAAGCTGTTCCAGCTCATTGGATCAATAATAGTCTTTTAACACGTTCCGGCTGTAGTCTATTATGCCGCAAAAGCATGCTCTCCATGTTCTAAAGAAGTGAAGTTATGCATTGAACTTCTTTGCAAGAGAAAATACTGCGCAAGTGGAGAGGAAAAAGACAAATTTCTCAGATACCCCACATCAAGGAATGATCTTCTCAAGTTTTACGCACCCCCCCCTTTAATCCTCTTCTTGTCCGCCTCACCAAGTTTCCTAAAACTTTTCATGTGAGGAATGCTCAAACAGAACGGGGAAAACGAAGAAGATTACAATATAAGAAATATATTATCTTACCACTTCCACTATCACATGCATCAGAGAGCTTTGCAATCACATCAAGTAATGTTTGTTCATGCTCCTGCAACAATCACAAGTACTTTTGAATTCAAAAAGTCAACAAAGCAACTTGAGACATCGTAAAGTCCAAGCAAGTGTTGACCTTAAGCATTTTCTTAGCATTTTGAAGCTCAAGGAGATCAGGATGACTAGCACCGACCACCTTTTCCACCTGCCAAATATAAGAGGTAAGGAAAACGAACTGAACATAGAATTATGTAATGTTGTCGATGAAGGGCACCACAATGATCTACCTTCTCTATGAGCTTGTCCGTGTGAAGTATTTCAATCTCATCCGAAACCTTCTTTACAACCCCATTCTGTGATGGCCTAACTCCATTTTCCGATTGATCCCTCGAGGATCCTTTCCCTCTACCAGCATTAGGAGGGATTCCTCCAAGCCCTTGCCCAGTATTTCCAGTTCGCTGAGATATTCCTGGATCATCACCCATCCATCGGATATTCTCAGGGTGAACCTGCAATTTTTATAGTTTAAAGAATGATGAACGAATACAGAATCCGATGATTCAAATTCTATGCAGGATTGTAAACACAACAATGATTATGCAAGCTACGCATGCTGGATGAACATCTCCAAAAAAATGTACATGGATCAGACTCATTTCAATCTGAAAGTGAACGATAAATTTTCGTTTCAAGTAAGGGTGATTGATCATATTGTCACCTCCACTATCAAGGCTAGAATTGAATGTAACGTGTTTCCTTATTACTTATCGTTTTTTTTATTCTTATCTTTTGGGTGCTTTTTTTCCCTCGGGCCGGCCCGGGCAGGGGAGCAAGGATGGGACGGAAGGAATGGATGAAAAAAAATTCCCCGATAAGAAGTCACTACCTGCATGATGCTGGCAGAAGCAGCTCAAGAAGGAAAGGTGCTCCCAAATGATGTCGAAACTATGTTTTTAAGAGCCAAAATTCAGAATGAATCAAATATCCAAGAAGGAAATGAATGTACGACCAATTGATTGTCGGCCGAGCAAAATCAATAGGACCCTAGTATACGGAGCTAATTCAGCAAACTATCAGGCTAAGGAAGACAGAAAGCCAAAAGCCATCACATATTAACTGTCAAAGAAATCAGCTTCACAGGGCTGGAAGATAGAATAATACAAAGACTAATCGTGGATACTAATTAGGACATTATCCTTCAATAACATCCTAAGATTCTAAATACAAGGAAACATAATAAACCTAAAACAATAATTATCGAGTTTGAAGGCTAGGCAGAGATCAGATATTTTACTAATGTAAATGATGGCCATATTATAAGGTAAGATTCAATTTTGAGTTGTAACTGATAATTCAAATCTATATTTGTAGCTAGAAACTTAACCCTAGTTATTAATAGGCAAGATTTAGTTATAAAAACAAAACAAAAAAATACCTGTTTGAGATCAACCCATTCCAAGCTCTCATTTGGTGTATTGATATCATAAACCAAAGCATGACACCCCTAGAAAATAACCGAATAAAACAGTAAGGTAGCTAAAATATTTCTAGTGACAGCTTCACAACACATAAAACCAAAACGAGATACAAGAGTAATGGGCACTTTAAATTAAGCATTACAGCTTTCTGCAGGATTAGAATGGATTGATTTAGATTACGACAAATGATTGTACTTTTGGAAGTGTTGCATTAATGAGTCAGACAGAATTTAGGAAATTATAGCGCAAAAACCGGCGTACTTAACAAATGTATATTCACATCTTACATTAGCACATCTACTTGCATATGGCACATAAATCAACAAAAGCTAAAATGTCAATTCTAAAACAAAAATAAATTCAGGGAAAATTATTATATTATATTATTGTAGGGATAATTGTACAGTAGGACAACACCTGATGAATATATTATACTTGCAAGTAGCCATTTCAGAATTTAAGGCCTCTTTTGGAAATGATACTGAATACTCATCAAAAGCCCAAATGCCATTTATGGCAACTTTATTCGAAGCAAAATAAATTTGGCAGAAAAAGCTATCACTTAAATGAAAACCCAATGGAACTCCTGTCAAAGACAGGTAACTCTCTACTGTTCTATTTACTTTCTTCGCATAGCTACAAAATCTTGTGACCATTTTCAATGAATGGCGAAAGATATATAATATGTTGCTCTTCAATTATCTTATTAGGCACTGGCAGAGATGCAATTCCAAAATTATCATGAAACTATAGTTCCCAAGGCCAAAGAACCCTTCAGATATTAACAGCCGAAATAACTCCTACATTCATGCCAAGAAGTATTGCTACGTTCGGCATCCCTGCCACTCCTAATTACTACCCACCCACCCCCAAAACAAAGAAAAGTACAAAAAAAAGCCAATGAGATTAGGAGAAAAGTACAAAATATGTGGCGTATTTGTCATTATAATAGAAAATTGATCTAGAAATCTATGAACGTCACATAAGTTTGAACACACCTCTACAGGATTGTAGTCTGTTATAACAGCCTCATAGAAACTGTTATCATCAGGAAATCTTGTCATCACTTTCCTCCCAACAAACGGATCAGATGTTCTTTGTGAAAGTTCATTTGTGAAAATAGCACCAGGACCTTGGTTTGGTTGCTGATACAGCATATCTGGAGGAGAAGATAATACTCGCCGGCCCTACCAGAGAATTCGAAACATATTTATGGAATAAGAAATATTGTCATCAGATCAATACAACAAATTCACAATTCCACTTGCGCAAATGAAGTATTAACACACAGGTTGAGGTCTTCTGCCACCGATTCCTGGAAGTGCCCGTTTGAAAGATAACGATGGCTGCATTGATGCAGATACCGATTGAGGATGTAATGTCTGTGATGCTGTGCCGAATGGTACCGAGTGAGCTGTTTTTTGCTTTTTGTGAGATGCTGAAACGGTTGGGCTGTGTAGATCATGGATCGTTTGGGGTATGATCGTTGAACCAAGACTGCCTCCTGCTTTTCTCCATTCCCTAATTGTATGAATCAGGCCATCTGCATTGACCTTGGTCAGTAGCTCTCTGTGCTCATCATCAGAAACTCTCAGTTCTTTCCTAAGTTCAGTAATCAGACCTTCCTTCTCCTGAGAACATGTATATTACATTCAAATCAGCATGAAGCAGAGAAGTTAGTAATAGGAGGATATGAACTAAAACAAATATCTACCCATGTAAGGGCATCAGACTGCGCCTTGAAAGCTTGAAGTACTGCACCGTATGCTTCCTGCTCGAGGATGTGGATCTGGTACTCCATATCACTATGCATCCTTCTTTATGCAACTGATTCTACAAAATACCTTCCGTTCACTGAACCAAGGTGGTAGTAGTCTGTTAAGAGTAACTCTAAAACTCGTCGGGATCAGCCCAATTCTTTCTAAAAACAAAATATATTGCTGCAGAAAGCAGAAGCGGCCGAGGTTTAGCAACTTTCAACCCGCTGGTGGCACTCTTAAAAAGACACTGCATAGACAAAATAGAAAACATGTTATTAAGAGAAAATAGCATTACTGAACAAAAGAAATCAAGAATCATAAAGATTATCATCGCATCCATCAATTATCATAATCTAAGTAAAGCATCATACTATACACTTTTGCAACAAAATATAAAAACGAAGAAGCCATAAATCAATCAAAAAATGTATTCTTAAAAGGTATAGTGTATTAGTGTATAGAAAAAATGGTTGTAAAAGATACTGCTTTAACAATGCCACTATCTTCCAATACGCTCTAGAACAATTAACCAAATAAAAACCAATATCATTGAGAAAAACTGTTCCTGCAAAAGGAGTAGAAAGAAAACCACTCAATGAATTGAACCAGAATCACCAGAAAACATCACCTTGCACACAGTAAGCCCTATCTAAGCTTAGATCAGTTTACAGTAGAGAGAAGTAATCAATATGTTCAAAAATTTCCAGTTTCATAGTACACTCCCAAGTCCCAACTCTAACAAACCAATTAGAAACACAAATCTCTATTTAGTACTACCTACATTCCTTAATATAAGTCATTTAGTACATGTAGCTAAGATTTAGGTAGCAAAAAGCAAGGTACTTTGTTAGTCAAAATATCAATATTACTTAGTTAAATAAGACTTCTATATCACTGATTTTATTTAAGAGAGTAATATTGATATTTTGATTAAAAAACACCTTATTTTTTGCTTCCTTAATTTTCGCTACATCTCCTAAACAACTTATATTATGGAATGGAGGTAGTACTTGGTCTACGGTATTCAAACCAAATAAAAAACATTGTGAAAACCATTTTCTTATGTTCAAATGTTGTAGTAAACAAAAAGGAAATGTCTCAATACAGCTTTCTTTCTTCAGTTGTCGATTCTCAATATAATTAAAATCTTTCTCAGTTAAATGCCAGAATTAGAAAATATTCTCACTATCCAAACCAGGTTCAGGTTATTCCATGAATAATCTAAATCCCCTGCTAAGTTCATCAAAATTTAGAAACCATAAAAAATAAGAAAATCATATTAAAGCTCCAATTTCCACATAAACGGATAAACCCGAGCTACCCATCACAAAACATCATATAAATATCCAAAAACCCACAAAAATAAAGCTCCTTCCATTCAATTAGGCACCCGGAAAATTTTTTAAATGCCAAAGAACAAGATTATTAATACATAGAACCCTAAACCTCATCAAAACCAATAGCAAGAAAATCAGGGCAAGATTAATTATACTGAATGGAACCCTAATACCCAAATCAAAAAAGATTTCGACTTGCATGTTGGAAAACAAATCTATGATAAAAAATACTTACCACTGCTGTGGATTTCTTGAAACTCCTTTTAAAAAATCCAAGATTTTTTTACAAAATTCTGCACAATTTTCTGTCTGAGTTATCTATATTAGTAATTGAGTCAAAGGGTATCCAAGAAATTCAATGTTCTTGAATAAGGTTTGGGATTTTTTTTTTTCATTTAGGGGGATGAAATTCGCGGTTTTATAGAAAGATTTCGCGAGAGACGTTGGTTTCGAGTTCTTGATTTGATAGTTGATACCGACACACCCAGTCACCTTGCTTCGATAAAAGTTGCTGGTCAAATTACAAATCTACCCTTCAGGTTTTCTAAATTGCGAGTCTCTCTCAAAGTATTGAGATAAGTATTTCAACACTCAATAAAAAAGAGTTAAATCTTATTAAGGACACATCTATTTGATGCAACACTCACTTTAGAGAATTAGTAAGCGCGGCAGTCTCTTTTTCATACAATGTTTGGATAGGTAATCTGGTTTATTTCAAAATTTTGCGCTTCTTAAAAAAAAGTAAAATTAACTAAAATAATTTTAAAGTTGACACATTTAATATAAATCTACATAGCGTATCCCTTTTATTCCCGCATATCGTTAAACTTCCACATGAAGTCAAAACGAAACAATTCCCGATTAGCCGATTCGAATGCCATATGGATGACTTAGTCACAATGGCTAGACGACTCACTCCTTTATCGTGGCCTATAGAAAGAAGGACAAGTACTACTAGTACGTTTATGTCCAAATGGTGTATTGATTTCACCTGAATTTACTTACTTGGTAGCCTACGTGAGCATTCGGATGAATATAGGCTGGTCTCTTTCTACATACATAGACACACACACTCGCTCTTTCTTCTTTTCGGTCACTTTGACATAGTGCTGGACGTAAACGACTTTTCTTAGTCTTCCATTCCTCAAGCTCAGGCTGGATCGAAGATTCATTTGAAGTCGGCGTCCTTCTAAAACCTTTCCCCCAAGACTTGAAAATAACATTTCTTCGTGAAACTCTAGATATGTAACACGAGCAATACATAAAGATTCGTCAGCAGTCTCTAGGTATCCCTTTCCCTCTATGTGTAGTTCCCATCTGACTAACAAACTGCTTCTTGAGTATAGCATTCCTTTCGTCGGCCTTTATATGAGTAGAGAAGTGTGGTGGGATAGGTAGACGTTCAATCCTGCAGTAACTAATTGCTCGACCTTAGTCTTGGGCTGATCTCATTGATTTTTTTATTGAATTTTTTTTAGAGCTTCTAGCATTGCATCATACACATTCAATAAATATTCCTATACAAAATGAAATGGAACTTATGAGATGAACTTCGAAAAATAAAAAGTCAAAATATTACTTGTATTCATTTTCCTCCTCTTTTCTTTTACAATAATTAATTGTAGTAGAACAATGACCATTCTTTTATTATTACTACTAAAAGGATTGTTATGTTCAAAACGTATGAATGCAAATCGAAAATGAGGGTTGCACTAGTCTTTATTAACAAGCAAACATGATATTTCATGTAGCTAGTTCATTATCTGGAAAAATAGCCTATTTGGTCATTTTGATATTTTGAGTTTGCATTTAATTTCTCATTCAATTAATTTCTACTTTTAACATACATATTATTTTTATAACCGGCCAATAAAGGATTTCCGTCCAGTTTTCTGTCAAACAACCATCAAGACTCACACGTGAGTTACTTTTTAAGGGTATTTTGACATTTCAATATATTTCCCACAAGAAAAACTTGAGTAATCAATCATTAAATATAATAATTATGAATAACCAATTAAAAATAATAATAAAATCTCTAAACTCATCCCCTTTATCTTCAACCCCACCCCCTTCTCCACCACCTCTAACACCAACCACCACGACAATTAAAATTAATTTTTTCATAAACTTTAACACATTAAATCATCTTATTGGTCTCTGCGGATGCAGCAGAACAAGAAATTCTGAAAAGGGAAAGTTCTGTTAGGGTTTTGAAAGTGAAAGAATACATCTTTTCAGTTACAACCCATGAATTCTTGAAATTAATGAGTCAAATTTGAAGGAGATGAAAGCAATGACAACTATTTATTTGAAACTCTTTGCAACCCATTTATACTTGCAGAATATTGAAATCATATAATTGAAGAGAAGTGTATTCAATCTAGATTTTATAGGATTTTGAAGGAGTTGTAAAGTCTATAGGTATTCAATTTAGATTTTAAATTTTTCATTAAAATCTAAAGGTATTCAATTTAGATTTTAAAAAAGGAAAAAGCTTAACGGCTAATCATAATTGGCTAAAAATCTAAATTAAATACTATTCACCCCTTTTGGTATAAGGGATTCACCCAATTATTTAACATTTTACCACCAATTTAGCCAATTAATTGGCTAAATTTTAGCTCCATATCAATGTTTTTTTTTAAAATCCATTATAATTTAGAGTTATTCAAAATTCTATTGATTCTCATAGATTTCATTAAAAGGATGATTTCGATGGATTTCATAGGCATAAATTTGTATTGAGAAATTTCTTCTTTTTTTCTCAGAATTCTAAGTTTCTCTCAATAATATTAAAATTAAATGTCTTTAATAATTTTATCTAAGATTACAAATTTTGCAATGATCCACTTTCTTTAAAATTAAAAGAAAAATAAAGAAATGTTCAAACTAAAAAAATATGAAAAAATGTTCGGCTAATTGGCAAATTTCATCCCCAAAGTTTGGCACGTTCGCGGCGAAGGTCCTCGTTGTATATTTCTTTGTATTACCGTCCCCAAACAATTTGCGATTAGTGAAATTGGTCCTTCTGTCCAATTTTGTCACAGAAAAATCGAATTTTGATTTATTTTTTTAAAATTGTTGTAAAATGACCATTTTACCCCTTTCCTCATTCCCCACCCTCCCTCTCCTCCACCTCAACCCAATCCCACCATCACTAAATCCCAAATCAGCCCATACATTTCTGTCATCCCTTTCTGCCGCCGCGTCGGTTTCTTCCAATAAACAAGGATTGAATTTTTTTTCTAAATCTCAAGAAATTTTAAAAAAACGCAAATAGAAATTTTCTAAATATTGGAAAATTCAAAATATCTTTGAGCCTTGAATTTACAGATTGATTGATTGTCCAGAGCATCGTCTCTCTCTACAACCATCAAAATAATTCAAATTCAATTTCAATTTATAAATTCTGAATTCCAAGTCTCAAACTTTGATAAAAATGAACTAAAATCTAACTAAGCCCGAAAGATAAATTGTCATCTTTAATAGAAGTAGAATTTGAATCGAGCACCGCGGCGGAAGAACAGAATCGGTGAAACTGCAAAGTGAGTGGACATAAAAGTTTAACATGTGCCGGCGATAGGAGGTTCACGGCAGTAGCAAAGGTCCACCGGCAGTCACTGTCGCCCGCCTTATCACCGCCCATCTTCTTGAAGAACCCAAAATCCTCCCAATCTCCACTGTCCCTAAATCAGCCCACAACCCATTTCAATACCTAATTTTCTTCAATTTCAATTTTCCTTCAATTTCAACAATTTCAATACCTAAATTCTTTCAATTTCAACAAATTCATTACCCAATTTTTAACATAAATTATATTATAAATTTCATTACCCAATTTCATTACTTTTGAAATTCTTGAATTTTTTGCATCAAGAATTGAAATTTCTATACTTTTGATGTTTAACTTCTGCTAAAGAAGCTCTGATTTGTTGTTCTTGTTATAAGCCCAATTTGCTAGTGCTTTTGAAGAAGCTACTCGAATCAGTAGTGAGAGATTCGCTTTACCTATTCCTCTTGAATTCCAGCCACTCCGATGAAGATTTTGTTAAAGATATTGTCATCAGCTTCATAAAGATTTTGTTAAAGATTTTGAATTTGAATTATTTTGATTATTTCAAGTCTGTTGGAGCAGCAAAGATCGGGAAGAATGGGGTAGGTGAGTGGGTGGGGTGGGGAAGAAAGGGGTGGGTAGGGATGGAGATTGAAGAAGAAGTGTGATGCAAATTACCATTATACCATTTCCATTATTGAATTTTTCTTTTTTCTTTTTACTCTATAACAGCTTCCACTGAAGAATTGGACGAAAGGACCACTTTCACTAACCGCAAATTGTTTGGGGACGGTAATTCAAAGAAATATACAACGGAGACCTTCGCCGCGAACGTGCCAAACTTTGGGGATGAAATTTGCCAATTAGCCAAAATGTTCGCATGATTAGAAAACTCAATATGAAATGTTTATTTCCTCAAAACAATATATATTGTCATATATCAGTAAGTAAATAATACAAACCTTGAACAAATAAATAAAAAAAAAAAAAAAGCCAGCAATTTTGTGATCTCCAACAAATCAAAGACCTACCACCAAACTTTTTAAATTTTTAACAAAATAATTTAATTCCAAAATAAAAAGAATTGATAAACATATGTTGACTTTGAAAATTCAACCCCGCTGGATCTGTATACTACACTACTGTGATACCCGTAACTTTTCGCTTACGTGTAATTTATTTTGTGTGACTTAGTGCGTAGGCGTAATTTATTTTGTACGATTATGTAATTATGTGTCTATTTAATTTTTATAACATGTTACGTGTTACAATTTTGGTACGTTTCGTTGATGGGCATTTCGTACTTATATCGTATTTGAGGGACTTAATAGTAATTCACTTAGATATATAGTTGAATTAGATTTGGTATTGGAATTAAATTAGAAATCCTAATAGGTTTAGGTGAGTTAATTAAAATGAAAAAGGAAATGAAAATACATATTAAATAATATAGGGTTACGGGGCAGGGGATAAATCACCTAAACAAAACTAAAGCGTATAAGAAACGTTGGCTTGCCTCTTGGGATTCGGGGTACAGTTTTTAGAATTAAAAGAGGGGCAGTTGCATTATTTAAAAAAGAATAGGAATGGTAAGGTATATAATTATATAACGTAAGGAACAGGAGGGACGGGGGTTATATATATGTATATAAATATATATAAGTAACAATCAACAAGGGTGATGGTCAAGTGGTTCCAAACTTACTCCCAAGTGCTTTGGTGAAGTCGAGGTCATGAGTTCTCGAATCTTGACTGGTACTGCCGGTTTCTAGGAATTATACTCAGTGCTTGCGTTGGTTGTTCAGTTAATTTTGATATTTCGCTGATGAACAAGAAAGCCCGAACATGAGGTAGCAGGAGGTGTTGGTCACCATCACTTGCACCTTCCTTTTTATTTAGCAATATATATATACCGAGGGATCGTTACTCGTCCGTTTTCGAAGAACTATATATCTATTTTGAAGATAATTGAAAAAGCTTCGAGTGAGCGCAGATGGGACGTCATTCCGAGTCCCAGGCAGAAAGTTATAGCTCTGAGAGTAAGACTGGGCAGTGCTATTTCGGATTTTCTGTTATTAATTGTCTTCGTAAAAGGTAGGGATATCCTACGTCGTTTAATTATCGCATTTAACCGTGTATAATCAGTAGGTATTGTTGGGTTAATGATTTGGTAGCTTTGGGGCATTATATTCTGCATGAATTGTGAAATTTACGTGCCAATTGCATGAATTGAGTTTATTGCTTCCGATATTGCATAAACGATTTTGGACTTGATTTAAATACGTTATAATCTGAATCATAAATTGATTTACTGCGTTATTATACTTGAAATTACGTAATTCGTTATTGTTAAGTGTTATACGTGTAACGTGGATCGTTATTGGCTATTTTACGAATTTGCCTAGTTGTTTATCGTTTTGGTCGTCTTATTTGGTTATTGTCGTTTAGTCCTTCTTGGTTTTGGTCGCCTGAGTCCTCGCCCTATTTTGAGCTCGTGTCTAGGATATACTCAAAGGCAGGACTCGTTGGATTGGAGGATACGGTTTTATATGATATGAAATTGGAGAGATTCCGAGGGGTCCTGCGATGTGTGTCCTTGATTCGAGGGTCTTTCTATGTGAGCCTTAACCTGATGTGGACTATCATTGGGATTGCAACGATTTTGTGGAGTCCAATGTGTTGGATGATGATACAATGTAGAATGAGTCCTTAAAGTGTGCATCTGTAGTTCAGGGAGTGAAACTGAACCCATGTGATGAACTATTTGAGCTCTCCTAGTTTGGACTATAACTAAGACCGTTGCAGTTATTGTCATAGAGTCGTGATTAGATACCTGAGCTCGAATGGTGGGAAGTCGTGTCATAGCAATAGCTGTGCTCGTAGTGTCTAAGCAAGTGTGTAATCGTGTGTACCGTATGGGTGGAGTATGGTGCTTGTTGTACATTCGGTTGTGTAAGTACTTGGAAATGAAGAGTATGGTTATCTCGCTTACTTATTGTTTTAACTTGTTTATTCATTGTTTTGGTCAAATTTGATACTTGGTTTGAGTCGTATTACTTGTATTTAAGGTGTTTTGGGAATGGGAATATGTTATGTGTCTACTTATGTTTTTACTTGTGATTATCATGTCCATACTGAGCACCGGAGCTCGGTCTATCCACTTTACTATGCAGGTGATGACGAGTACATTGAGGATGTTGATAGAGCTTGGGAAGGGGACCGGGAAGAGTAATCCACATAATCGGCTTTAGTTAGAGATTTAGTTCTTTCATTCGTTTTATTTATTTATTAGTATAACTTTTTCATTTATAGCATTGTTCAATCTTTTCCTTTTGTAATACTTAGTATTTCATGCATAGTAACTTAATTCCGCAGCTTAATTCTTATTTTTGGATTATATCATAAATGAATTTTCTTTTAGTAACTATGTTTATCGGTTTTGGTGTTTCATCAACCAATGAGACACTGTCATGTCATCGACCCTGGTTTCGAGGTGTGACAACTACCGAACCAATTTTTTCTTTATTTTTGGTGTTATTCACATAATCTATAGACTTTATAAATCAAAATAAATTATGATAAATCAATCTAGAATCTCTGTAGAGTCTGCATAAAGTTAAAACAATCCATAGAATCGGTAGAATCCATAGACTGAATTGAATACACTCTCGAAATTTCATTTACAAACAAATTTTTAGATTAAACAGTGGACCAAACCCACTATAAATTACCCATAAGTAAACTTAATCTGAAAATTTGGTCTCGGTCTCAAACCCAAACCAGCTTTTAGATAATTAGGTTTGGTTTAGGTTTGAGTTTGAGATTTTGGTCTCAGTTTCAAACCCAAACCAGATTTTAGATGATTTAACACTTCATATTTCATTCCCAGACTCTATCCAAAGCTGGTTTAGATCTGAATTTGAGTCTCAAAACAGATCAAACCAAAATCGAACCCAATCCAAGCAGACTCTGAATAAATTACACAAAAGTCAAAGGGAAAAATGACTATTAGAAAGAACTTTGGTGTGCAATGTACTGAAAAGAGATGGCCTTTTTAAGCCTAGGCGGCGGGGGATCTTTGATTAGAATTGCTCGTGACGCCAATTGAATTGAATAATAAGTCTTGGCACCTCCACTTGTGGCTTTTTGTGTACATTTGTTGTTGTTGATCCATTAGAAGGGAAAAAGAACATCCTGTTGGACTATTCCTCCATATGACCTAAGACCCCAATTTGATAGGGATAATTCTGATATGGACCAAGTTCATTGGATCATGCGGTGCAGAACTGGTCACATCACCACATAATGAGAAGAGAGATAACTTTGTGATAATGTGATCAATTCTGTACCACACGATCTACATGGATCTGATCAATATCAGAATTTTCCATTTGATAGGGGTAATCTTAAAAATAGTAATGCTCCATCATTCTGCTACTGTATTTTATGATTTTCTTGGTAAAGGGTATGTTCCATATTCATCTCCTTTTGTAGTGGCTGCTGCTGCCGACGACAAGGTTCAAGGTCCGGACGCCACCATCTTCTGGAACGTGCATTTTTTAATGGTGGTGGTTGGTGTTAGCGGTGGTAGAGAAGGGGTTGGGATGAAGATGAAGGAGATGAGTTTAGAGATTTTTAGTTATTTTTAATTGGGTATTCATAATTATATTTTTTAACAATCATGTACTCAAGCTTTTCTTATGGAAAATATGTTAAAATGTCCGAAATATTCTTAAAAAAATACATCACGTGATTGCCTTGACGATTGTTTAACAGAAAACTGGACGGAAGTCCTTTATTGGCAGGTCGTAAAAATGATATGTATGTTAAAAGTAGGAATTAATCAAATGGGACATTAAATGCAAACTCAAAATACAAAAATGACCAAATAGGCGATTTTGCGCCTTCGTTATGTTTCAATTCTATTCTAGTAAAGAAAACCAGACAATGAAACTATAAAAAATTCAGAAACTTTTTTTTCCTTTAATCTTACATCGTTAAAATTTAAATAAAATAAAAAGTTAGAAATGGATAGGAAGGGCTGGGTAATTAGGTTCTAAGACTTGTGTAATTAATCTCTCTCACATAATTTATTGTGGGCCATACATCTAAATGTACACATGTGATAGATGACCCAATAAATTATAAAAGAATATATATTACACAAGTCGTATTTTCCAAGGGGTGTGCAACACTTGTGTTCTTGAGGTTTTCCAAAAAAAAGAAAAAAGAAATTTTAAATCCCTCATTTGGGTACCAAAGAAAAATGTTAATATTTTGAGAGAATCAACTATGAGTTTATTTGGCTGGTTGAGTTGTTAATATGCATTTAACATTGTTTTGGTAACACCATTTGTCAAATTCTATTTGATGAATGATCTATAAGTTTAAATTACTAACAATTTTATTTGATGAAGGGTCTATAAGTTCTTTTTTTTTAAATTGTAATTTACCCGGTTCTGAACTGGGAACTTCCCCTCACCTACACTTTATTCAACTAAAGAAAACTATGAGCTTCTCAAATGTGTCTTTTTGCAAGATTTATTAACTAATAGAAAATTATGGGAAAGAAAATATGTTTAGAGGCGTTCGATGTTCGTTTAAGCGGATTAAATTGGTTATGGTTATGAAACGTAAAATAGATAGAGATAGATGGATTTTAAATTTTACCTAAAATAAAGAGAAGATAATACAATTATATTTTTCACAAAATATACAACTCATACTATCCCCCAAAAAAAGAAAAAGAGATTCTCTCATGTCTTTGGAAGAATAAGTTCTTATTTTTGGTAAATCTGTATCCGAATATTCTTCGAGTAATTTGGTGAGGATATTTTATTGGGTGAATTTGAACGTGCAATATTAAATTACTTTCTAAATAACTCCAACTCTTAATCTTAATATAGACATACCTTCAAATAAAAAAAGTGAGACTCTTTACTCTTAATGTCACTAACTTGTATGTGGGCCTTTGGTAATGCAATGTCTATAAGAGATTTAAATTTAAATCCCAAACTAGTTATTTGGCCTCAAAGCCATCCATTTGCTCCTCATCCGTCCACCTGAATGGACTTGCAGCGCCTAGGAACATCTATGGAAAATTCTAATATGGACCGGGTCCATGTGGATCATGTGATCCAGATTTGGCCACATCAATGCAGAATGAGGAGATAGAAGGAAATGCAATGATGTGGCCAAATCTGAACCGCATGATCCAGTGGATCCGATCCATATCAGAAGTGTCCAACATCTATTAGGGTTCATGACTAATCCCACACTCCTTTCGCTTCGGTCAACTCGTGTTGGTTAGTAATCTTTTTTCGAGTGAATAGCAATGGATGGACTTTAACAATTTTTGCTTTTCTTTTTTTAGACATAAACAATTTTTTTGTACATTCTTGGACCTAATCTTTTTACGGGCACTCAGAAATAAAAAAAAATTGAGAATCCCGACTAAAAATCACTCGTTGAGTAAAACGGTGTCGTTTTATTAAGGGTATTATTGTCTTTTCAGAAATGACCCTTGACCCTTGACCCTACCCACCCGACTTAACCCAAACCCACCCAAACCCCAACCTAACCTCTCATCTTCTTCTTCCCCAGTCCAAAACCCACCCGCACACCACTCTCCGGCGACCTCTTCTCCAACCTCCCCACAACCACCGCACGGCAGCCCTCCCCCTCCCAACCACCACCAAAGCCCCCAATCCCAATCCCCAAATACCCACCACCACCTTCAAAATCCAAGAAATTACAAACCCCTCCAATTCATAAAATTTTCCCGATCCAGAAATTAGTACCAGCCCCCAATCCCAATCCCCAAATACCCACCACCACCTTCAAAATCCAAGAAATTACAAACCCCTCCAATTCATAATATCAAAATCGAAATCGAAATCCGAGAGTGCAAATCAGGATCGAAATCGATTTGATTTCAAATATCAAAATCAAATCATCCAAAATTGGTTTGGATTTGGATAGAAGAATGAAGAGATTGAGATTAAGGAGTGGTTTGAGGGAAATGTGTGGTTTGGCTGTTGGGGAGGGGGATGAGTGTAGTTGTGGTGGTGAATTGGTGGTGTAGAGAGAAAGGGATGGCTGTGAGGGAAGGGAAGGGAGATGTATTTTTGTTGCGGGTCGGGTGGGTGAGTAGGAAGTCGGGTGGGTCGGGTTCCCTTTTGTTGCTCCGAGTTATTACATTGTTGAAAAGACAATAATACCCTTAATAAAACGACACCGTTTTACTCAACGGGTGATTTTTGGCCGGATTCTCAATTTTTTTTTATTTCTGAGTGCCCGTAAAAAGATTAGGTCCAAGAATGTACAAAAAAATTGTTTATGTCTAAAAAAAGAAAAGCAAAAATTGTTAAAGTCCATCTATAGCTATTCACTCTCTTTTTTCCTTTGTTTCCAAGCAAAGTAGTATTTTTTATTATTATTATTTCTTTTTGCTGGTTTACATTTTTTTTGCTGAATAAGAAATTTTCCATTAATTACAAAATAATCGAAGCCATTACAATCAAAGGAAAATCTAAAAATACAAGAAAATAAAAATTATACAATGATTTAGAAAACCATGATAACAGACAAAAAACACACCCAAAAAAACTTGGATAGTTAAAAAATACTACTAATAAAACTAGCAAACTAAACAAATACATAATCTTCATCGCAATCCTTAAACCACAGAGACATGAGAATATCACTTTCAACATCTTCTGTAGGGATCGCCAATTTATAGGACCATGGACGTATCAATCGTCCTACAAATTGCCTCGGGAATATGTAGAAAGTTGATAAAGGGCCCATATCAAGTCCGTGTTGAACGAATCCTCCTAGAAAGATAAAAAAAACAAGTCTAGATCCGTGAAGATCTGAAACAGATCTAACCTCTGTGTCTTGAATCTTAAAGAAAAATACTTTAAAAAAAATTTCACATGATTCGTTATATAAAATAGAGGTATAAAACCTAAATAAAAGGACCAAGATTCGACCATTGGCCGGAGCCAATGGCCAAATCTGGCCAGAAACAAAGGGAAAAAGAAGAGCAGCAGAAAACGCAGAGGGGGAGAGAGATGAGAGAGAAAGAGGGAGGGGGGGGCTTTGCTGGTTTACATTCAAGCTATGAAAAGAATCATCAGGTAGTAGTAAATTACAGTTTCTTGAAAAGTGGACGTTCACTTCCGGACGGGGAGAGGGAGAGGAGAGACCGCGATCAACTGCCTAAATGCAATAGAGTATGAAACAGAGAAAGCCCAGATAGCAGTCCAAAACTATTTGATAGTGTAACCATGTATTAAATCTGTATCCTACTAACTTATGCCAGTACCCATAAGGAGATGATCTATGAGAAGAAAGGGTCAAGCAATACTGATTATAAATTTCCTAAACCAGACTTTCAAGGAAATCAGAATCTTGGATATACTATCATATAACCTTTGACATAGCAGCATCTTCGCAGGCAAAGATTAGAAATTTGGCTATCAATAAGATCGGTTAGTACAGTATGAAGGTAGTAGTAAATTACAGTTTCTTGAAAAGTGGACGTTCACTTCCGGACAGGGAGAGGGAGAGGAGAGACCGCGATCAACTGCCTAAATGCAATAGAGTATGAAACAGAGAAAGCCCAGATAGCAGTCCAAAACTAGTTGATAGTGTAACCATGAACATATAAGATTGATGAAGAAAATGGAGAAAACAATATTCTCAGCAGTACCAATGAATCTTCATCCATTAACTCAAGCCTACATTGATCTCCCCTATCGATGTCATATATTACTCCTGCTGTATGAACATTATGAATATCCGTATGCACATTTGCTGCATCAAAACGACAGATTTATATGAAAGTTTACTTCCTATTCACAGCCAAATACCAACATGAAAATCTCAACAAAGACTCACAAAAGTATCACAAAATCAATGCTGATCAATTTATAAGCTGAAGAGAATACATTTGCAGACAACAGAGACAAAAAACTAAGAGGAAGCCGTTTTTTACCTGATATCTCCATGGAGACACATTCCCTGCTTTACTATGCTATGTTATTTGGGTTAGATTACGGTCACTCAGCACCAAAAGCATATAAAAATAATCACTTTCCATTACCTACTCATGACTCATGAGTAAGATCAAATGGCTTGCTCCAGTTCATAACGAAAACATTAATTATAAGAAAATGTTCACTTGACATAACCAAAACACAAGAGAATTGCAACAAAAAAATGGAGAAACAACACGTAAGCTAAAAACCTCAGCTCTTCAAAAGCAGCAGCTCAAATTTCACCTTCACTTGCACTCTACACCAACCTCAGCAGCGCGGCAAGGCTTGTTCTTTCTTCGGCTACCAATTTGTCTGAATCCAGCAGATTTAATCACATCGTTAGAGTTAGTTTTGTTTTCCTCTTTAACCGAGTCTGAATTTTCCTTCACTTCCAAAGACCTTTTCCTCTTCCTACCATTCTCTGCAGCAACTTGGTTCTTAGTATCCTTATTTAACACAGAGCTTTTCGCACTTTCACTGTCCTCTTCTTCGTCTATCTTCTCGACTTCTTCTTCCTCATCAATATCATCCTTCAGTGGTTTCTGTGGCCTTCCTCTTCTCCTCACAGGTATTTTCTCTTCTTCACCGCTTTCACAATCCTCTCGAGCAGCAATACTAGGTTGTTTCTTACCCTTTCCTCTACCTCTTCCCATCGTCCCAAGTCGAAAACTTTAGCAAACTATAAGGTTATCTGAACCAAAATTTACAAAGAATCAGTGTCCCAAAACAACATTACAAAGAACCCAATCTCAAAAAACAATTACAACAAAACATTTCCAAAGAAACCAAATATGCACTAAATTCATCAAGAATCAAAACTCAATAAGGCAAGACCAAGAAATATGGTATCTTTTTCACATATAAAAGAACCGATTTGTATTGTTCTTATCCCAGGAGATAACTCCATGTAGGAACTAGATTATTACTAAAGATGCATACTTTAATGATATCCAGTAGTATTTTCACACAATAAAATCTTACAACATCATCAGACCTATTATATATACCACAAAAGATAATAAAGAACCCATTCATGGTTGAAACAAAAACCTTAATTTGAGGCAGCTTTGTCAGAAAGAAACCTCAAGAACAACACACAAACAAAAATCTTTTGAAACAGAATAATAGAGTATTGGAAAAACATGAAAAGATCAAATATTTTTTCCACTATATCCATAGTTTTTGCAGTTAAAAGAGATATAAGAAACATACCAAGAAACATAAACAATTACCATTTGAATCTTCAAAGGAAAACCCATTTCTCAGAGCATCTTAAGCATTTCAAATCAAGAAGAAACAATAAGAATCCAATGAAACAGATGGGATTTCTTCAATATGAATGGTTTTAGCAAGAACAATAAACACAAAGAAAGAATAGCAAATTTCTCTCAAGATTAGAGGAAAACTAAAAAAAGGTTTGATCTGAAACAGATATGTGAAAGCTCAGATCAAAAGAATCAATCAATAGTTAGAAAATCTTTGGATTAGGATTAGGAAAGATTAGTGTTTGCCATTGGAGAGGTTTTTGAAGAGCTATGGGGAAAGAAGCTGAGGGGAGAGGAGGCAAAGGTAAGAGAAGACTGAAAACAAGTGAAGAGAAGAAAAAATACTAATGAAAGGTAGGATAGTAGGCCACAACACACTATTAAAAATTTAATATATACTGAATATTATTTAGTAAATATTAAATTATTTATAAATGTTACATCTTATTTTATGTTTTCTTTTAATTAATGTCTATTTTAAGACATTTAAAATTCATTTTACGTAATCTATGTTTTCTTTTAATTAATGTCTATTTTAAGACATTTAAAATTTATTTTACGTAACAAATATTATAAAATTACAATAATTGTTCAGTCTAAAAAATTTGAATAATTGAATATTTATTTGACGGCCAAAAAATATTCAGTATCTAATGATTTTTTTTTATTCAGCACTATAACCGGACTGAGATAATACTAGGATTATAGTAGCTACTAGCTAGTGGTGAAAAGATATTTCAGCAGTTGAAGAGAACCTTCCCTAATCTTCTGAACCCTCCCTAATTTTCTTAACATCCCAAAATTAGAAAACTCTAAATCCTTAAAAGAAAATGTGATCTCCCACTGGAAATTGATTCAAGAAATCTTGATAAATGAGTAAATAATATTTTCAATTTTTGGCAAAAAAAATCATGGAAGTCATACTTAGGTTGTTATGGGATATGATGAAGACATTGAATATCTTCTTTGCTCAAAACTAAGTTAAAAAACTCGGTATAATTAGTTACAACTTTCATGGAGTTTAACATAATTTCACGGAAGTCATGTTTAAGTTATTTAGCAAAAAATAAAAATAAAAATTGCTAAAGTTGTTCCTGGGGAATTTGCAAGATTTTCATTTTAGAAAGAAGTGAGATTTCACTAGACATGAAATAAAGAAGAGATATGGAGAACCTCGATTTTCTAATCCATTTTTTTAAAGGTTAATTTATTTTTGTCAAATTTTCCCCCATCTTTTATCATGTGAATGTCACATCGCACCTTCGTTATTATTTAACGGAGAAATTGGATGGAAGGGGTACCATTGATACTTCAAAAAAGGTTAGGGTCAAACACTTGACGTTTTTTAGTTGGGGGTAAAAAATCAAAATCTGAAATAGTTTAGGGGCGTGGACATTTTTTACCCATCAATTTATTGTCCTAGAGGAAATTGAATAAGGGTTTTATTAAAAAAAAAAAACTTATTTTAAATTTTGTAAAATGTAAATTGTTTGTGGCAAAGATAGAAGATTTTTATTAAGTTTGGAATATTAAGTAAAAAGATCACATAATTTTATATGGGTCTTTCTAACGTGTGCTATAAGGACACACATTAATTTGAATAAAGTACACTATATATATATATATATATATATATATATATATATATATATATATATATAGTAAATTAAGTATATTAAAATCTAAAAACTTATAAAAATGAGGAATCTTATGAGAAATAAGAAACAAAACAATTCATATTAACATGTTCTCGGGACACGCGTTAGAAAAAATCACCTTATACTATTCCATCAGTTCCCAATTATATGTCGCATAGACATACTTTATCCGTTTTTAATTATCTGTCACTTTTAAAAAATAAATAGGGTATTAAATGTATTGTTTACAAACTTACCCTTACCTTTCATTAATTTAGTCAACAACTAATTTTAATTGTCATAAATGTATTAATTGATGGGTAAAAATGTCTATTTATTTTTAAATTAATGTATCTCAATCATTTTCTTAATTCGAGTGAAATGTCTTAAAGAGACATATCAATGAGAACGGAAGAAGTATGAAATAGAGGAGTATTATATTTGTAGGAAAAACTTATTACTTTTTTTTCCTTTTTTCCTTTTTCAAACAACAAACTTATTACATTATTGTTATTTTCAAAAGGAACTTATTATTGTTGTCGTTGTTGGGTTCTTAATTGTATAACTATTAGTATGAGAATATAGTGGGGGGTTGAGCAAAACCTTGTGGAAGCATTGATATTGATTTTCCATTATGTCACACAATCATTAATTCTCTAATTACATCATCTAACTATCCTCACCTAAACTAACTGTAGGGACCAATCACCAGAGACATTTTTTATAATTTAAAAAAAAAACAGTTATCTTTCTGACAATAAAAAAAAAAGAAAAAATTACTCCACTTAAATATTTATTTATTTTTTGCTAAATAAAAAATTAATCTTAAAATGACCCAGTCCATTCCAATAAAAGGATAGCCCGATACAAAAAAAATAAAAAAATATATAATAAGTTTGAAAACTCTGATAACGATAAAACACACAACCAAGACAAGGTAAAAATAATAATATAAGTAGGAAAAAATAGATACATAATAAAAAAGTTCACTGCATTTTCCTCGCGATTCTTGAACACAAGCGACAAAAAGAGCTCAGTTTTAAAAAATTAATAATATATGAAACCATGAACATATTTTCTATATAATAAATTGTCTCGAAATAAAACAGAAAATTGAGAAATGGTAGTATGAGTTACTACACTTTAAGGGTGAAAAATATTAATCAAGAATGTGGTATTGAGTAGGATCAATAATAAGTTTGATTAATATTTTTCACCCTTAAATAAATTCACGTGATTTTGGTATTGAGTAGGATCATAATTTGTCCTTTGGCCAATGGCCATTGAATACCATCACGTGCCCTGTCATTCGCGTGAATTTCCTAAATAAAATTGTAGAATATTCTTTGATTTCATCATTTTCAAATTCAAAAATCATACATTTTTACCCCATTTCCATTTTAACTCTTCAATATGCATTCCCTAGTTATACCAATTCAGGCTATGTGGTGCGGAATATTTATTTTTTTATACGTGCAGAATAAACAGTTAAATTTTTTTTATTTAAAAATTAAAAAGAGATAAACACATATTTTCAAGAACACATGTTATGTTCTTCCATTTCAAAATTTAGTTGTCGAAATAACTCATAATGCGACTTTATTTTTCCTTAAAAAAAGAAAAAACTTATCCGTCAAACTAATTCATCTGACAGTTTTATTCTTACTTAAAAATATTTAACCGTCAAATTAACTCAATTTAACACCCATTATGCACTAAATTCTTAAACTAATTACATATTAAGAAACAGTTCACTGAATTAAAATACTATACAATCTCTTTATACAAGTTTCAAATTTGATTGCAAATTTCTTATTTTCTTTCTTTTTTCTTTTTACTAGGAGTGATTAGACTATACCCTATGTTATAAATTTTGAACAGAAGGTATTCAAATATTATTGCCCCGATTAATTCTATTAGGACGTGGAAGACACATTAACTGACCTGGTACAAAATTTCATAAACATGCAATATAATATTATTTTTTACACTAAACATGAAACGAACTTCTATTTTTAGTTGAGATATCTAAACTCTTACTAGTTACATTACGACAAGGCTTTCATTGGCTAATATAAAGATTTTCTTGTCAAAACTTCAAATCCCCCTCCAGTGGCGGAGTCAGGATTTTTCTTTGGGGGTACAATTAACATTGACAAAATAAATTCATAAAAGCACATAAACATTGCCGGAGCAAAAAATTTTTTTTGGATGAAATCTTATAGATTAGAGTTATACACATTTTGTTCACCCTTTTCTAGTAGTAAATTTTATTTATTAAAGAAATATTATAGTCTCTTACACTCTTAACCTTGTTACAATTTTAACCAAAATTAATAAGATATAAGTGGTGTCATTCCTATAATTTACGAATTAAATAATCAAAATTTAAATCGTAAATTGATTCAAAATGAGTACAATAAACAATGTTTACGGGACGAGGTGTTACAAAAACAAAACTAAAACTATAATTTGGAAAAAAGTGGCCCTTGGCTCCGCTAGTGCGAGAGAACCGTTCTTTTATTGCTTGAGGGACCACCTAGGAGGGGGGACAATATAGTCTTTTCACTCTACTAATCAGTGCTTCATAAACTTTAAAAAAAAATTACATCAAGAAAAATTTTCCAACTAAAATATTGAATCCCATAAATTTGCCTCATTTTCATTGAAGAAGCATTAAAGGGGTTACCTAGAGTTATACACACTTTTGTTCACAATTTTCTAATAGTAATTTTTTTATTAAATAAATATTATAATCTTTTACACACTTAAACTTGTTACAATAAATAATGTTTACGAAAAAATGTATTACAAAAATAAAACTATAACTATAAAAAAAAAAAAAAAAAAATTGGAAAAAACTGTGTCCCACTGGGCTCCACTGTGCCTCCGCCAATGTCTCCCTCTATGTACATTCAATGTATGGCGTGCGACCTTAGATTAGATTAAAGCCCTAACGGTCTGCATGATGGGATTTATAGTTTTCCATTTTGATTTTTAAATTTCCAGTTGAAACCTAAATAAAGAAACAACTCGGCAAATTACCAAGTAAAATGACGAGAATGTCCTTGCATGGCCACATGGGGGACCACGCGTTCCGCTGGTTAGCTCATAGCTCATGTGATGACTGGACAGCTTCAAAAAAGCGTTCCGAAGGTTTTGATTGGATCCATCCAGCTCTAATCTTACGATAATCCAAACATGGGCCCACAACTGGGGATTGTATGGGCCTGTACTAACTTTTTCTTATTGGTCATGACGTGATATTCAAAAGTTGGTGAACAACATTTTTGTCCAGAAGGAAAGTGTGAGTTTCATCTTGGGGCTGACGTGGCCAATTCCCAAACGCGCACGAAAGTGGGACTTCCGTCCTCAAATCACCGATTTTTTTTTTTTTTTTTTTTTGCTTTTGCAACTATAGTGAAGAAGAAGTGTTTTGACTTTTTCATTTGTATGGTCTTCACTTTTCTTCCTAAGATTCTTTGAGGTAAGTTTACTTCACTATATATACTTTTTTTTTCATACCATTTTATGTTAGTTTATATATAAGATGTTTAGTCTATGATTCCATAATTGTGACACAAGTTTATCTTATGAAATCAGTATTATTATAGCGAAAATTAAAAATACCAAAAAATAAGGTAGTTTGTTAGTCGAAATATTATTATTACTTTAAAATATTAATATTATTCTTTTAATATTACCAATATACATTTAATGTACTCTTTTTACTCATATCCCTCGTTAACTACTATTATTTCAGCTTTCAAGAAAAGTCTTTATTGTTACTACATGAAAAACAAAAGAAATACGGATGTTTTTGTTTCGAATTGTATAAATTTTTAATGAATTTTTAATATGTGATAAAAATTTCAAATATTAATACTATTTTAAAACAGGGAGAGTATTAACTGAGAGGTGGAATGTTTTCAATAGCCTTGTCCCTTACGGCTCATCAAATTGTCCTCACCATAACTAGCCCTACATCTCTATAGAACACGAGTAATGGTAAATAGCTAAAATTTATTCATTTAATTAAATAAATTGTAAATAACTTGTTAAATTTTTTATGTTAATAGGGATAAATAGTGTTCAATTTGGGATTTTAACCAATATGCCTAGCCATTAATTATTTTCCTAAGAATATTATGTGAGATTAGGGACGAAGCTAATAATTTAGCGTTGAGTGAGCAAAAACTGCAACAGTATACCGAACTACATATAAAATTTACATCTAGTAATATTTTTAGAAATTTAGGGAGAGACTGCCACCCTTCTCATCGTCATCCCTGTGTGAGACCTACACACATGTAGGATAATAAGATGATTGACACGTATTTACCTCTCAATTTTCCTGAACACTATCCAACATTTTTATTTTTCATTTTGAAATGAAATGTAAACGCACAATACCCGATGAGAGTACTGCCCTGTAGGAACATAGGTCATTCGAACATTTTGACTAGAATGGACAAAAGATGTTATCGTACGTAACACAGGTTTAAAGATTAGTACAAGGTTGAAGAAAGGCTTAGCTCAGGAACAGTAGCACAGAAATAGCCATATGAAAGATCAGAAAATGAAGATTGCATGTACAAGAATACTGGGATCATCATAAGTTACTAACATTTGCCTCAAGCGGTAAGACGCTTTACTTCCAACCAATAAGTCGAGAATTCGAGTCACGCTGAAGGGGAAAACCATTATTGATCTTCCTGGAAAAAAAAGTTCCTAACATTTGCTTTTAGCTTCTTCTGCTTATTACATGGTTGAAACAATGCCGTATTCTCTTCACCCTTTTGGCAAGGATTACGATTTTACTACAACGTTCTTTCCTGCTAGTCATTCTTTAAATGCCAGAGCATTTGACATAGACACTGCAGTCTATCTCCTTCAAAGAGCAGCAGCGATTTCTACAGTCCGGCTCCTATGCGGAACAGCCAAAGTTCCGCACGTGCGGAACAATCTCAACCGTCGGATGAGATTTTGAACGGTTCAGATCTGAAGAGAGAAAAGTTGCGGCTGACTTAAAAAATAATAAATAAAAAAAACTTTTCTCTCTCCAAATCTGGACCGTTAAAAAATATCATCCGACGGCTGGGAGCGTGTCCCGCACCGTACGGAACAAAGGCTGTCCCGCATACGAGCCGGGAACCGATTTCTACGAGCATAGAAGCTGAAATAAACAAGAAAAATTGGGAGATTGCAAAATACGAGCATCTGACAGTATCAGAGGTTCTACTAGTAACAACACTTGTTTTGTGCTAAGTAGGTAAGACGTAACAAAAAACCAGAGGTTCCAACTTAAGATCTACTTCAAAGGCCCAAATTGTGAAACAAAATTCATGAACCCTTGAACTAATAGATTCCAGCTCCACCCCCCTCAAACTAGCCTGACTATAGCATGTTTCAATCCCCTAAACGTCCATTTCTCTATAAGCTATTCATAATCTCGTTGTTCTACCTATATTTCCTCCATATAGTTAGTAAAATGAGCCAATCTTACTAACCACATTCTAAAACCAAAGCAGGGTCCTCGTCAATAGCACTGGAAATCAACTCCATGGGTTCAATCAAAATCCCATCTTAGCTGGCTCAACTTTTGGGCCTGAATATGACCATAGGCGGGCAGAGCCAATGCCATGAGAAAATGGTTTCGAGCAATTTAGATAATCTTGGCACTTGAAATAAAACTTACGTAGTAAGTTGTGCCGGTAAAGCAGCAACTCCCTTGATTCATACAGAGGGACCAACCAATGAATCAAGCGATGCACTGTGAAACAGTTGAGAGTAAATTCTTTCATACAGCTAAATATTTTCTGATCTACTCTGGTATCTTTTCAACTTAGAAATTTCATAGACTAAAAAATACGGGTTTGATTAATCATGACTGCAGTATCGGCACAATTGTTTCATTGCATATTAATGTCATAATTTCATGGTCATTCAAGGGACCTGCACATTTGACAGAATTGGTTTTACACCTAATAATGATAACATTAAGGAAAGCGCTCATAACACTAGAAGAGAAAATAATCTGAAATAGGCACGCACATTCTGAGACACAATGTAATGTTAACCAGTAATCATAACCTCCTACCTCCTTTCAGTCAGCGCCGCCAACTATCCTAACGCATCCGAGTAGCTATGTAACAAAAATGAGACTACACACACCTAACAGATTTCAGGGACATAGAATGCCAAACGGAAATCAATTCAGTTGATTTACTATCATGGTCAAGCCTCAATCAAGTTTAACGGAGCAAAAAGAAAAAACAGTAAAACTGGATATAGATTGGACAAGCAATTACCTGTGGTCTGAGACCCTAATTCACTCCCATTATATGCAATTCTTGGTTACAGATAATATTGCACCGATCATAGGCAGGAGAGTTTTAAGATTCAGACGACGGAGAGCACTTACTCATGCCCAATTTAAAGAATCAACAATTTCGAACAACGCAAAAGTGCTGATTGTATTTCAAACAGAACATATCTTTTGCTTTAGACTTGCCCAAACTTCAGGGCCTTTAGGATGTTTACTTACATATGTCCTCATAAAAATTGTTTCTGAGCATGACAGTATAGTGCTCAGCGCCAAATTTGGATCCGCTGCTCCCACATCTTTGAGCCAATTGTACATCGAAAGCCTAAGTTTGACCCTTTGAATTGTGTAGTTGATAAATGACGGAAACTTTCTTAGAACAGACAAGGGATAACCAAGACCATTAACAAGATAGTCAATCTTTGTTTCAATGACATCCTTAGACATATTAAGAATATGAGGAGATACTTTGACCATCTCTGTTACATCCTTTGGATCCAAACCAGCATTTACCAAACAATCAAACCTCTCTTGAAGTTCCTTTCCTTTGCCTCGAAATGCCTTGAGTGCTCTTTTCATTTCTTTTCGAGTTCTCAACAAATCCAAGGTCCAATAAGAATTTGGTTTTCATCTTCTGTGAATGGAGTTCCTCGTCTGAGATTGGCAAGCGTTTTAGTCTGTTCCCGAGAATCCAGTTCTTCAATTCTTCGGGGTTTTCCTTGACAATTTTACACATACGCTTCTTCCCAATAGACAGGTTAACAAGTAAACTGTTTGTTTTTTTTAAAGAACAAGACCCAAGAAGCAAAGCATGTGAACACACAATTGTTTGAATATCCGGGACAGCCATCTCAATTTCAACGAGAAACGTATAGCAATGCCGCAAATTAGCTACAAATTTCCAAAGTGAGATTTCTGGAAACTGCAGAAACAAAGTGCATATCTCATCCGGCGTGCACCCAAATTTCATCAAGAACACAATTAGAGAAAAGCTTATATGTCCGGAGGCAGAAAATAAAAGCTCCGGATGCTGATGGATTAAGCCCGCCAGTTGCTTGTCACTGCAACCTATCTTGCTCAATAAGCATAAAAGCTCCAATATGTAACTCCAATTATAAGATTCCCCTTCCAGCAGATGCTCCTCAATCCAATCATGTACAATTCCAGTGCTCCTCAATTTCTCTAGAACTTTAAGGAAAACTGTGCTCACATTTCCAACCAAAACATTAGGACTCGAAGTAACAAACTTAATCACCATAGTCTGTTCCAACCCCTTATTCTCAAAAGACTTCAGCTTTGAGTGCAGAACGGCATTGCCATATCTAAAAACCTCTGGAGCTCTCCGGTAGATTTTCCCTATCTTGTTTCGTTCAACACCATAATTACACAAAGCATGATAGTTCTCCATCAACAAAGGATCATCGTTCAAGAACATTAACTCTCGTGGAAGAAACGAACTGCACTCCGTAGGTCCAATACCAATACTCTCAAAGAAAGGCTCAAACTCATTAATAGGATGGTATCTTAAGAACCTAGTAAGCGCCCGCCCAATCTCCCCCTTATTTTCCACTTTATTCAAAAGCTTTCCGAGGAAATGGGGCGAGTTTTTACTCATATTCTCTGCATCCATGAACTGCAAACTTCTAGTCGAATGCAAATACTCTAACAAAGCAGATTGAGCCTCTTTTCTAGCAGCAGTAGATAATTCTGAATATTTTTCTAAACTTTTACTCTTTCCAGCCCCTTTTGTTCCATAAAACCTAAGCCTTCGGACAATGTGGTATGATTCAGTTGGACAAAGAATAGTTCTTGATGATCTAAACTTATCATTGAAAGAAACCCATTTGAGAATAAAAGGTTTCTTAAGTTTCTGCAAATTATTCATGGCTATTCAGCTCTTATTTGCAGAGTTCTTGATAAATATCAGCAAGCAAAAACGGGTTAAGCTAAAATTAAAGAATGGTTCTTGATGATCTAAAGTTACTATTAAAGGAATTTAAAGGAAACCCATTTGAGAATAGAAGATTGTTGAAGTTTCTACAAATTATTCATGGCCATTTCAGCAATTATTTGCAGAACTATCGAAAAAAATTAGCAAGAAAACTAGAAGTAAGCTAAAGGGTTTAAGCTTTTCTTTAAGGGTATTTCAAATTGAGAAGTTTCTTACCTTATAATTTTAAACGAGTTTTGATGGATTTTCCCTTTGTCTGCTTTTAATGTTGGGTGCTTCTAATAGAGTTGCAGCCATGAGAGGGGGGAAAATGGGGAATTCTTTTTTCCCACGGCAGGCAGGCAGGGCAGGGTTTGTCTTTGTAAGAAGAAGAAGAAGAAGGATGTTAAGGTAATAAGATACACAAATGGAGGTTAGTTTTGTCTATTAAGTAATTACATGTTTTTTTTGTTTGTAATAGAGGAAACGATTCAAGATTAGTTTTTTTAAAAAATAAATAAATAATAATATAATTAATTGATCTCAGTAGTTACAAGATGGAGGTGAAATTCTGATTGATCCCCTACACTTTGAAGTGGGTAAAAAAACCTTAGTAAAAAGTTTAGATAGCTAAAGAGGCGGAACATTACATGACTCACGGATATAGAAAAAATAGAGAATAGATGTCAAGAGATATAATGTTCTATAACCGTGCAAACAGATTTAAAAAAAAACCCCAAAACAAAAGCAACACCGATGTCACGTGCAAACCAGAAATCTTCAACACTTGTCAAAGTTCTTGACTACAAACTTTCATAACCCATAAAAATAGGAGGGGAGATCGAGTTGAAACCCGCGTAGAATAGCTGGCCAGCGACCATGCCAGATACGAACAGAACGTCCGCTTCTAATCCTTCATTCAAAATCATGTTGCAACAAAGCTCTAATTTGAGGGATGCTTCTCCAAGTTTGAAACAGTTGCCTCCATTTATTGCTTACAAAAAAAAATCCGAAAAAAATCCTAATTTAAGACAAGGAAAAATTCAACACTATCATGATATTAACCATGAGACCGGCATACAACTTTATTATAAAAAATAAAAAACTACTAGAATTGTCCGTCATATTAAAGCACACTAGACCTAGAATTGTGCTAAGTCTTGGACAATACCCGATTAAGCTACTCATGAATTTTGACTGGGGCGACTTGCTGTATCCACATTACCATGGTTAAGGCCAGGAGCCCCGTAGAATACATATCATCAAGATTAAACAAATCATCGACTACAAATCAGTAAAGACACCATCAATCGTGGAGGTTTGTGCTTTCAATTTGGAGACGATGAAAAATCTTCATGTTCAGTCTGCATAACCAGAGTAGACCAGCCCAGAATTGTCATTTTCCTCGGTTGGCTCAGAGTGGATTGAAGGGGCTGCAATAAAGGTTTGGGCTGGCCTTCTAATGTTGTCCCATTTTAAAAAATAGCCCCCAAGTTAGCAAGCTGAAGCCCAAGTTGGCTAGCCCCAAACTCTTACCCCACAGTGAGAATTGATTGGCCCAAGACCCAGGCCTGATCTCGAATACTGGTTCACACGCTGGTCAACAGCCCGACCCGGTTCATCCAACTGAAGCCCAAAGCGCAATGCAAGAAGAGATTTTTGTAAGGTATGGGTGTAGCGAGAAAGCGAGACTTGAGGTTCAATCCGAGAATTTTGTATTGTAGGATGTGCAAAAAATGAGTCCAAATGCACCCGAAAATTTTCATTTTAGTCAATACGTTTGTTATTGCATGATCTTATTACATTAAGATAATATTTACCTCGTATGATCTCTCAAATACTTATTTGAAGATCACAAGGTTAGCCCAGTGGGACAACGGCCGTGGGTTCGATGGCCTCCTTATGCATGGGGCATGCTTTAAATTGTCTCTCAGGTGCTACTCTCCCTTTTAGGGTGTACACCGTCTGAGCTTAAAAAAAAAAAATTACTTATTTGAAGTTAAATATAGGATTTGAATTTCGATCTGAGGTATTATTGCATATATGTTAATTTTTATCTGTTGAATGGAAAATTTCTTGGTATTTTTAATTTGTAAATTTTAATATACAACAACAATAACATAATACATTAAGTCACCCAATAATTATTATTTTTTAGTATACTGGAGAAAGTCTTTCCATACTATCACAAATTCAATTTTAAAGATATCAAAAACATTTTCTTAGCTTTCTGATTGTTTTTTCTCGAAAATAATAGCAAACGAGAAGAGAACCCATTGAATTTTCTTATTTTGATTTCTCTCATATCCTTATTTCTCTCTGTTCGGAATTGTCAAAGATGAGCAAATAGATTGTTTTTAATACATAGGAGAGGAAATTGTGTATGTTAAACCAACTTAAGCACTTAAAACTTGTCCAATAAAAAAAATATTACTCAGGAAATTCGAACCACATGTTGTATAACCAGTACTTCAATTGGGGTCTAGTCTAGGTTTGACCTAAATTGAAACTCAAATCGAGACATTGAGATCAAAATGTAGTACCCAGAGCAGATGGAGTAAACCTGCTCATGTGGATGAACCATATGAATAAGGGAAATAAAGAAAATGGAATCATAAAGAGAAAAGAAAATATGAGAAATACACAAAATTAATTAAACTTCATGAAGCCAAGAATAATCCAATTTGACCTTGGCAAAAACATAGCACAACTAAAACACTAAGAAACATAAACTACACTTGAAACTATATAATGTGATTGCCAAGATTTCTTCCTTTCCCAGGAGCACAAGCACCTGTTTCAAAATAGAACAAGTTTGCCACTAGGTTATCATCATTTAAAATTTAAAAGAAAAAGTTCATATTATCGGGAAAGAATTACAAGTGTCACAGTCGGAACCTAACATATGGTCCCGAGTAGGAAGTACTACGGCAACTATACTAGCCTTCGTTGACAGGTTATCATCATATAGCATCTATGAACTAGCACCCTTTCTTTATCGGATCTCAAGTAGATAGGAATTACCTATGAGGAGGTTCACTTTTTATTGCTTTGGCGTGTAATATGGATATCCTCCTCCTAATGCTGTTTGTGTGATTGGAGGATCTTTCCTGGGAGCAAACTGGGGATATGAAGATTGAGGTGGGGCGGGGTATGGTGCAGCACTTGCAGCAGGATTCGAATACAAGGCGGAATTAGGATATGCAGCCATTTGTTGTGGTGGATAAGAATAGCCCGCGGGGGCTGCTGTGCTGGACTGTATGTTATGACTATGAGGGTAATTATAAGTCATTGGCATGGGCACTGGAACCACTGGTGCTGGTAACTGTGTCTGCGGAGCTTTGCTTTTGTTATTATCAGCAAGTTTTACAGTTATATTTCTTCCCTGCAACCACAACAAGAAGATCACTATCGATTTGGTAGTAGTCATGAAAAATAACAATATCAACATACTACAAGCATTCAGTGGATGTTCCGAAAATAAGGGCCGGCCACCATTTAAGGAGTACCATTGCTTGTTAATACACCGACAAACACAGACAGGTAACTCTCGCTTGAGAAGCATGTTTCAGATCAACATTATTTTTTGAAAACAGAAAACAGCCAAGACAAATATGTTTCATCAGTGTTCAACTTTCTTTTCGGTATATTTTTATGGTTTTCAGAAAAAGGAAAACCAAGCAGTTCTTAGAAACAAACTGTCCAAAAAGTACTTTAACGCACGGAGTTATACAGAAACATAAACATTTATATTCTGATGACGGAAATCCAATGTATACTCACTCCAAGCATCTTCTGTGGATCGTCTAAAGCTTTCCTTGCAGCCTCCACAGTCTTATATGTGACGAAGCCAAAACCACTGCATGCAAATGCCAATTCAAAAGACATGCTAGCATACACTGCTTCTTTTAGTAGCAAAATCGGAATGAATGATTTTTCTCACCGTGATCTAGTCGTGTCTTTGTCGTATGCAACTGAACCCTCTTCTATCCCTCCATGTCTACTAAAATACGCTAGGAGCATTTCACTAGTTGTTTCTGGTGACAGACCACCAATGTAGAGCTTTCTCTGGGCTTGATCAGGTGTGGTAGTGGTGCTGCTTAAGCCCTCAGAGGCTAGGTTACAAACAGCCATACGACCCTGAAACCAGTATATTGAAGATGCACAAAAGAAATATTAGTTCTCGTTTTCTGGAAGAGCAGCATCACGGTGTTACTCTCTTCTGCCTATCAAATTGAAGTTAATTTCAGTTTCATGTCGACTTTATGTGAATCAAGCAAAGTTGTGATACGGTTATTAGGAGTAGCTTGTAAATTCAGCATAATGGATAAATGTTCAGATGCAGAAAAGATTTTAAGCATACACCATAAGCGTTGAAAATTACTTACACAAGCATCACTTAATACAAATATTCAGGCATGTCGGATGTGTAGACTTCACACATAATGCATTTCTTATGGTCTCTGATAAAGCAATATTAAAAAGTAAATCAGCCTCTTGATAATAGGTCAGTACTAAATAAAATGAGCAGACATGCGGGACCCCTAATATTCTCTATGTTTAACTCAACCACACTGCTTTCTAAAACGTTGCCTTTGTGCACATAAGGGTAGAAGTACTGAAAATTTCAGATGCTATTAATATAGTACAATAACTTGTCGCGAAACCCTCAAAATCATACATTATGATCATATAATAACAGTTTAACGAAGTACCTAATGCACTCATACTTGAGCAAGTTATTCATAAGAAAACATCAATATGTAACTGACTGAGGACGACAATTTCTTACATCGATCATTTTGCTGGGAGCTTTTAGAGCTTTCTGAGCTGATTCCATGTTTTTGAATGTAATAAAGCCATACCCACGTGACTTTCCAGATGCTTTATCAGTGATTACAGCACCCTCTTCAATTTCACCATGCACCTCAAATGCCTACAGAAACAAAGAGATGACAATTCTAGTTCAGGAGAGCCCCAATATGTATCTTTTCTCAAATATTATGATCAAAGTACACTGGTCAGTTTCTGATGTTTATGGCCACTTAGTCATGAAGAATTATAACACTGAAAACGATTGCTAAAGGAACAACAATCTGCATACAACAATGCACTCACAGCACACAAGGTCTCTGAGGTAGTATTCCAGGCTAAACCACGAACAAAAAGCTTTCGAAGGGCTGGATCTGCACTTGCAACACTTCTAATTTCTTCAGCAATAAAAGGATATTGGGACCCTCTTCAAGAAACAACATGCAAACAAGCAAGCACGCACAATGTCAATTCATACAGCATGCTGTCAGTAGGACAACCGTATGGCCCTACTTAGACCCAAAGCAGATCAAATATAAAGTGCAAAATAAATTAGCAAAGTTATGTCAACATTAAAAATGGAAGACAGCTAAATTATGTAAATCAATTTTTAATAATAAAATTCCACTGACTCTCCATTAACAGAACACACACACACACACACACATATATATATATATATACACACACACACACACACACTCCTATGGCACTAGTTGAGGCAAGGATACAAACACTATAATGTAAAACTATCAATCAAGTGGAATACGTTTATTATTGGGGAAGGGGGTAGGGGGAGGGGGAAGGGGAGGTAGGAATCGATCCCAGGACCTTGTCCAGGGAAGGAGCAACCTCAACTATTGAGCTACTCCTTGATTCCTATCAAGTGGAATACATAGTTTGTGCATATGCAGATGAATTCTAAACATTCTTGTTAGTGGGGAACATACAAACTTTTTGGAATATATAATCAGAATATCTTACTCTCGTTACACTCATTATTTGGAGTGGTATCACAGAATGTGCAGATAAGATCAATTATCCTAGCGTTTATCTTGTTGATGACTGACTGGTGTATTGTGAATTAGGAAAAGGAACACTTCTGTAACCGTCAGATTATTCTTAAATAGTTGTTTCCAATTGGCTAATCAATAGAAGCTTATCAATTTCAAAATAACTAACTTTATCTTGAGTTGATTCTTAAAGCGAGGATGATAACTCAATCACAATCACTATGATGACTGGAGCTATACACAGCACATCTTGTTCCCCCAATACAAAGCAATTACCCAATCACTATGATGACTGGAGCTATACACAGCACATCTTGTTCCCCCATTACAAAGCAATAACCTTATCTTTGGCAAAGCACAGAAATTGCATCTCCAATTCCTAAGATGTTTATCTAAGGCACCACCATGAAGAAATCAAAATACATAACATGTAAGAAGATAGTGAAACAAAAATTTGCAAGAGGATTGCTTTTTGCTACAAAAGTTGGTGAATAGGATTCAACTCCCATAAAGGTACACTAGAATTAAAAAATTACCAACTTTCCCCCCCACCACCCACACACACAAAAAAAAAGAAGAAGCTTGACAACCTTACATCTATGCAATCCACAGGAAGTTAAGCTATATCCAAAACCTATAAATAATATGTAATCAAGCCCAAATTATCTTTCAGGTACTATGCCCAGCAACTGTTTGAACAAATTACAACAAGACCACATCAAACCAATCCATGAAACAAAAGTATCAACAGTTCAATACAGCAAAAGACCCAGAAAATTTATTGCACTAAAATCGAAAAGTTATAAAGAAAAAGCATGAATTTAGGAAAAAAATAAACAAAAGAAAGGAAGGGGTTTTCTGGATTTGGGAGATTACAACTTAGCAAGAAGATCAACAAGTTAAGGTTTGGCTAAGGGGTCAAACAGCAAGCGCAACTCCTCCAGTGAAAAAGAGGAAGATGATGATGATAATAAGGTTTAAAAAGAAGGTAGTGATGAATTTGAATCAAATTGACCATTACCCTATATTATATTTTTCCAGGTACCATGCCCACCAGGTGTTTGAACAAATTACAACAAGACAAAATCAAACCAATCCAGCAAACATACATATCAACAGTTCAATACAGCAAAACCCAGAAAAATTACTGCACTAAATCGAAGAATTTCAAAGGAAAAGCATGATATTAAAAAGAGTAAAAGAAGGGGTTTTTTTTTTGTTGGAATTGGGAGCTTACAACTTAGCAAGGAGATCAACAAGCAGAGGTTTGGCTAAAGGGTCGAGTAACGACCGTAACTCTTCTAGTGAAGAAGGTAGGGATGAATATGAATCAAATTGACAGTTGTAAGCAGTTTCCTCATCTAGCTTCCTCTTCTTTATCTCCTCCATTCTTGATTCTTCTTCTTCTTCTTCTTCTTTTTTTCTTTCCCTCTTTCGTGGGACTGTCGCTTCTTCACTTTTTATTAAGAAGACCAGGACTACATGTATCCACTCAGCCTCGAACTTTATGACTATTTCAGTTTTATCCTGAATAACTATTTAGGTCACTAAACTATTTACGACTTTACTGTTTTGGACACTAAACGAATTTTGGCTAATTATGTTACCCTTGTAAATATTTGTGGTTGAAAATAATCTGCCATCATTTTTTGTGGTGGTTTTCAGTCAAATTAGACACGCATCGGAAATGTGGCCAATAATTAAGGAAAATAGAATACACATTAACCCACTCCGTGCAAAATCTTTACTTGTTATTGTTTTAGCCCTGAAAAATATAGAGACATATTTATTTTGACCCACGAATATTTTGACACACTAACTTCCAATTTTGGTCCTAGATTATTAGCCACATGCCCGACACGTGTCTAATTTGACCGGAAACCACAAAAGTCGTGACAGTTTATTTTTAGCTATACGTAAATACTACGGTGATATAATTTGCCAAAAAAATAGTTGAGTGCCCAAAAAAAAAAAACGTAAATAGTTTAGTAACCTGAATAGCTATTCACTCTATCTCCCATCAATAAAAAAAACTAGTCGGAAATATGGTCTCTAAATTTGGTCACGATTGTCAATTTGGTCCCTCATTTTACAAAAATGGTAAAGTAGTCCCTTGCAGTTTGATTCTATTCCTTGTAGTCGTAAGTGATTCTATTCCCCCTTTGGAAATTCAACTTGTTCTGGAATTGAGAGGATTTTGGAAGTTCTAGAAAAGATTGAAAAGAAGGGTAAATTATGGTTGGGGTCCAATTATACAGTCAAATCGGCAATATATCACATATAACCCTTAAATAACAAGCGTATTTCCCGTGTCTTGTTAGACCCATGGAAGGGTGAGTGTAGGGGACCAAATTGCAGTGTTTGACAACTTTCAGGGACTACTGACACTTTTTTAAAATAAGAGACCAAATTGACAACGTCTAGCCACTTTAAGGGACTACTTTGACACTTTTATAAATTGAAGGGCCAAATGATTATGACCAAATCATTGGATTAATCCATTACTTTTTTTTATTACTTTATTTTATTGGATAAATATAATATTAATTGAGCTCTATGAGGGAGTGTCAAAGTTTAGCATACATGTCTCAAAAGCACTACTTTAACACTATGGCGGGTCCATCCGACTCGGATTTTACTTTTATAAGTGTCCAAAATGAATACTGCAAGTTATTTCTTTGTATTTCAATTATAGTAACTCTAGTCATTCTTAGTTATGCCATCATGAATTTGTTACATAATAAATTCTTTTTCATTAGTAAAAGCAAATTGCTCATTTTTGTCCCTAAACAATTTATAGATAGAGGTAAGGTCCCAAAACAATAATTATGGATATTAAAATCATTAAACAAATGTAAATTGTTTAAGGATTTTAATGTTCATAATTAATCTTTAGCGACCTTACTCCTGAGTTATCAATTGTTTTGGGATAATAATGACCAATTTGCCTTAGTAAAAATATAAGGCAATTTGATAGAGGAAAATTGAAGGATATACTTATGTCAACGACCACTCAGAAATCTTATATTGATTTATGTATCCGACCCCAATTATTAGGGATTAAGGCATTATTGTTGTAGTAAAAATATAATAAAGCTTCAAGATCATATGCAGGTAACCAAAACAAGAAAAACAGTAAGTGGCATAAGCTTTAAATGGACATGAAATTTCTCAAAATATACAAGTGTATTCAAATTGATAATGTGCTCAATGTAGACTTAATTGAGATTTGTTTCGTTGCTTTTAGTGATAAAATTTAAATTCTCTATTCCAAACCCAATTTAAACAATAAAAATCAATCTACCATCATATTCTAGTTTGATTTTCAGTTAAAGCTCAAACATGAATTTGCACTTGTTATATTAGAGGTTTTGAAGCACATTCAAGGCCAATGGATCAATTGCAACTCAACTTGTAAAAGGCAAATTATTGACCTGTAATCTAAAAAACACTTTAGCCGACTTTCCCCACTGGACAGACATCGCTCCATACAATACAACTTTATTATACTTCATTAAGATGCAAAAATGGGACTACAAGAACAAGAGAAGAGTGCATGTCTAGGGAATTAATTAAGACTACACACAAGATAATTAATCACAAGAGATGACATTTTTCAACACTTCCATATTTATCCACACAACAAACCATGAATATGTGCTGTTTTTTTTAAACCTAAAATCTAAAATATGCAATCCATAATTTGCTTTTGCACTTTACAAATTTACCAAGTTCTCCCTCGTATCAAAGATGATCGTTTATACATTCTGTATTTTCAGGAGTGGTAGAAAGGTAATTTGGAGATGTATTAATGCTTGAAGTTTGATTTTCCAGGAGGCTCCTTGCAGTTTGTTGCTGCTGATCAATCAACATTTTTAGTTGTTTCCCTTGTTCTTCAATGCTCAGTTGTAACTTCCTCTGACTCTGACAACAATAAGACAATTTAATGATAAATTTTTCTTGTTCGAATGTGAATTCTACGACAACTGAACATATGTCGAAAGAAACTGCTACTTCTGGACTAATGCAAAAGAAGTCGAAAAAGGGCCTTTTCCGATTACCTCTAATTGCTCATGAAGACGCCTCTGTACATCTAGTTGCATTTGCAATGCTTCCTTGAGTTCCATACCACTGTCAACGCGCATATCAAGTTAGAAAAAGAGAGCGATAATCTAGGATTTGATCATATATACAAGCAGGAAAGAAAGTATCAAATTTTAGCAATGGTTACGTTTTGATGTCAATCGGAGCTGCATTCGTGCTAAGCCTTTTATCAGATTTTCCTGCAAAATAGCCATATAATATCCTTATGTGACATTTATTTTCTTCAGCTTATAATAATAATAATAATAAAGGTCATGTGACATTTAAATGTCACAAAATAAGCTTATGAGAATGATAAATATAGGTACCTTCTGCAGAATCTGGCATGTATTTTGCATTTCTATATTTCTGCAAAATCGGATGTTACAAAAATACTAAATATTAGTTAAAAGGACGCGATAATTTCATTGTAAGACAGTACCTGCAGATGGCTTTTGACATGGAAGATGGTTAATCCTTCCCAGTCCATTAGCTTTAGTATTGCCTTTGGTGTAGCCTCTAAAATGATCAGCACAAAACTAAGTCAATAATCATGTTTTTTTGTGTGGAACAGATAAAGTTATTAATCACTTACTGTCAGCTCCACCAAGGCGATTTACGCACTCAACAAATCGGTCATGGAGCTCTTGAGTCCATCTTATTCGCGTCTTACTAGATAACGCGCCTCCAGAAGAACTAGAACATGAAAGACTTCCGGATGGCGGCCTTCCAGCTGACTGCTTCAATTGTGCCAAATGAGAACCATATAAATTGCAAGATAGTACCTGAAAAATCATGTGATCATTTAGACTAATTACTCAAAAAAGCAAGAACAACATTTGATCATGTAATAAGTATTACTTACAATATTATCCAGATTATCATCGAAAGGCACTGATGACGGATGTCTTATATTCGCGTTATCATAATCGCCTAGTAACTTATTCTTAAGGTACAAAATTCTCTCTTTCTCTGAAAGATTGCTGAAAGGATTTCTATAGTGTGATCCTTCAGGGCAACAACTGGAATCTCTGTCCCTTGAATCATCATATTGAGGTAATCCCATATAACGTTCTGTTGCGAAAAATGCAGCAGCAGGGGATTCAATATGGCTGATCATGGTACTTGATGAAGAACTATCAGGCCAAATGTTCTGTTCCTGTGGCTGAAAACATAGTCCTATGTTTGAAGATTGTTGTCCAAAACATTGGGGAAACTTATTGGAAACTTCTAGACCATAATCATTTGCAAATCCACTATAGTTTTGGATATTCATCTATGATAAAATGATGAAAGAAGTAACGCGAAGACTAATTACGCGAATTCCATAATTTAATCGATGAATTCCACAAGAGGATGGATTTGCAGGGCGAAAAAATTCATTTTATATGCTTTTTTTCTGCAAGACTTCATATATAAGATAGTATTAGAACATGTCAACAATTGAATACAACTCTTTTCATTATATTCTTTAGATGGATAAGGAAAGAACAATATGGTCTTTTTGATAAAACCAAAGCCAAACTATGTAAGAATAAAAAAACCAGCCTTTTCCTTTCCTAGGTGAAATATTGTTAGTTTAACATATAGGAATTTTGTCTCTTGCATCAGAACATCTCTAACATGACTGACCAATTCCTTTTTCCTTTTTTTTTTTCCGTTAAAATAACGACGTTCATGCATTACTAACTCGATTGATTCAGTATGAATTTAAATGGCAATTTGACCGACTTGACAAGAATTCATGCAGTAACCAATTCCTTCTCAAAACTAAAAGAAGAGAAAAATCCCTAACAAAAAAAATGATTACTAGAGAATATAGAAAAAGGGCATCTCTAGCTAAATAATTTAGGTGGAATTAGGCATATATTCACAACTGCAGCAGATAAAAGATTTTATTATTCTTGTTATTCATGTGGATGAAATTAAATGATTTTTTAGTATATAATTAGATTAATCATTCAAAAGCTAAAAATAGGAGTTACACCTATTGAAAAAAAGATGAGGGAAATCGCTTACGGTGGTTTGAACACATAAAAAGAAGACCGAGTGACGCTTCGGTTCGGAAATCTGAAGGATGGAGGCATGATGTTGTAAGAGATAGGGAAAGTCATCAAAAATGATATAAATTTATTAGGCTTGGATGAAAATATGATGTTTGACAGAAGAAGGTTGAGGGAATATATTCATGCGAACTATCATACATAAATTTTATATTGAATTACGAAGCAATCAAATTCTGAGAGAGAAAATCACTTTTTGAAGGTAGAAAATTAAAAATATATATTTAGATTCTAAAACGTGTTTGGAGAAATAAAAGAAAAGATATGGATTTCACTTTCTAAGGATAGATATTGGAATCAGATCCAAATATGTACTAGTAACTACTATAGTATAAGTTAAAAATAATAATAACAATAGAATAAAACAATAATAGTAACCATGAAACATAACTAAGGCCATGAGTTTACAGGACAACTGATTCTAACTACTGAAGAACAGTTCTGGCTATATTCCAAAATTAATATAAGACCATGAATTCCCAGCTAAGCTAAATACTAGTAACGTACGTCTTGCACATATTTCACGTGGGATTGGAGATCACAGTTCGTATCCGCAAGGATAGTCCAATTGGTTTCGAGGTGATAGATTGTATAGAGGGACGCATGATCAATTCTTGGCAGCCGCAGTTTAGAAGTTTCAACACTCCAATGTGGGGTGGCTTCTTGTGGGCACCAAGTTAAAAATCCTCCCACCTGGTCGGGCGGTTGGTCGCCTTGATTTACATCCTCCAACTACTCTGTCGGATCGGAGTGTGGGGCCCTGGGGGCGTGGGTATCGCCTTTTGTGTAGAGGGAGATCACAGTTCCTATTTTGTTTTTTTTTATCAAACAGAATGCGGTTATAGTGTAGAACAAAAAAAGTATCAATATATACTGACATTTTTTTGACAAGTGTTGTAGACTTTCGGACATGTATTACATTCCTATGTAACAAGGAAGGGAAAAGCTTTATTAAGTTTTGGGTAAATGACCTAAAAAATCCTTAAAGTATTTACGAATACATGTTAAGGTCCTTAATGATTTTTGGCTTCCTGTTAGGTCCTAGAACATTTTGCGAGGAAGATAAAGAGTCCCACCACCATTTGGATCGGTGGTTTCCAGCCAAGTGGACGCACGGCCCAGTCAAGTGGTGGCATTTTAAGGGCATAATGGTCCAAAATGAAACGACGTCACTTTGGAGGCTGCTTACTCTCTTCACACATGACTAGGTCAGTAAAAACATTCTTTAGTAAAAACTCTTCATTCCCTAATCGAAAATTGAAAACCCTAACCCTTGAAGAAAGGCGATGATGAAGGTGAAAGCAAGCATTTGAAGACGGTGAAAGGTTAAAAGCTGAAGGCGGTGAAAGATTAAAATTTGAAGGCGGTGAAAACTCTACAAATGAGAAATACTCCCGGTAAGTCCCTTGTAGAACTAATTTGTTTGTATTTTTCTTAAAGAATTATGAAAGGGGGGGGACCATTTTTGACTGTGCTTGCATATAAACTTGATTAATAATATTTGGTGGCCCATATTTATGTTGTTAGAAACACTTTCTTTGTTTGTGTGGTAAAATCTGTAGTAAAATGTAAATGTTACTTGAAATGTTACTAGGAAACACCGAAGCTGATTGCACTGTGAAGGCTGTATATGGGGGAAAATTGTGGGGACCACTTATCATGGTGGTGCTGTTAAATATTTTGAGAAATGCAAGAGTAAGATGTCCCTATTTTACTTGGATGAGATTGCATTCAAATTAGGTTATAAGCTTCATGTCATCTATAATTGGAAATTAGTCATGGATGGTGGGGAAGAACAATGGTGTAGGTTATTATGTGATGAAGATGTATACAAACTGGTTAAGTCAGGTGAAGAAAATGGCATTGTGGAAATAGTTTTCCAGTCACTGGATAACATTCCAATGGTGTTTCCAGAACAAATTTACAATGTGTGTGATTTTGCAGTCATTGAACCAAATTGCAATGTTGCAGGTCAGTTGTTCTTTGAGGAAGATGATGGAATGCAAAGAAAGACGCTTCTGCCAGTTAAGAAGAAAGGTTTTGAAGTTGATAAAAGGAAAAGTCTTGGATATAGCAGTCAGGTGAAAAAGAAAACAAGATCAAGTATACCATCAAGTACCCCTGTGCTACAACCAAGTGTTACAGAACCCTTGAAGATACAAATCAGAGAGATACAGATAAAGTTGATCAAAATTCGCATGAAGATCAAGAAGAATTTTTGGATAAAATTTGGAATGATGCTGACTATGAAGTAATGAATGATGAAGATATTAATGTGGATCAAATACCTGATTTTGGGCTTGAAAATGAAGCTGTGGCTGCAATTGTACCAGATGATATAGAAGTTGAAGAACCAATTTTGCATGAACCAGGTTCTACAGAATATGTACCAGATGAAGTACATGAGGCCTATGTTGAAGAAAATGAGGGTGGGGTTGGGGTAGATTTGGCTGCAACTGTGAATGAAGGCTCACCATAAAAATCTGTCAAGAAAAAAAAGAGGAATACTTATTTAGTTCCAAAAGGGAAGGAGCTTGAATTATTTGGTGGGAATGACATTGAAGTAGATAAATCAGATGGTGAAGGTAATGACATAGATGAGGAGGAGGTTTGTGACCAATATAATGAGACCTCTGATGAGGATGACAGTGTTCCTAAGAAACCGCAATTTGAAACTTATAAACCTGTTGAAGGGATTATCAATGATCCTAAATTCAAACCAGGACAAATTTTATCTTCTAAGGATGTGTTGAAAAGAGCAATTGCAGATCATGGAATGAAGTGGGGGAGGCCAGTTAAGCTTGAAAAGAATGATTTGATTAGAGTGAAGGCTATTTGTGAAGGAAAAAATTGCACTTGGGAGGTTTATGCCATCAAGCTTGGTGAGACAAAAAGCTTTCAAGTCAGGACAGTTGTCCCAAAACACAAGTGTGGCAGAACTTACTACCACAAGAATGCTACTTATAAGGTGATTGCATGACTTTATTTGGATGAATTCAAGAATAACAAAGCATTTAGATCAAGGAAATTCAAGGAAAAAGTGAGAAAGGAAGTTCAGGTTGACATATCAAAGAATGTGATATGGAAGGCAAGATGTTATGCAAAAACATTACTGGAGGGTAAATACAAGGATCAATACAAAAGGCTAGAGGATTATGCTGAGGAATTGAGAAGTACCAATTCTGATTCCACAATTCAGTTGTTATCATATGATGATCCTGAAAATGGGAATAAAATCTTTGGCAGAATATACATATGTTTTGGTGGTTTAAAAAGAGGTTTCTTAGATGGGTGTAGGAAAATAGTAGGTCTTGATGGTTGTTTCCTAAAGGGTCCACATCCAGGGATTCTTTTGACAACAGTAGGAATTGATGGAAACAATGGAATTTACCCCTTTGCATATGCAGTAGTAGAAGGGGAAAATAAGGATACATGGAAGTGGTTTGTAAACTACTTAGCCAAGGGCTTGGGGATTAACAATGGTGGTACACTGGCCTTCATATCTGAGGCAAAAGGTAAGTTATTTTTCCATATGTAAAATACATAGCTATAATACTACATTAGTTTGACTGAACATAATAAAAAGTTTTTTTTTTTTTTGAAGGGGCTTATTCAAGATGTGGCAGAGGAAGTTCCTAGAGTACATCATAGATATTGTGTAATACATATACACAATAATTTCAAGAACCCACACCCAGGAGAGGGGCTGAATATGCTTTTATGGACATGTGCACAAGCTAGTTATGAAAGTAAGTTTTTAAGAGATATGGAGGAGTTAAAGACAGAAGATGAAGGTGCATACCATTGGCTAATGGTAAATGAACTACCAAATCATTGGGCAAGATGCTACTTCAACCCAGAGATCAAATGTGATGTGTTGTTGAACAATCACTGTGAGAGCTTCAATGCAAAGTTAATTGAAGTAAGGGAGAAGCCTATTCTAGGATTGCTTGAAACAATCAGAGTGTATTTAATGATGAGGCTTAAGGAAAGAAAGGAATAGATGGGGAAACAAAACACTCATCTCTGCCCAAGAATCATTAAAATTTTAGAGAAAGTGAATGAGGATTCAAGGCATCAAACAACAACATTTTCAGGTGATTCAATATGCCAAGTAACCAACAGTACTTTGGAGCAATTTGTAGTTGATCTTCAGCTTAAGAAGTGCACTTGTAAAAAATGGGAATTAAGTGGAATACCCTGTGTTCATGCTGCTGCAGCACTTGGGATGATGGGGAAAAATTTAGATGAGTTTGTGGATCAGTGTTACAGTAAAGAGGTGTACTTGAAAGCTTATGGACCAATGATTTATCCCATTAATGGTCCAAACAATTGGCCTAAGAGTGGAAGACCTGAACTCCATGCACCTCCAAAATTGAAGCTGCCTGGAAGACCTAAAAAAACAAGGAGAAGGGAAAAAGATGAACCTAAAAAATCTGGTGGTGGTGGAAGGATGAAGATGAGTAGGGCTGGCTTGGGGACTGGTTCTTGCAGTAGGTGCCATCAACCAGGGCACAACATCAGAAGGTGTCCAATACCACCTCAACAAGGCCGAGCAGGTGAGGGACAAATAAACCAGAGTTTTACTACATCAAATATGAACAAGTGCAAAATTTGTCAAAAAATGGGACACAATAGAAGAACTTGTCCAGAAAATCAAGAAGCTGACAATGTAGAGGTCCATAATAATGAAAGTCAGCAGGATGGTAACACTTCGCAGCCAACAATGTCATCTCAGGTATTTATATTAATCTGTACAACTGTGGTTTGTTGTTATGATGGTGTCAAATTTGCTCCTTACAATGACATATTATTGTAGGTAATTGGCTTGTCTGGAAGCCAAAGAAAATGCTCCATATGCCAACAAACAGGTCACACAAGGAACCATTGTCCATCTGAGCAAGGAAGACTTAGAAGGTCAATAAGGAAAAGTTGAAGCTGTCTGGAATGTTGTCTTTTTTGGATTCATTTTCTGAACCTTTTAATGCCATATATGTGTAATGGAGAACAATTTCAATTTTATGGTAGTATGGTATTAAGAACAATTTCAGTGATATGGTATTACTAAGTTATGTTGAAACATTACAAGGCAAATATCTCCATTATACATCCAACAACTAAACACAACATTCAGTTACATCATATTCCATCCAGTTTCACTGAAATTCAAACATTACAAGGCAATTACAACCACAACTAACCAACTTTACAAGCCAGAAAAATGGACCATGAAATCACTAAAACAGCCCATAAAAACTTCTGCTTTCTCTTCAATTGGTGATTTTTAGCCTCAACTTTCCTCAACTCTTTCAATGACCAACTAACAACCCTAGTGCTCTTGTCACTCATTGGAAGGTCATACCATTCAAAATAGCCACAATCTTGAGCCGTCTAGCACATTTAGAAGAGAATTATCATTAATTAGTAGTAAAACTACCTCAAAAAAAAAATAAAATTAAATCTTTAACTCACCCCAACTCTAGCACACTTCAAGTATTTTCTTGCTGGGTTTAAATTGGTCCAACTCGTCTTCATTACACATCTTTCGCCATGATGACAGGTGGAAATTCGAACATCTTCAAAGGAGCTTTTTGTCTCCATTGATTTTGCTGAAGAAGAAGGTGTTAGAAATGGGTTGTAAGAGGACAAGAGGTTTAATTATATAATGGGGGAGTTAAAGGCACGTGTGAAGAGTGGAGATAAACCAGCCTCTCATTTTGGACCATTTTGCCCTTAAAACGCCACCCTTTGATTGGGCCGTGCGTCCACTTGGCTGGAAACCATCGATCCAAATGGTGGTGGGACTCTTTATCTGCCTCGCAAAATGTTCTAGGACCTAACAGGGAAGCAAAAATCATTAAGGACCTTAACGTGTATTCGTAAATACTTTAAGGATTTTTGAGGTCATTTACCCTTAAGTTTTATTTCCTATGTTGTTTTTCCTTCTGAACTATTGTCTTACATTTTCTATATTAATATTAATCTCCTATTTCTACCCCAAAAAAAAAAAAGTATTCTCTTCAGATGAACACTTGTTTTAAGGATATTTCTGTTATGGATCAAGGCCACTAGTAGGGCCACTGGACCACTTGGCCACATCACCCCTTCTTTTTTTAAATTCAATTATCTCTCTCAGCCACAGTTAAAATACAAAAAAGATAGTTCTGATATGGACCAGGTCCATTGGATCATGTGGTACAGAATTGGCTACATCACTACAAAATGAGGAGAAAGATAATTTTGTATTTTTAACTGTGTCCGTATCAGAACTATCTTTTTTTTTTTCTTTACCCTAAAATAAAGAACTATTTTTTTTTTTTTGTATTTTAACTGTGGCTGAGAGATGAGAATTGAACTTTTTATTTTTTTTAAAAGAAAGGGGGTGACGTGGCCAATTTGTGACCAAAAGTGGTCCAGGGCCCTACCAGTGACTATGGTCCATAACAGATATTTTCTTATTTTAATGCATGTAATACATATTTTATACAACATGTATTCTAAATATTACAAAAGTCTTCACTCCAAAAAAATCTAATTTTATAACAAAAAAATATTTCGTATATACTGAATCCTTAGTGTTCGGCACCATAATCCATGGCAACAGATTCATTTCTTGGTTAGACCTAACATCACAGAAAGACAGATGTCTAGACATGGTTGGATAAACATCGAGATCAATTAATATGCTTTGGCCGTCAAACCTTGTTAGGATCAAAATCCCAGGCAGGCAGCTACTTACCAGTGCTAACTCTTAGTTTCCTTTCATGCATTCGGAAATTACAAGGTAAAGGGTTCCTTGAAAAGGCTATAACAAACAAAAGGCAAAAACTCATAGCTTACATTTTTTATTTTGATCCAATGCGAAATAGGTGTCCTGTTTGCACGTTCGAAATACTTTTCAGTTTTTTTTATCAGATAAACATATGTTCTACATATAAAGTACTCTTTATAACTATATATAAAATATGTATTTTCAATTGCTAAATAAAAAATCAAAGGTAAAATATGTGTTTTACATGTGCGAAAAAACGAATGTTCCGCAATTAATGCAGACCGTGCCTTTTCATATGTTTGATAGCTTGCTAGATAAACATGGTTGTTTATTCTTATTTTTCGGCCCATTAATTAAATTAAAAATAAAAAAAGGAATCACAGTTTTTGATTTTGGTAGTTTTTTTATTTTTTATTTTTGGGGGAGAGGACATATCTATTACAAGAAATATGAGAATTCAAGAAGTGATGAGGGATTCGAATTCATAACTTCTACGTCATGAAGCCTCAATCTTGACCACTAGATCATTGACTGATTGACATTTTGCTAGATTAATAACCTGTACATATAGGAATCTCCGAGATTTGGTAAATGTTGCTAGAATAAAGTTAAGAAATCCTCATTGGAATCATGCATGTATAATGTATTGTATTATACTATATTGTTTATCATCTTCAATTTTTTTTTTAAATTTTATTTTATGAAGCTGTTAAAAGCTAGTGTACTTCTTGTACATGAATATTATTTTCTCCTCCATGGTGGTGGAATTAAATCCAGTTGGTATGTTGGAGCCTTGATGGATATGAACCTAAAAGCTTCAATACTTTGTAGCTATCACCATCCGAAGATGATACGAGAACATATCACTAGGTTGCTCTTTCGGCCCCAAACTATCCCCACCAGTAATCACAAAGTACTATAAATAAACAGGTAGCTCGAGTATTTAATTAGTAAGTGAACTGTTAATATTTTAGAATAATGTCACATATTCGATTCCTATTTACTGTATTACTATATTGAAAGAGTTTTTGACCAGTCCAAACTGAACTCCGATTAGCCTCACCAATCAAGAGTGGAGATATCGAGCGTTGTAAGTTAAAAAGTTATTAAAAATAATAAAACCTTATATAATTTTCAGCTCAAGACGTTACAACATAGTACTACCCCCAATATAGTAATTTTTAATCTTCCTCATACATATCATGTATTAATCTACTATAACTATAGCATAGGATCTCTTTTTTACGTCCCTGTTCCCTGTGTCCCTTCTGGTTGGAACTAGTTGTAATTTGAATCTACAACTTATCACTTCACTTAAGTAAGGAATGTTTCGTTAATAGAACTTTACCTAATTGGTAAGATAGTTGTAATTCCATACTAACTTTTCCTATACAGTAATATATAAACAATTTGCAGGCCTTTAGATAACGGTTTAAAGAATAATATAAAATTTTAAAAAGTAAGGAATACTTCTTACAAATTGAAGAGCTGCCTTATTACATCCTACCTAGCACCTTAATAATTGAGGACTAGATTCATTTTTCCCTAGAGCTTAGTATAAGTAAAAGTGCTAAAACAAGTTGATTGTGAAAATGACGAAATTTCAAGGAATTAGTTGTAATTCACGAGGATCATACTAATTTGCAAATTGCAAGCTATTCAAATTTCAAGGAATCCAAACTCTTCTTTGAAAGTCATGAATCCGACACTTGATAGATAAAAATCATGATTTAGTGAGTTGGTCTTCGTTCTCATCCAAATAGTAATAGCATAATCACTCTCGACCACTACACATCTTTTTTTTATTTTATTTTATATATTTTAAACAAAAAAAACTCTTTTTCTAAATAAAAAAGAAGGTGCAAGTTATGCTCGAGATTTTGTGTTTAACAACGAATATATTAGACTAACTGAACAACCAACACAAATATAACACCACCATTAAAGAACAAGCCCCGTTGACAACTTATGGTCGTTAATATTATGCTTCAATAAATAAGTCACACTATGTTTCATAAGAATTTCGAGAAAAATAAAATTAACCAAAAAGAAAGAAAGAGAGAGTTAAAGAATTGTATGAAACTTCACTTCACACCCACGGCCTACCCCAATACAGCAAAAAGAAAACAGAAAACAAAAAGATGCCAAAAGGAATACTAGTATTTTATGTTGTTTCACAAATAAGAAAGTGCAATTGCCTTGGTAGGACTTGTTTGGACGTCATTTTAAATTAATCACCCTCTGAATTACCCAAAGGACCAATTATATAGTATAGTATAGTATAGCTCTCAATGTCCAAAAATAATAAAACAAAAATTATTGAATATATATATAGAGAGAGAGATATCTCATCCTTCTGATATTTTTTTCTTTTTCTCTCGCCATTGTCAACTCCAATTATGCGAACAATCTTACTCCCTTCATTCCTCAACATACGTCGTTTAGGACACTTTGAAAAAATTAAGAAACTCAAACAAAAAATAATCTTTCCACCACAATTCCAATAATACTCCTTCCTTCCTCCTTCTCTTTTACTTTTCCAATAAAAGATATGTTGAAGGTACAATTGAAATAAATTATTGACACCTAATAAAAGATATGTAAATGACAATTAATTTGGATACATACATATCTCTTAAACGATAATTAAATGGGAATGGAAGGAATATCTTTTAAGTCGATAGTATTTGCCCCTTATCGAACCATGCATAATTTCTGTGAGAAAAAATGTCAAAATATAAGAAATTAAAATGTCTTAATTAATTAACCATTTTTGCATGACAAAATAAGTCACAGGAATTCATAGACTTTACAACAATATTGATAATATAGCATAGGATTATCAATCTGAAAATGAGCTTTACAAACGAGTTGGTAAGGCTTAAGGTAACGTGAAAAGAAATAGAGTAAATTCTTACTAAAATATTATGGAATTTATTTTGAAATTTATCATGTTGATTCTCTCCCTCAAGTCTTTGCTCCTAGTTAAGAGGCTTTTGACAACAAGTGGGGTAAACAAATCAATATGAAAATAATGTTTTGAGCAATATTCTTCGTCAAGGATAAAGAGAGAAAACTCGAAATCTTATTTTTTTTTAATCTTACTCCCATAATTCCATAATGTAGGTTGTTTAGCATATTTAATAGAGATTAAGGAAACAAACATTAAAGTATTTTTTAAATTAAAGTACTAATATTACCCTATTATCTTTTCTTAGGTGAAAAATATTTTGAATCAAATAAATGTATAATTAAAAATGAAAATCTGCATAAAATGACTTACATAATGAAAACCTATGGATTACCTAGAATGACTGATGAAATGGAATGAAGGGAGTACATGATAATTATTCAACCCATCACCAATACTTTTCCATGTTTACATAGTTTCACTACATTAAACATATTTGTCTATCTATATTTATTTTACAGAACCTATTTTCAGTTTTAACTAATCACATCTTCATAATCCACATATAATTTCCTAAATTAGTTTAAAAAATATGATTGGTTGAAATAATTTTTTATTTATTAAATTAATGATATAACTTGACATCTTGGACTTATTCAAATTAAATTGTTAATTTTAATATTTTTAATGATTTTTTATTTTTCTTATTCTATTTTATTATTTCTCTTTTCAATACTATTCAATATCCCACATTGAAAGTTTATGAAGTTTTGGAAATTTGACAACATTTTAAATAAAGGGGTTGAGAATGATTTTTTATTGAATGAATTGTGTAGTTGGTTTTAGTCCATTTAATTGAGTGACAAATCCAATTTGCTTTTCAATTTTTTCATTCAAATAGTTTAAATGTTTTTAAAAGAAAATTAGTTCACCGAGTCATTTATTTTATATTTAACTCGAACCTGCTCACTAAACTTTTTTTTAAAAGAATAAAAACTTTAAAAATTAACTTCTTTTAATCGAACCATGTGATTTTTAGAGTATTATTAACTGAGTTGTAATTTGCACAATGAAGGAGAGGCATACTTTTTATGCTTTTAATATTCTTCAATTAAACAAGGGTTTTATAAGAAATCTATCTTTCTTTATATTACAGAACATGTTTTTAATTTCAACCAATTACAAGCCTTCAAAATTCATGTGTAATTTTCTAAATTTTTTGTTTTTAATTAGTTTAAAAAATATGATTGGTTGAAATAATTTTTTATTTATTAAATTAATGGTATAGCTTGACATCTTTGACTTATTCAAATTAAATTGTTAATTTTAATATTTTTATAGGTTTTTTATTTTTTCTATTATGTTTTATTTTTTCTCTTTTCAGTTTTCAATATTATTCAAGATCTCACATTGAAAGTTTTTGAAGTGTTTGAAATTTGACAACATTAAAAATAAAGGCTGAGAATGGTTTTTTTTATTAAATGAATTGGTGGAGTTTATTTTTAATCCTTTAAATTAAGTGACAAATCCAATTTTCTTTTCAAATTTTTCATTCAAATAGTTAATTAATTTTATAAAGAAAATTAGTTCACCCAGTCATTTAGTTTTATATTGAACTCGAACATACTCACTAAACTTTTGTCTTTAAAAGAGTAAAAAATTAAAAAATTAACTTTTGTTGATTGAACCATGTGATTTTTAGAGTATCATTAACTATACTTAAAAGTCATTCAAGGACATGAAAGAATAATTGCAGAATTTGAGCAGCCAATCAACTAAATTTGAATTTTCGAATTAGTTTACAAGTATTTGATTAGTTGAATAAAATTGTATCCATTAAATTAAGAGTAAGGTTGACATATTTGGATTATTAAAATTAAATTATATGTTTTAATATTTTTAATGTTTTTCATTTTTCCTATTCTAAATTTTCATTTTTTTTTTAATTTTAATCAAGATCCCACATCGAGAGTGTATAAAGTTAATCGAGCCATTTAATTTTTATCGTATCATTAACTAAATTGAAATTTTCCTAATGAATTTGAGAGGCGGACTTTATTTATTTTTCGGATAGTTCATTATTTACTTATTCAAAATAAATTATATATTTTGAATATTTTTCAATTTTCATATTCTAAAATTTTCTTTTACTTTTTCTTTTCAATATTATTCAAGATCATACATCAAAAGTTTATAATTTTTTTTTGAAATTTGACGATGTTATAAATAAAGGTAGTGTGTAAGATTTTTTTTGAATGAATTTAATGAGGTTTTTTTAGTCTATTAAATTGAGTGACAAATCAAATTTGCTTTTTAATTTTTTCATTCCAAAAGTCAAAAAAAAAAAAAAAATTCAAAGAAAATTCGTTCACTGATTCAATTAGTTTTATTCAAAGAAAATTCGTTGAACCGATATGCAAACTGCTCAATAAACGTATTTCATTAAAAGGGTACAAACTTCTAAAAAAAAAACTTTAGTTGATCGAGTCATTTAATTCTTATCGTGTCATTTGTTTTTGCTAAGTAACTTATCGTGTCATTAAATGAGTTAAAATTTGCCCAATAAATTGGAGAGACAGACTTTATTTGTTTTTGGATGGTTCATTTAAACAATTAATTTTTTCATAAAAACTTACAATGCCGGACCTTAAACAATAATTGAAAGAATATTATTATCTTACCATAACTTTTCTTTTTGATATTTTGCATATAAATACAAAATTCTTGTATTTTTTCTTTTTTCTATGTAGGTCAGTTTGAAAAGACAAACAAAAATATCAGTGTAGAGTATCATTTTGGGTAAAAGGTGCTCACACCCCCTAAACTTTTCTCGATTTTAGTTTTTGACCCTGAATTAAAAAATACAAAGTACTTAACTCTGAACTTTTATGGAGTGTTAATGTTTCTCTTTCCATCCAATTCCACCATTAAATCTAACGTAATAGCAACATGTGACTCTCACATGCCTTAACTTAGGGGCATTTTAAGAAAAAAATAAATTATGACCTAAAAAATTCATAATGGGATAAGAAAACGGCTAAAAGGTAATCAATTTACTTTACTTTAAAAAGCCAGTGAACAATCTAAAATACATATCACTTCGTCCAAACATTTATCTTGACATTTTCTGCTTAAACACAAATATATTGTCCTCTTCTTTCTCTCTCTCTCTCTCTCTCTCTCTCTCTCTCTCTCTATATATATATATATATATATATATATATATATATATATATATATTTGGTAAACCTATTTTATATATACATAACAAACTACTAGTAATATGTATTTGGTCCATTCTCGTGTTATTTGAAAAAAAATTGAGAAATTCATAACAAAATAGGTTTACCAAATATATATATACTAGCGTAATGACCCGTGCCATGCCCGGGACGCGAAATTAATTGTTTAAAAAAATATTAAATAGCATAAAAGTGAAAAATGACATTCTACACGGATATTGTTGTTTATTTTTCAACATACCTATATAGAAAAAAGAAACAATATAAGAATTTTGTATTTATATGCAAAATATCAACCAGTCATGTTTTTTAAACTAATTAAAAACCAAACAATTCCATAAAATTACACATAGGATTGTAAAGCGTTGTGATTGGTTGAAACTGGAAACAGACTCTATAGTATAAATATAGATAGATTGTTTAATTGAACCATCTGAAAAACTAATAAAGTTTGCCTCTCAAATTCATTGGGAAATTCCAACTTAGTTAACGATACTCTAAAAACTAATGGCTAGATAAAAAAAATATTTTTTAAAAGTTTTTTACTCTTTTAATGAAAACGATTCGTGAACAGGTTGACCTGCTAGTTAATTATTAAACTAAATGATTCGTTGAACTAATTTTCTTTAAAAAAAACTTTAACTATTTGAATGAAGAATTGAAAAGAAAATTGGATTTGCCACTCAATTTAATTGACTAAAAACTAACTCAATCAATTCATTCAATAAAAAATCATTCTCAACCCATTTATTTATAATGTTGTCAAATCTCAAAAACTTCATAAACTTCCGATGTGGGATTTGAATTGTATTGGAAAAAGAAAAAATAATATAATTGAATAGGGAAAATAAAAAATTATTAAAAATATTAAAATTAACTATTTCATTTGAATAAGTCAAAGATATCGTGTTATATCATTAAATTAATAAATAAAAAATCATCTCAACCAATCTTGTTTTTTGAACTAATCAAAAATCAAACAATTCCATAAAATTACACTTAGGATTGTAAAGGGTTGTGATTGGTTGAAAATGAAAAACAAGCTCTGTAATATAAATATAAGTAGATATAGATTGTTTAATTGAACAATCTGAAAAACTAATAAAGTCTGCCTCTCAAATTCATTGGGAAAATTCCAACTTAGTTAATGATACTCTAAAACTAATGGCTGGATAAAAAATTATTTTTTAAAAGTTTTATACTCTTTTAATGAAAAAGATTAGTGAGCAGGTTGACCTGCGGGTTAATTTATAAACTAAATGATTCGTTAAACTATTTTTTCTTTTTCTTTTTTTAAAACTTTAACTATTTGAATGAAAAAATTTAAAAGAAAATTGGACTTGTCACTCAATTTAATGGACTAAAAACCAACTCAATAAATTTATTCAATAAAAAAACTATTCTCAACCCACTTATTTATAATGTTGTCAAAATTCAAAAACTTCATAAACTTTCGATGTGGGATCTTGAATTGTAATTGTATTGAAAAGAGAAAAAAGAATAAAATTGAATAGGATAAAATAAAAAACAATTAAAAACATTAAAATTAACTATTTCATTTGAATAAGTCAAAGATATCAAACTATATCATTAAATTAATAAATAAAAAATCATCTCAACCAATCATGTTTTTTTAACCAATTAAAAACCAAACAATTCCATAAAATTACACGTAGGATTGTAAATGGTTGTGATTGATTGAAAATGAAAAAAATCTCTAAAATATATATATATATATATATATATATATATATATATATATATATATATATATATATATATATATATATATATATATATATAACAAACTACTAGTAATATGTATTTGGTCCATTCTCATGTTATTTAAAAAAAATTGAGAAATTCATAACAAAATAGGTTTACCAAAAAAATATGAGGAAAATTTTGTTGCATTTTTCTGATCTCATTTTGAATTTTTTTATGCCAGGACCTATTTTTTCAAAATGTTCATGAATTAATTCATGTGAGAGTCACATGTTGCTATTCTATTAGATTTAACGGTGAAATTGGATGGAAAGGGAAACATTAACACTCCATAAAAGTTCAGGGTCAAGGACTTTCCGTTTTTTAATTCAGGGTCAAAAACCAAAATCGAGAAAAGTTTAGGGGGTGTGGGCACATTTTACCCTATCATTTTTCATTTTATGCTATTTAATATTTTTTTTAAAAATTAAATTTGTCCCCGTGTATTGCACTGGTCAGTAGACTAGTATAAATATATTACAAACTACCTTTCTCAAATTTAGAGCACTCTATTTTTTTTAAGAACCCAATCAAATTATAAGAAATTATAAGTAGTTTAATTAGTTCAAATATATTGGATGGGTCTAGACAATTATCTCTATTAAATTAAAAATATAGTATGACATTTTTACTCATTCAAATTAAACTTATTTTGATAAGTATAATTAAATATTTTTTAATGATTTTTATTTTTCCTATTCTATTAACCAATTAAATTTAAGTTTGCAATCTATTTTAATTCTGATTGAATTCAAGATTTTACATCGAAAATGTACGTAGGTTTTATGTACAACAATGTTTTACGTGATTTTTAATTGAATGGTTTGATGAGTTGATATTTTGCTCATTAAATGCAGTGACAAACTCAATTATTTTCATTTATTCATTAGAATAGTTAAAAAGAATTGTAAAAGAAAATTAGTTTACCAAGCCATTAATTGATTTTTGGTTGAATTTCTAGACAAATCTGCTCGTTAATTTTTTTTTATTTTATATTCAAAGAGTAAAAAACTTTAACAAAATTCGGTTAATTCTGTCATTTGAATATTAGTGAGTCATTAATTGAGTTGAGATTTTACCCACTAAATTAGATGTACATACTCATTTTCTTTTCAACTTTTTCATTTAAACAATCTCTCTCTATTATGATTGGCGGTCGGAATTTTGCCTATTAGACTGGAGAAGCAAACCAGTTTGCTTTTCCATTTTCTCATCCAAACAATTTATTATTATTATTTTAAAATTGTAGTTAAAACTTAAAACTTTATTCAAATGAAGAATTTTTTTTCTTTTATTTTCATCAATTTGAAGCATCATTTTTTACTCGGAATAATATATCTTGGGTTCAACAGTCTCCACGCCATCATGTTCTAGATTCAACACTCCCTACTACATTTAAATAAAGATTTGTATAGAGGTATTAGCTTAATTGGTAATCACTTATCGAGTACATGCTTTATCCCAGTATGTTTTTTTTTTCTTTTAAAAAAAAAAACCTCTATAAAGAATATGTATAGTTAAGTGGATTTCGATCTTTGTACTTGTTTCCTATTTTAATAATTGCATGAAATTCCTCTTTAGATATAAAAATAAAAAATTTGAATATTTGTTTCCTAAAAATAATTTCCCGTAATTATGTTTATGCCATTTTTATCTGCAACATGCATAACTAAGTTTTTTTATTTTTATAACAAAAATGTTCGAACAATTTATTAAGTCATGGGCCATAAGTAAATTCTATATTTACTTCTCCTCAATATATTATGAAAATAAAGTTTTTTTCTTTTAAAAAAAGTTTAATAGATGAGCATTGTTAACCTTGCTATAATAAATAAATAAAAAGTTTACATGTTTAATTTTGCATTAGTTCTTTTTGCTATATATAAAATGTCCAGAATATGTAGGAGGACTTGATCATATAAATATTACACATGAAAATCAAAAGATATTTATTAGATTTTATAACATTATAAATAAAGAGATTTGAAAATCAGAAGATGTTTATAAAGTTTCATAACATTATTAAGGGGTTGACAAAGGTCTTATCACCATACAATTAGGATAATACTTGACTCATTAAATTGGAGAGGTAAATCTAAATTCATTTTTTTTATTCAAACAATTAAATATTTTTCTAAAGAATCGATTGAATGAGTATTGATTTTTGGTTGAACCTGTTAGCAGACTCAGTTATTGATTGAGTTTGGATTTTTCCTATTAAATGAGGGAGACTTCAATCTTTCATTTAAAAAAATAATAAAAATGATTAGCCAAGTCATATAATTTTCGGAGAAGTCTTTATTTATGTTATAATATTTTTAAAATATACCACACATAGGGGTGTCAATCGAGTTACGTGAGTCGAGTTTGACATAGGTCACGCTCAGCTCACATAAAAATTGGAAAACTCAGCTCACGCTCAGCCGGAAAAAGCTCACAAAACCTTGAGCTTACGCTCAGCTCACAATTTAATGTGAGCTCGAGCTAAGCTAATGAGTATCGTGAGCTAAATTTATTTTAGAAAAAAAAAATCTTATAGCAAAATTAATATAATAAAATGAGTAATGCTATTAAATCTTGGCAAAAATACAAATATACATCATACAATGATACTTAATTTTTATAGCGAGATAAACTAATAAAAAAATATCAAATGTAGGGTTTGAGAAAGAGAGAAAATATATGATGAGTTTTACCGCCAAATTTTATAAGTTTTTTAATTAGAAATTTAGTACTATATATAATATTTATAAATTATATTATTCTTATTCGGGTGCGAGTTTTAATCGAGTTAAGCGGGGTCAAGCTCAAGCTCGGCTCATATAAAATTCGAGCTTGAATATTAAGTTCACGCTCGGCTAACTTAGCTCACGCTCACATTTTTTCGAGGTATGTGAGCTGACCCGTACCCGTTGACACCCCTAACCACACATATCCCCGTGCATAGCACATGTATGTATTGTAGCTAGTATACAATAGAGGAAGAATTGGATGCCGTCCTTGATATTCCTATTTATTCAAAATCCACCCATAGTTTTTGTTTTAATCTCCATCAACAAAGAACAAACAAACCAATTTTCTCAAAAGGAAAATAGATTCATTTTTGCTAAATATGAGTTTGCCACGCCTACTAGTATTGCGTCCACAAGGATAACAATCCCACAACTTTATATAAATCATGTCAATTAAGATGTGTAGGAAAGAAATAATATTCTTGTTAGGGTTTTCAAATGACATTTCCACACTTCAAGGAAGAACTATTCCTTTAAAGTATATATACTTTTTTTTTCCCCAAAAAGTTTGAATGCATGCATGGTTGGCTTGTATTTAAAGGGGTTCAAAATGGAGCTTCCAAGCATGTGCCTTTATGACAAGGAAATAATACACAAATTAAGTACATTTAATAGGAACCTATTGTACCAATTTGCATAACAAACATTGATGCACCACTAAATTGTTAGCTTATGAGTTTGCTTGTATTGAGTCTGACATGGATTTAAGTTTGAGACTAAAATTTAAACTCTCTTTGAATTGAGTTTGGAAATGAAATCATCTAAAATTTGGTTTGAGTTTGAGATACACCTAAAAATGAGACTAGAATCTCATGTTGAAACCCAATCAAAGCAAACCCTCTATTTATCATCATTTCTATCTTAGCCACCTCATGACAATAGTGGATGGCTGCTGAGAAAAAAATGATTCTATTTACATACACTATCATTTTTCTTTATTCTTTATTCTCGATTATTGTTATTTTTTCAAAAAAAAAAAAAAAATTGTAATTGTGCACTTTTTATTTTTTGTTAGAAGAATAAATGAGCATATTTTTGTGGTCATCTTTACAAGGGTGATAAAGGCAAGTGTGATACCCGAATTTTTTTTTACTTACGTGCTAGTGACATGTAATAATTTTTTAATGACTTGTTACGTTGGTTTGAATTTATTTTTCTACATTATGTGATTTCGTGTCTATTTATTTTTAAACCATGTAACGTGTTATGTTTTTTATACGTTTTGTTGAGAGGCGTTTCGCTCGCATATCGTAGTCGGAGATGTAGTTATAAATCACGTAGATGAGTAATTTAATTAGATGTGAAATTGGAATTGAAATTAATTAGGAATTTTATTTGGATTAGAAAAGTTAACATAATAGGAATTAAAAAGTGATTAGTTAATAAAATAATAAAAGAAATATAAAATAAAAAAAAAGAGAAAAAGGTAACATCAGTTTCGGGGGATGAGGTCAAAAAGAATAAAATGAAAATTTAAATAATCAAGGCAATCATTCTAGCCTAGGGAAACATGCAAAACAAAAAAAAGAAACTGACGGCAAAGAAACGGCTCGGCACAGTTGAGGTTACAGAGAGGTTTGAGAGTTTTTTTGTGAGATATTCTGAGAACTTTGAGAGGTTATCGAAGGAGCCTTTTTTTACCCTTTTTGACGCACAATATATCAAAACGACGGAGTTCGCGATAGTTATGAGTGAGTGCAGATGGGAGTCGATTCGGAGTGGAAAGATATCGCACCAGAAATGGGGTAGATTTCTGGAAATTTTTTGATTTCGGGTTTCATTGTTTAAATTGCTTTTGATAAGGTAAGGACTCAATCTCTCTTTAATTTTCTGCCGGATTTATACATGTATATTGGATATTGATTTAGAATTGTTTTGGAATGAATTATTGCCTGAATTGATGAGATTATGAAGCAATTATATGTTTTTCGTTTTACCGCTTTAATTATCATTTTGCTGCTATGAATACTGACAATTTCATATATTATGTAATCTGAAATTGTACTTGCATTTATTTATTCTTGTTACATCTATTGTCACTTATCGTTATTATGAATTGTGAATTGTGAATTGTGGGAGTTGAATGTAGATGTTAAATGTGTCGTTGTTGAACTTGTTTATTTATTCATTACTTGGGTCGTCCTTTTGGTTGAGTAGTCGTCGTCTTACTTGGTCCTTCGTCTATTTGGTTGTCATCGTCATCTATTTGGTATTGGTCGACCGAGTCGTCGCCCCATTCGAGCTCTTACCTATGAAAAATCTGTAGTAGGATACGTCCACTTTTGATATCGCCGGAACCCGTGAGTTCGCGATAATTTTGTGCGTGGATATGCATGGCTCGGACCCTAGCAAGAAAAATAAGTTGGGCCTGCTAACAGTAGATTGTGGAGCTCATGCATGGGCAATGACACGATGGACGTATTCTTGATTTTTGGCCTATGTCCGGGGGAAAGATTCAGCCGGACTTCTGATTTTGTGTGGCCTTTCCTCAGTGGGTTATTACATGGGGACTGTTAGCAGTGATTATGGGTATGATTGGACAATTGAGCTTGACCGTGGGATTGTAGTGTCATAGCGAAAACTATGTTCGTAATGTCTAAGCAAACAATGTAATTGTGAACACCGTATGGCAGACGTGCTTGTTGTGGGTTCGGTTGTGTGAGTGCTTAGACGTGAAAAATATAGTTGTTTAGCTTAACTGTTGCTTTTCAATTGTTTGGTCATATTCGTTTTATACTCGATTGTCTGGCATTACTATTGGTTTGTAGTGCATGAATAGTATGAGATGCTCATGTCATGAATTCCGATCTGGGGTGTCAGATTTGATAAGTATAGTCGAACATTTGTTTGGGTCATATTTGATATTTGGTATTGAGTCTTTTTAACTTGTATTTTGGGTTGGGTTTGATTTGGTGCAAGATAGTACACTTGTGTACAAGTTTTGCACTTGTTTTTCTGATTTTCGCAGGTCCTGGATGATCTAATCGTCCTACAATTCGTCCTAGGGTTCTTTCGCATAATGAAAATTAGCTACTGTCTTAACGAGGACGAAGCCACGGATGATGCTTCGTCCGCGGTCATTTCGGTCGACCGATTTGTGTACTGGCCGACCTGAGCCTCTGTTTTCTGTTTGTGTGCTTCTGGGATATCACCAGTCGACCGGACTAAAGGTGTAGTCGACCGGAAGGTCAGAGTGCAGCTTTGCAGATTTCTGTACTGTTTTATTCTGTTATGCTCTGCTCTGCAGTGTACTGTCCTGTCCTGTCCTGCGTTCTGAGTCCCGTGATTGTGTTGCGTCGTATCAAAAGCGTATTTTCAAAAGGGGTATTTTGGGAAATGAGAATCTGTTGAGTCTATTTCTGTTGTACTATGTTATGTATTTATTTATTATTATATGTCCTTACTGAGCACCGGAGCTCAGTCATCCGCTTTTTTACTGTGCATGTGATGTAGATGTTGATCTTGTTTACGATGGTGATACCTGAGAGGGGCCATTCGAGGAGTGATCATAATCTACGTAGCTGCTAGACTTTATTTCCTTTTCAGTTATTTCATTTGGAACGCTTAGTTTCATTTCAGTTATTTCTTTTAGAACGTTTAGACTTTTTTTAATAATAAAATAAGTAGATTCATTTCAGATATGTATTCATATTTCCGCTGTTAAAACTTTAATTTGGATTTAATGCATAATGATTTTTTTTTTTTTTTGGAACTATGTATCATAGGCTTTGGTGTCTCATCGACCAATGAGACACTGTCATATCATCACCCTAGTTACGGGGTGTGACAACAAGTGGTATACTCGGAAAAAAATACAAGTGGAAAATGGATAAATTATATAGTCGAGGTTCAACCTTTCTTTATTCACCGAAAAAAAATGAAGAAGAAAGTTAAACCCTACTTAAATGAGAGGGGTAAAATCGGAAAACGCGGTGCCTAAAATGTCGTCTTATTTGCAAACGGCCCAACCATAGCTTCAAAGTAAATGGATCTAAGCTTATATATGGGCTACTAAGCCCAAAAGTTTCCGCCACCAGTGAAAACCTGAAAGTCATATATTCTTTCTCCTATTTTGGGCCGAACGCTTTATTGGGCCGAATATACCACGAAGCTCGTTTGGGTCCAAATTCTTTTTCTTTTTCTTTTTTTTTTTTTGGAGGGAGGGGGAGGGGAAGATTTCCCTTAGTTGATTACAGAAAGATTTTGAATCATCCGCGTAAACTTGTTCATGTTATTCACACACTATTATTAAACATTAACCGTAAAAGTATGTAACGTGTTGTATTAATCTTACGTTTCATCATGATCTGATGATAAAAAAAGAAATTATTATATTCGAATGATTGACTTTACAGCTAAAAGATTCAAAATTCATACGTTATTATAAAACATCAACTTTAAAAAGATGGAAACGTATTGGATTGTATTAATTTTACTTTTCGTCGTGATCTGATAATAAAAGAGGAATTATACTTTTACATATTATATAAAGCGCTTCTTTGATAAGACCTTATTTGTATGTAAAACCAATGAACTTGAGAAAAATGATGACACACTTGCTTGTTGAAGTTGTCATAGTTGGATTCATGAAGATCATTCTATGAAATCATCTAAATATTCACTCTAATCATCAATTGCATATGTAGATGAATTTATATAAACATCATTTGAAATTTGGAAGCTACCTTTTTCCTACCTTCTACAATGTGCTATGCTAACTAATCATTAAGGTATTGATGTAACCAATGATTGTAAACTAGTCCTCCTAAATGAGTTCTTTAGTGTGCTTTTTGGTTTTCCTAAATAGAGGACTTTTAATTCCCAAATTTAAGTTTTTTTCTCCAACTTTTAATGATATATTTATAAAATTATTCTTAGTATATAGACTAAAGAGAAAGCGAGGAGTTAATATTTAACAATAAACTAAGGTATTTAAAGTGTAAAATGTCTTTTAATTTATTTTTCCTTAATCTATACGCTAAATTATTTGGAAGGACTTCTATATATTATTATGAAACGGAGGGAGTAAAAGAATGAAGATGGAATGAATCCTGACAGTCTAAAATGGGAAGATCTTTGTTTCGTCATCTGTATTTTTCATCATCTGATGATGATCTTATGAACGATGTTCATAATTTTGCCTGAATATCTCATAATGTGTTGATCGTGATGCAATCTTTTTTTGTTGTTTTTTATTCTTTAAAATTGTAAGAAATTATTTTATATTGACTAGTGTTACTGTTATTATCTGTATAATCTTGTATATATGGTATTTATTATCCGTAGTGATTTTTTTTTTTTTTTTTGTACATGTTTCAGACATGTGGCCATTTAGGATTTTTATGTACATCTTGTATTCAAAGCAATATACACGACCTAAACCATGAAACTTTTTACCTAGTTCAATGGCTTTCTATAAATATTTAGTTCGACAAATTTTATGCTTCAAATGTCTAGTTTTGAGTTTCAGGGGTACGTCTTGAAAATCACCCGTTGGTTAACTTATAATGAATAAATTTACTTCATGAGCGTGTATTAAAAATCTTATATTGATTAATTTTGTAATGTCTTGACCGGTCAATCATTTCCTTCTTAAAGATGTCTTTTGCAGATTTGAATTAGGATCAAATCAATTTTTAACTTCTACATTATACAAGATAGAAAAAAGAACGAATCAAATCAAAACATACATGCGATATAATTTAACAAGAAATTATTTCTCTTTCCGCTTGAAAGAATTATAGAAAAAGAAAATATAATTTGATATCTTGAGGGAATTATCATAGGAAGACGCCTATAGTGTAGAACACCAAAAGTTTAGTACACACTGAATATTTGTTGACAAATGTTATAAACTTTTAGACAAGTGTTACAATGGAAAATTGGTTCTACGAGTTCAAAAACTATTTTAGTTTGGTGATTGTTATCCAAAATATATATTTTTTTTATAACAAAATTAAGTATCAAAACTATTTACATTTGGTGGAAAAGGTTTTTCCATCCAACTCCCTATCAGTCAACCGTTAGTTTGATTTTCAAATTCGGCCAACGCAAAATCCAGCAAGGTCAAAACTGTCAATTTACAATTCTCCCCTAGAATTACCCCCCTTACAATTCCAACAAGGTCAAAAGGAACGTGAGTGTGATGGGAGGGAAAAAATGTAAGTTTTTTTAATGGGATGATTTTCCATTATGTGAGAGAGAGAGAGAGAGAGAGAGAGAGAGAGAGAGGGGGTGGTCATGCCCGGAATGATGCGATGGTTGAAGATAATAGATATACCGTGTTAGAGCCAATTTACCGTGTTACAATATATGTAATAAATTTTTTTTCCTGATTAACACATGTAATAAGACATGTGTTTTAAATCACATGACTTATTCTAACAAAAAAATCTGAATCGTTGAATTTTTTATTCGACAATAAAAATAATATTCAATATATACTGAATTTTGTGTGTTCAGCAAAATAGGGGAATATTAGGAAGAAGCACCAGTCCGGCTCCTGTGCGGAACAGCCAAAGTTCCGCACGTGCGGAACACTCCCAGCCGTCGGATGAGATTTTAAACGGTCCAGATCTGGAGAGAGAAAAGTTGCGGCTGACTTAAAAAATAATAAAAAAAAAATAATTTTCTCTCCAGATCTGAATCGTTAAAAAATCTCATCCGACGGCTAGGAGCGTGTCCCGCACCGTACGGAACAAAAGCTGTTCCGCATAGGAGCCGGGAGCAAGAAGCACCATTTGATCATAAAGCTGGATTTTCCAGACCCTTTGATAAGTATGTCAGTTAAAGAGGCAAAATTACTGTATAATCACAGTTAATTTGATGTCTTATGTAATACTCTATTGAGTAAAGTTGTATAGATAAATCAAATCGAAAAGGTACTCCTAGCTTGGCACTATACTTTATTGAATTATTAATTTTTTTTAAAATTGTTTCCTAAAGACAATTCATCAACCAAGGCAATCAAGATGTCACAAAGTTCATTAGCCTTAACCTCGGATCCCCTTCAACTAATTAATCATCAAAACAATGTTCTTAGGATATTAATTCTTTATGGAATTATCTCTTGTATTATTTAAATATTTGCATTCCTCAGCAACCCCCATGGACGAAGGCAGAAATTTGGCGTCGGAGGCGAAAAACTGCAACAATATGTCAAACTATATATAAAAATTGCAAAAATAATGTTTGGGGCGAATTTGATCAAATATTTCAAACTACATATAAAATTTACTACATTTATTAGTATTTTTAGAAATCTCGGAGGGCGACTGCCACCCTGCTCCTTTATCTTCGTCCCTGGCAACTCCCCCCTCTTCTTTTTATACATTAGAAGAAAGGGAGGTGGATCCCTTGGCATAAATTGCTCTTACCATCACGTTTCTCGTTGAGGTTGAGCACTTAATTTTTCACTATCGACTAGGCTAATCTAGATTTAGCTTGTAATATTATGTTTCTTATTCATTTTCTTTTTTCGGTTTAAAGCACCCATTATCTTTACTATCGACGAGACTAATATTTTTGGGATAAAATAAGCAATGGCATTTTCTTCTTTTCTTTTTTTTCAAAAGTAATTTGGCTTAAATTTCATAAAAACGAAATGAAAACCTAATGATGCTTACATGTAAAGGCTACATAGTAAATAGATATGAAGATTTAAAGGGTTTCAAAATGAAGAAAAGAGGGAAAAGTGAAGAAACTAAAAAGGAAAGGAAAGGAAAGAAAAAGAAGGAATTCAAAAATTTACAGCAAAACTAGAAAGTAGATACCATGAGTGTATTTAGATTGTATCTGACTTGAATTGTGTTTGATTTGAAATTTAGAGTGAAATCTAAACTGACTTTAAATTTAATTTAAAAATAAAATTCGAAAAATAAAATCATCTAGAATTTGATTTCGATTTGAGACTAGTTTGAAACTGACACAAGAATCTCAGTTTGAGACTCAATCCAACTAGACCCATATCTGTTAGAATTACATGGGACTTTCTATGACTGTGACAATTGATTCCAGGGGAATAATTTAAAGAAAAGGAAAGGAAGGTAATATATTCCAATCTTCCATTGTCATTGAACATAACTTTTAGTACAGACTAAAGTTGGTTTCATGTTTCCCCAACTCTTACCAATTCCTTTCCTTTATTACCTTTACTCTGCAAGCAATTCAAATCCTCAACTTCTTTGAAATTTCACCATATTCCACTTTTAATTCATTCAAACATTTTGAGACAATTTCCCTCCTCTAAAACAACAATTATACGAGTAATAAGACATTTTGGCTCGACTAATCGATTAGGATCTAGAGAGTACTGTGGCCGACTTGCTAATTTTTTTTTAGTAAATATGATGTATTCTTGCTTAATTTAGATGACAAGTTTATAAGTGATCACAGACAAATAAGGTGAATCGACAATGCCCACTGCTCTTAGATTCTGAATCCGCCACTGCGTTTAAATAGAGAAATTTTATCTTGGTTAGTAAGTAAGTTTAAAACTTATATCATAACCAATAAATGTAATACAAGTATGATAAAAAGTCAATTATATTTCATGTAAATTGGCACTTGTGGCCCACGTGTATTGCACTTATTGGTCTGGATGTAAGTTTTAAACTTACTCACTAGTCACTACCCAAGATAAAACTACTCGTTTAAATAGAATAAATAGCTATTTTGGTCACCAAGGTATTTTCGTCCTCCCACTTTGGTCAAAAATGAGTTTTTTTAACTTTTTTCATCACTAAAGTTTTTTCATTCTGCCATTTTGGTCAAAATAAGTTTTTTCTGCCATTTTCATCACTAAAGTTTTTTAGGTCTTCCATTTTGGTCACTACCATTTTTTCATTCTGCCAATTTGGTCACTAACTTTAAGTTACCTAAATGGCAGAATGAAAAAACTTTAGTGATGAAAAAAGTTAAAAAAACATTAAACATTAAAAGTTAAACATATGGTCGTTTCTTGTAATCCATGACATTAAAAGTTAAGGGTTAACATTTGCAATAAACATTAAACTACCATGATAATCATTTATCCTTGAGCCCAAAAGTACAAGATAAAAAGTGATAATGAAATAATGTTTTTAGGTCTTCAATCACGAGGGAAGAATCTTGATGCTAGTTCTTGAAGTGCTCAAACAAAACCTGTGTCAGCTTGGATTCAGTTCTACGGCGTTTTTGTGGAAAATTAATTATATGCATTAAATAAAGTAACCAACATTACACTCCAGTGTCCTTTACTTGGTGTTCTTTAATCGAAGTTTCCAACATATCTCATCTGTGTTTTTTTTGGTTGCTGATCTTATCTGATTTAGTGCTGCCACCAGAATCTTGGCCTTGGAAATGCTAATTATATTGCCTATAGTTTATGGGTGGTGATATTGCAAGAGCAATTCTCCCTCTACAAGAGTATTTTTTGCTCAAATAACAATACTGCACTTGGTTATATTAGAAAATAGTCATATTAAATACTACCTCCATTCCCATTTAATTGTCGTTTAGGTGATTTATAGGTATCCAAATTAATTGTCATTTAATGTTCTTTTATTAGTTGTCAACAATTTATTCCAATTATACCCTAGACATTTCTTTTATTTGGCGCCTATGCCATCCCTATATTTTCCTTTCTTTTCTTATGCTATAGAAGTGAAAGAGAGGGGTAATATTGGAACTTTCAGTGAAAATGACAAGTTCCTTAATTTTTTAAAATTGTCTAAAGAGCCTTATATTTAGGAATGGAGGGAATAATTTTCTTCATTTTTAAAACCAATTGGATATTCTCTCCATACTCATTTCTCACGGGTTAATTACGCTACATTTTCCCCCTTAGATTTGGACATTGAGATTTCTTATACTGGGAGAAAGGGGCTATTAGGAAGTCTTAATCAGTTGTTCTTCCCTCATTTTCCTTTACTTTCATAGCTTTCGAGTGGATTTATAATTAAATTTAATTCAACATTTTTAATAAAAAATAATATTCTCTTCGAACTCTCTACTTCTCATAGCAGATTTCCTCATCAATGGATTTGTTTTTTTAAATCCTCCCATCGATTTCATATGAACTTCATCCACTTATTATAATCTAAACCAAATAAAATTTCATCAATTAAATATTATAAAAATAAAATTATGATATGTGAATCAAAGAAAATACGACAGGTTGGCAAGGAGAGAGAAATCACATATGTGAATATAAGAGGGAGGAGAGAATTAAGGAATTGAGAGACGGAAGATTTGGGGAGATGGGTGAAAGGGTAGTTTTGACATTTGATTGAATATTTCTCTTAATGGGGGATATTGCTCTGGCAATTTCGCCTCCCATAGTTTATTGATGATTTAATATTAGTTTAATGTGCTCCTAGCTGGGGGGATTTTATTTGTGAATCATGATTTACGTGTAAATAGAAGCAGCTTAATTAGTATAGTAAGACAAGAGGTCTCGCATCAGCATTTTATGTTTCATTCCGCAAATTTGAGAGTGTGATTTATGAGTATAATAACATTCACGGTACTTATGTAATCCTTATCACTATGTAATTAATCAGGCTAGCAAAACATGTAGAGGGGCATATATATATATATATATATATATTATTTGAACATCGTTTGAAAAGTTGAACCTACCAAAAGTCCTCATGATTCCCATTGGTACAATTGTAATGCAATTTTCACTATAGATCTATATATTCAGCTAATTCTTGAATAACTTATTGCAGCTACTGTTCTTGGATAAGTTGTTCGTGATAATGGCAACATATTTTTTGCATTAGACAACAAAAAATGTCTTATTTCAACCTCATAGTGTCAATTTAAAAATTATAATCATCTTGTTTTATTATTTTGAGAAAACTCTACATTATTAATAAGAAGACTGCAGAGGGATGTGATGGACATAGACATATCTAAAATTTATAGATTGAGAGACAAAATACATAAAGATATATTATCGTGGTAAATTTAACAAACTTTGTGGGAACAAAATGTAATATTTACAAAGAAATTTCACATAAAAAATAAAATTCTCCTATAAAAAATTTCATGTTTTATAAAACATTGGGGGAAGGGTGGATCGCCTCTTACCAAGGGCGGACCTAGGTAGAGGGTGGGGAGAGCCTCCCCTCCCCAATTTTTTTTCGAAACCAAAGGATTTTCTAAATACTTTCCTTTTTATGTTTGATTATAATTTCACTTTGGTTTCTTTCCTCAAAATGTTTTAGAAAAGATTTTATAGTAACATTTTTTTTTATAGTAACACATATAAGAATTGGACCATATATTTCTAATTCTGCTTACATCCATGTCTTGACCATAAGAAAGCGCAACCAATGAGCATAAAACTTAAGACCTTCCCTTCTAAATCTACTGACTATATTATGGCAAAAAATTATGTCCCTATTATATGTCATGTTCACTGTCTCATCAATAATAAATTATCATATGTTAATTTTCTCCTGAGAGTTTCACTATTTTTTTTTATGTTATAGTTTTTTTATTAAAAAAAATTAAAAAATGATAATTTCTTATTGATGGGATACGGAACGAGACACAGAAGGAAACAAACAATTCTTACTAAATGAGCTATCTTAACCTAAAATTCATAAATTTTTCACAGGCAGACCGTTCGGCGGCACTTATGGTAGCTAAAGAGATAAAATTATAGGCGAGGCAGCAGAAAATAAGGTAAAGGTGAGTCATATATTTTGAGACTTTAGCAATTGTTGTTTTCCAAGGTAAAAGAAATGCTTGATTTTAGCTGAGGATGTTAAATAAAAGATTTATCTCTAATCTTTTCATTATTATTATTATTAAATAAATAAATAATTGGTTTGGTAATATCAGCGAAGAATCAGCCTTGTTTACCTCTTCGAGTTGCACAGCGTAAGACTTGGGGTCACTCACGACACCTTCTGATCTTTACTTTTTTTTTTTCTTTCACCTTGTTCTTCATGTCTTGATCTGCTTTGGACCACATTGTCCAAATTCACCTCCTTTTTTGTCTTTGAATTTACAATGGTTTGCTACTTCGAACTAACTTAGCGGGCATCACCATCTCATATTTTTGGGAGCTGCTATCCAAAAGTAGTGGCTGATCCAGAAACAAAGGGAACACTGGAGTATACGGCGATTTGTGTGGGGTCACTCACACATTTATTATGTAAATGAAGTAAAATATATCTTATATACTATTTTTTTCTTTTTTTAGCGGAGTCATTTGACCTGATTGCCACCATGCTGGATCCTATATATATTTATCATGTAAATGAAGCAAAATATATCCTATATACTATTTTTTTTTTTTTTTAAGCGGAGTCATTTGACTTAATTGCCACCATGCTAGATCCGCCAATGCCGGAAAGTACGCACGTCTATGGGTTGTGAAAGAAATTTATAAGATTTTAATCATGATTTCGTATGAAATTACACATATTTTACCAATTAGAATAACTTTTATTAACATAGTGTAGTTGATCATCTAGAGTAAATTAGATGGTGAAAAATATTGCCAATTAGTGAAAGCAGTTGCAGATTTAAGAGATAGCAGTTACATCGTTTTTTTTTTTCCCTTTTCTTTTTACAAGTTTAATACATATAGAAATTACATATCCAAATAAATTCTCCTTTTGGACTCGTATCGAGTTTCACGGAACAAAAGTCCAATTCTCCATACTGCTAGGATGTTGCAAATGTTGGATGGGGATTCCAAATCCAAGCATTTCTTGAAATAGATTCATGTTTGCCTTTTCCAAGAAATCTCAATATTGGATAGGGATTCCAAAACCATGCAATATTAACTAGGAACTTGGAAATAAACAAGTCACAAGAATAGTTTCTTTGTCTAATAGTACAAACTTGGCCCCAATCTTCATCTGTCCGACTCTGTGACACATTTTCTTTCACATTATTATAAATTTGTCACTAGTTACTTTCTTTTATGAAAAATGGAGCCTAGAGGAAAAATTGAACCTTAAGAAAAAATGTCGAACACTTGGCATATTATGACGAATGTGATTGAGAATAAGATGTATACAGGGAAAATTTTTTAATGTTAGGACCGTTCTTTATTAGACTGGTCCCAATCCCTCCTCATATGAATTAAGTGGAGCCTACATTTGTGGGAATGTGGGATTAGTTCGATAAGGACGGTCCTAACATTGACTAGCATTGAATAGAGGATAAGTGGAGGTAAGGAGTAGATTGGACCTATTGGGAAGCGAAACTCACATTTACATATACAGTAAAAAAATATATTGTACGTTGAAGCGTGAGAACAGAAACAATGAACCCGTCCACCCCATTTTCCCGCTAGATAGACATATAAACACCAAGACCAAAACAAAGCAAGGGTAGCAGTCTTCATAATATGCAAAGTGGTTACCACTTTATTTAAATTACCTACTTACTAGTGGCATTTTGGTAAGCCCAAGTCCTTTATAAATCCTCTTTACTTCTTTACCCACTTTCCCACAAGAAAACAATGGCTCTTGGCCCCTCCTCTTCTCATCCAAAATCTCCCCATCACTCTCTTCATCTTTTCACCATGAAATCTTCATCTTCTTCTTCTTCTTCCTCTACTACTTCTTCTACAACCTTATGCTCCTCAAAGCTCAAAACTATTGTCCAAACATTCATTTTTTCGCACCTTTATCGCATTGCCCGTGCCCTAACAAAGGCAAAATCACTAGTCATTGAAGTCCTTAAAGACATCCAAATCGTCCATTTCATGGAAATATCCATCAAGAAGAACAAGAGCAAGAACAAACTATTTATTGGTTCTTTTAGAATGCATTATAATTGGTGTTCTAATTCTCATGTTATGCCGGTCCAAGCAGTAGAAGGGTACTCATCAAATGATCATAATTTGTACTATGATTCCACTTGGAATAATTTCATTTCCACTGAATATGAAGATCTTGAAGAATCTGAGCTTTCAGGTTACCTTCATTGGCTAGAGCAAAAAGCTCATAAGGACTCTACTTCTACTAGCAATATTAATAAAGGGCATGCAAATGATATTGATAAGCTTGCTGATTTGTTCATTGCAAATTGTCATGAGAAATTCAAGCTTGAGAAACAAGAGTCTTATAGGAGATTTCAAGAAATGATGGCAAGAAGTGTATGAGGAGGAATCACTAGTTTGTTGGATCTTTTATTATTATTCTTCACATAATTGGGGCTAGAGGTGAGGTAAGGGTTATTAGGACATTCAGATCAGATTATCTCCAGTACAGTTAATCTTTCAGTGTTTTAAGAATTGAAGATGAGTCAAACTCAAGTCATTGACTATTCTAGTCTTACTTTATTTAATTAATTAGCTAATTCTCTATTTTTTTTTGGGGGGTGGGGGGGTGGTTGGGTTGGTTTAGTTTGGTTTTTTTTATTTTATAATATGCTATGAATCTTGATAACTTTCTTGATGTGATCTGGAGAATTACATGATGTAGTTGTGGGATTTGTGCAATTCTTCATTGACTTGTCAATTATTTTAGGGTTGGAGTTTGCAAGTTTCTAAAGAGAATATTCAAGCTTTTCCATGACCTCCTCAAAATTCTTATGTGACTGTTTTATCTCAATTGCAAGAACAATGTATGATGAAAGTCCATCCAATTAACCATAAATAAACTCATTTTCTTTATTTATCTTTTTTATGTATTCTTTTTTTTTTTCCGAAAGCTAATTTAGATAATATATTAGAAGATACAAAGTCATTATTCTAGAATTTTGACATGCAGAAAGTCCTTTGGGTAAAAAAAATGTACTAGCTTTTAACTATATTCCTCCATTAATTAGTGATTATGATATAGCCCATAGTACTTTAGGGAGTGTTTTTTTTTTAAATTATGTTATGTACACGTTGACCAGACACCCATGAAGGTTTCGGTGGATCATGTTCTCCTTGTGAGCGTTTGTTCCATTATTAATTTTCAAAGGTCAATGTTGTAATTGCAGCATTATCATAAGCAAACATTAGAGATGTTCTTGCCTAATAGAAATTTTTAGCCTCAATTTCTTCTATAAAAAATATAATTTACCAAATTAAACAGCACCTTCTAGATTGTAATTTGAAATAATGGAGTATTCTTTTACTTAAGGAGATCGAATAGTGATTGGATTTATAGCTTTTATTTTAAATTTCGTAAAAATTAAAATGTTTCTAAAAGTAAATATGAATTCCAAGCTAAAATTCTGAATCAAATAAATCAGTGTTTCGAAAGCCAAAATGATAAAAATTAAGTACATTCGATCTTCCGCTTTAGAAAAGAAAATCAAATTAAAGAAAGTATTCATTTCGTTTCACATTGACTATTCACTCTCTTATAATGGGTGGATCCAAAATAATAATTTAGGAGGAACTAATATATTTTAAAGGGTGGGTTGTAATACCAAAAAAAAAAAAAAAAAATTAGGGGAGCCGAAAATAAAATTTAATAGAGTTTAGAGGTACTTAAAAAATTCAAATAAAAAATGGGTAAATTCAAAATTTTAAGATGTCAAAATAAAATTTTAATAGAGTTTATGAATATTTAAAAAAAATGATGAATTCAATTTTTGGAGGTGGGGTCTTAGCCTCTCTACACCTAGTGTAGATCCGCCCCTGCTCTTATATGTAAACACTAAACAGAGTAGAAAAATATAGATATGTTTGTAATGTTATACGTTAATACCGAGTAAGATAAATTTCAATTGTTAACCATTTGATCGATGATTGAGGTATTCCAAATTAATAGCTCAGCACATTAAATTTTAAAAAATATTAATTTTTATTTTCAAATTAAATAATTTAATGATTGAGATTTGTGCGCGCAGGATTCAAGATGGGGGGAGTATGATATATGAAATTCATGTTATTTATGCCCACCTGCGTGTGTTTCGTCATTCTGTTACTGATACGGATGTTGAGGTTGGACCGGGTCATTGGTCCCCCCCTCCTCTCTTTTTTATAAGCCTGATTTAGATATCTTTATGGGCCCAATTCTCCCTCTGCTTTTGGACTTATTTATATACAAACTTGTACTATAGCCAATTAGTTTGGGACCGAAAGCGTCTAGTGGGAAATCTTATTCAATTCAAAAAAGCCCAATGGATACTAAAATACAGTGATTATTGATTATTTTCTTGCTCATTTAGATCCCTCAAGATAGACATATATATATATATATATATATATATATATATATATTAGTGTTCAGACATGATTGGCTTCATTAATTATATGAATTTATATGGTACTTAGGTCGATACAGTAAGAATTTCTATAAATATGCTACACTTCTACATTGTACAAAGCCAACTTTCAACTTTTAATTGCGAGACATTAACTTTTAACACTAAGAAAAGATCTTTTAAAAACTGATGAAAATGTATTTTGACCTAACTCCAAACTTCAAAATGTACTTCATGAAGAAGAATATCCAAATTATATAGATTTTAAATATGTTCACAAGGTAGTCAATGTGTGATCTTTAACACACACCAGTGAATAACAATAACATCGGTCCAATATTGAACTATATTACTCTTATACCAAGTTAAAAAGGGACATGGATCAAACGGTTAAAGATGCCACATTGACTAGATTGTGAACATATTTGAAATTTATATGTGTTAGATAATCATTTTCTTCTTGACATACCTTCCCTCAAAAAAAAAAAAAAAAGTTTGGAGTTGTCCCAAATCCATTTTAACACAGGATATCTATATCTTTAGTTTAGACGCAAAATGTGTTTGCTATCAGCTGCAAGTTCACATTATAGCATTTCTTAGCCAGCTAATGAAGACCTTTTGCTTTCATATCCCAACGCAATCTAATAGTCATCAAGAAAATTGAACATCTTGGATGATAATAACCAACTACTTTATTGGCATCCTTCTTTTCTAATCTTATGTCCGGTATGATTAGTAGTGGAATTACTGTTTGAATTTTTCATTTTATTTTGTAAAAGTTAATTATTGGAGTGGACGTCTCTACCCGCCCTCTAAATCCATCCTTAAATAGAATCAATCTCAATTAGTATCAAACAATACTCAAACATTAAGATCTCGATTCAATACAACAATAACAGAACCCATTAAGTATTCAATAATTTGGGATATGAGCGAAAGATTGATAGGAAATAAATCTAACCCTTGACAATAATTGCACAAAAAGTAGCTGCTCCTAAAATACCACTGAAAAAGATGGATTGAAGACTGACCTAACACTAGACAATAAATACACAGAATGGTTGCTCAGAGAATACCACTGAAACAATAATCCCTTATAGTTTTACATTTGTTCCAAAATCATGCCCTCTAAATTTACAAAAGTTCCATATTAAGTTGGAAATGTCAATGGTACATAACATAAAGCATGTAACTCAATATTAATATCTTGAGATTCAAATATATATCAAGGTGACATAGAACTCGGCTCATGGTCATCTCAAATTCCTATAATCAGCATTGGCTAGTAACAAATTTCTAGCCAGAATATGAGTTTTACAGGCATTTTACGTGTTCAAACTAATGTATTAATCTCTCCGATTATATTGACTGGTCTTCCATCAAACATCACTGAAAGTGTACTTTCACAAAGTTTCTTCAACTCCCGGGTCTTTAGAAGAGCTGCTTCCTGCAATTGGAAGAGCAAATATCGAATCAACCAAAAGAAGCGGAGAAAAAAAGAAACAGCCAGTAAGATTGAAAACATGAAAACTTCAACTAATACTCAGCTTGGTATTGCATTCACTGCCGAGATCACCAGTTGGCAGAGACGGCATTCAAAATCAAAAAATTAAAGCAAACTTTGAGATGAAAATGCAGGCTTCACAAGCATCCTATACTAGTTAGTTCCCTACTAGGCAATGTTTAGTTTGCTGGTTAGGTTTCTAGAGTAAAGTTTGTCTAGAAATGGAAAAATCTACCCTTCACAAAGGAAATTCTGAACTCACTTGTTTGGGCCATGATGAAGACAATGAATTTTGAAGTTCCATGCGTCTACTGGACAAGTCCTTCAATCCCTCCTTCAGCTTTACTTCGTGATGCTTCTTTTCTTCCAAAGTTGTTATCATTCTATCCAAAAATCTGAAATTTGAATAGTTTCATCATCAATACTCAATTCAAGAAATCTTCAGTTTCAAAATCTATAATTTTAAACTGATCCAGGAAAAGGGCAGGCAGGACAAAGAAAACAGGAGCAAGACACATATCTAGTTCACTGGAAACAAATATAAGCTCAAGGATGTCTAGCAAATAAATGAGTTAAGTAATTGGAATTTTTGGATTGTTAAAAATTTGCTAACATTATATCACCTCTTAGAATTAAGTACCAAGATCATATCCCTTGTTTTCCTGTTTGTTAACAAGGAAATGACAAGGGAAACATCAGAAAGCATGGTCTGAATTGCATCAGAAGAGTACTGTTGCAGTACATATGGAGCAACTGCCTGGACTTGGTGTTGCAAAGACAGAATGTCTTCACTAGTTAATTCAATCAAACGCTGATTCAAGAATGCTTTAACCTGATACAAAAAGAATATCAAACCAAATCAAGACTAGCCAACATACGGCAGAAAAAATTGCCACAAGCTAACTTTATCCACTAATCTCCTAAATTGCAGAGAGCATGCTAACCTCGGAGAGATCATCGAGAATCTTATTCCTGTAATCAGTTTCCAGAAGGGGACTCCTTTCATGCATGTTCTCAGGCACTTCAGTTGAAGGGCTGGGAACAACTATATGAGGTTCCACATGAGCACCAGAGAAACCTGAATCCTCAATTACACTGACTTCAGGATTTTCGACACTAACATCCCAAGAGATTCCTGAGCCAGAAGCCGCAGGAGCTATAGAGTCCTCTTTGGTTATTGAAGACTGATCAGATTCCGTAACTTCATGACGAGGTGAATTGGAGAAATCGCTAGCATTGATCATTTCATAAGGACCAAGCCCATCACCGTTTTCATCAGTTGCTTCCACAGTACCAATATCCCAATCAATTTGAGAGCTGTCCAATGTGATATCCCAATCAATACTATCAGCTCCCACGTCTATTTCCCCTTCCATTTGCGTCACTTGACTCTGGTCTGGTTGAGAATTCACAGGTCCAAGGCTTTCAGGATTAACAAAGACATTAAGAGAAGGGGGATTTTCATGAACTTCTCTTAAATTTGATAATACAGCCGATGAAGCTTTCTGCAACCAGAAAGAACGACTGATGTTACTAATCAATTCATCATACCAAATCAAGCTACATTCACTACCAAGCTATAAACAAAACTAGCTAATGTGTTTTAATCCAGCACATCATATAGGAGTTGAAAGCATTCCTTCAATCAAATAAACATGGAAAAGAGATGACCCAGTGTCTTTCTTTATGTCAAAACTTAATAAGTAGAAGCAATACCTGGTGCACTCAGTTTTTTTTTGACGATTAGATGAAGTATTAGAAGAAGCTTCTTCCAGGTGAAGTGTGAAACCTTTTCAGTCATTCCACATAAAAATGAAGGAAGAATTTAAAAGTGATGGAGACAACAAAAAAATGCAGCTTTTCAAGGGGGCTATACCAGAGTTTCCAGCAGGCAGGGAATGACACACATGAGGCTTGGGAGGGGCCTTGCCACCCCACCCCCATTATTTGACAACTAATGTTACAATATGTATATTTAAAAGATAACAGCCATTAACCCCACAAAAAAAAGGTTTTAGTCTGCATCCGCCCCTGTCAGCAGGTGAAATGATATATATCATGTACAAACCATAATCTACAAGCAAGTTACCATGACCACCATTCTGTGATATCCGAACAAATATAACATTCTAAGAAAATATTATATTTCTTACATCCTGTTCAGTATGAGCCTCCTTGACAAAGGTTGAATAGAATTCAATAGCTTGGGATACAGAATCACCCTTCAACACTTCCAATATCTGGCCAAAAATCCTGGGAAGAGAGGCCTTTGCTGTTTCTAACAGCTCTGACCTTACATTTACTCCCTGAAACCGCAAGACATTTTGGCATTTTATGAGTTTGCTCCAAAAAACGTCTTATTCAAAATAAATTGGCGAGTAAAACAGAAGATTCATTAAAGAGTAACCTGCAGTCCTAGCTCTTGACAAGCCTCAGCATATTTAGATGCAGAAAGAGAAGCATTTCTTTTGATTTCAGCTTCCTTGCGCTCTAACTCAGCAAGTTGCTGCTGAATCTTCTGAACCTGCTTCTTTTGATACGGGCTAAAAACGAAAACAACATGAACCGATAACTACAGTTACCTACTGAAATGTAGAGAGTAGATTAATTTGTATCTACTAGTTTAGACTCACATCTCATAATTAACGTTTTGGACCATTAGCTGAGCAGCATCTCCAAGGAAAATATTATCCTTCTCATAAGCACGTACAATTGCCTCCCAAACACCCTGTTGAAATCCAAGCAATTTTCCAACAGACAGAAAAATTGACGTGAGCTACATGCAAAGATGCATCTATACCGCACAAGATATGTGTATCCATACTATAAAAATAGAGATGATAATGTTATCGTAGATCTTACAGCAGCACCTGAAAGCCGGCCAAAGATATTACGGCTTTCTGGATTCGACTTCAGAAGAATTTCGTAGATGTGTTTGGCCTCTAAGTAACCAATTCCTGGAACAAATTTTGAACGTACCACAGCATAAGAGCTCAGAACTATCTACTGGACTTCTAAAATACTGTTTCTTACTCACAATTTGGAGCAAATATTACAGGTACTTTGAAAGAAAAAAGAGTATTTACAGAGCTGCTTTCTGCTAGGCTTACAAAAACTAGGAAATGTATTATGCAAAGTACAGAATTTTTCCTATAAATTTCGAAAATTTCAGAAAAACTATTAAGAAAATCAAACTCTTGTCCCCTCAACAACGACAACAATAACATAACCCATTAAGTACCCAATAATTGGGAGTATGGGCGGGGATGGATAACATTTGGCAATAAATGAACAAAGTGTTTGTCTGCTCACAGAATTATGTAAAGTTTACTTTCTGTCCCCTAATATGAAGTTTCTAGCCCCGTCTATGATCAATGAGCCTATAAAGCTAACAATTTTCCTTTATTTAGTAGCATAACATCATATATTTATTCTCACGCCCATCAAACTGAGGCATTAAAACTTAGTAAATTAGAGAAATCAAATAAAAAAATAAAATAAATAAAACCTTCAAGGTCTAGGGTTTGGAAGTAAGGATCAATTTCCTTTGGGCAATGAAGCAAAAGCCGTCGAAATTTTGGCCCTCACAGCAGCCAATCGCTTCCGCCAATCCGCCGGAATTCTTTTCCGATCCACCAACCATTCTTAAATCAAACAAAAAATAAAATAAATTAAATCACTAACCAATTCAACTCAATTCAAGAAATAAAAGTAGCAAAAAAAGGGGTTTTTTCTAACAAAAATTCAATTTTTTTTAAATTTACCTCCAAGTCGAGCGAATGCTATATCGATGGGGAGGTTACGGATATCGTCTTGATTTTGCATTTTTTCAGGAAGAATTTTTGCTCTCTTTCTTCCCCGTGTGTGTTGCAGTCAGCGGGTACTGTGAAAATGAGTTTCTACGACAGGGGAAGATGACAATCTAATTGGGCTCCTTGGCCCATCTTTTTAACTCTTTGGGCCTAGCTAGTTCATGCCCGCAATCGATTTGTTGCTAGACTCACTTTTCTCAGTACATGTATATTTATACGATTTGAAACGATAAATTAATTAAAAAAATATATTTTTCAGGATAGATATTAAAAATATTTATTTTTCATGATTGTAATGGTTATTTGTCAATTTTAAATTTAGTCGTTGGATCGAAATAATTCGACGACTAATAATCATAAATACATGCTTAAAAAAACTCCAACATAATGACTCTTAGATGTTTCATTACAATAATGATTCCAAATTATATTACTCCACATGTAATAATTTTATGCACTTAGTGGCCAACATACTACATATGGAAGGTGCACAATTCTTAACCAACCTACCTAATACAACTAGATTAATTTGGTGGAATATGCACATGAGAATTTAATATCTGGACATAAATTCACTCTCTAAATGAGTCAGATTCATCATTTTTTTCGTAACTTTACTATGAACAATCTCCTGAGAATCAAATATGATGTCAGCTAATCTAAACTGATTTGCTTGTGAAAACGAGTTCCTCTGATGTACTCATATGAGGCAGAAAAAACTTGTTCCTGGGACATGTATTGTACAATGTCACACTCCGCATAATTTTAATTTATAAAAGTGAGACACATGTCTAAATGCAAAGAAGTTAATTTTATGTGAGAGAGTGGTGGCCCATTGCTGCAATCCATATGTCTTAGGAAAAAGTTTTACCTGACACAGAGAAGACGACCGTGTAATTGGGCTCTTAGGCCCATATTTTACCTGTTACAGATTGGGCTTTTTTGTTCATGCCCACAAAAAGTAGCAGGCCGCACTAGTAAAGCCCATAAAGTGGGGAGTATAATCACTCCTCTGCTTTCACGAAGCTCTTCCAGCTCGCTCGCTCGTCTTTCCCTCTCCACCAATACACAGATAGATCATTTATACTCACTGGTAAAATTTTCTTTGATTTTTATTTTTTCCTTAATTTCATGTGTTATCAATCAGTATATGAACAAAATGCACTTATGATTTTTTTTTTCTTCGAATTTTTTTTCTTGCTTTTTTTTGGTCAATCGAACTGGAAATTGGAATGGTCAATTTTAGGGTTTTTGATGATTTCTTCAATTTTAAATCCGTTATTGTTTTTAATTCGATTTATGTGCTTCTTTCTTTATAGTTTTTTCGGTGATCTATTGAATTCCTAAATTTTGTAGCTTGATTCATGCCCCGATTCTTTCCTAATTGTTTGGTGTATGTTCATTTTAGTACTCCATACATTCCATAATATAAGTCATATTATGTCGTTTAAGACATGTAACGAAATTAAGGAAGTAAAGTACTATGTTAGTCAAAATATCAATATTAATTTCTTAAATATGACTTGTATACCACTAATTCTATTTAAGAGAGTAAGTAAATATTAACATTTTGACTAATAAAGTACCTTGTTTTTTGCTTAACTAATGTTCGCTACATGTCCTAACCGACTTATATGATGGAATGAAGGTAGTAGTTTTAATCTATTTGTAACTCTTATTGGTAAATTTAATATAGGGATCATATTCTTTCTAATTATTGTAAATATTTCAGCTGTAGTTATTTTGTTGCATTCTATGTTTGACCGTATACTTGTCATCAGCTAGCTATCTCTTGACACGTTTCCGTAAAATTCCAGCAATACGGCAAGTATACTTTTTTTTGGAGAAAGGATTTAAGTCATAGGAATATTCCAGCGAACATTTGAGCTTACGTTTTGTTTTGCAAAGTGCGAAAATGAATGTTCAATTTATTAGCACTTAATCTGTGTTTGAGATAGTTCTTGGATTTCTATCATGTGGATGTGGTTATCAATTCTCATTGCCCGTGTGTGCTTAATTTTATAGTGAGAGCGATTCTCTTTTCTGATTGTATGTCCCTTGAATAGGAAAGCATTGCACTTGTCTCCGATTATCAAACTGAAAAAGAATGATAGGTGTATATTCTCTCCACGTATGTTGCGTACTTTCTTGTATATTGTATTTATGTGAGGGATAATTGTCTTTTGTATGCAGAAACAAGATCATATCACAGTATAAGTATAAGGAAAGTAAGAATGACTGCAAGTCAAGTAGATTGTTTTAGTTGTGTACTCAGTGTTTGATTCTTTCTTCATTTTGCTCCTTGAAATGAACTTTTCTTCAGATTTGTTGTTTATTGTGGAGAAAAGTTAATGTTCCCCTCTCGTCTTGACGAGATCTGATGATTTAAGGGTTTTCTCTCTTTCTTTCCTTTCTCAGTTAGAACAAAAACATGGACCCGCAGCTGAGATATATGGAAGATGAAGATACTCCAGTGGTGAAAACAATCAAGGGTGCAACCTCAGGATTAGTTGCTGGAACTATTTTTGGAACCATTGTTGCTACTTGGCATGATGTGCCTCGTGTTGAAAGGAGCGTAGCACTTCCAGGCCTGATCAGGACTTTGAAGATGATGGGTAACTGGGGCATGACATTTGCTGCCATTGGTGGGGTTTATATTGGGGTTGAACAATTGGTGCAGAATTATAGAATGAAAAGAGACTTTATTAATGGAGCTGTTGGTGGATTTGCTGCTGGCGCTACTGTTATGGGTTATAAAGGTGGGTTTTCTCCGTCTTTATATACATATTTAGGAGATAGATTATTGAGAATGTGATTTGACATTTATATTGACCATGATCTGATCTAAGGAAGTGATACTCATAGTCCTCTTTGAGTTTGATTTATGTATAGGAATGTATGTTTAGGGACTAGGACATTGTAGAATGACGAAAAAAAGAAGAATAGTTGGATCTGATACTTCAACCCATTACAGTTGCTGCCTCTATGAGACTGATCAAATATTATAAACTTCATTGTTGAAATTTTTAGTTGGTTTGTACTCTGTACTATTATATTTATTCTTGTATGTGGAAATTAAAATCTAAATCTTCTCCTCGAATCTCTTTAATCTCCCAATCACCTCAAGAGGGATAATATTGAACTTGAGGTTATGTTGACTCAAGGGCTATCTGTGTTCCAAGGCGAGTGGAACTCAAACTGAAGTAGCTTTAGGAAATTAGGTTGACCTTGAAGTTTGATCATTTAAATGTTTGCCTTGTCTTGGCTTCAATTTTCTGAAAATGATTTTAAGTTACAGAGCAACGTTCGCTTCTTTTACTGTCTGTATAATTCGAATATTTTGACAACTTTCCCAGGAAAGAGCATCTCTACAGCAATCTCCGCAGGAGCAGCACTTGCAGTCACTTCCGGCATCATTGATATTGGAGGTCAGACCACTAGAATAGACAATGGCAAAGAGTACTACCCATACACCACCAAAAAGAGGGCAAGTGCTGATTGACTACTCTTCTAACCACTTCAGTGAAAAGTCAGGGTACTGTGGATCAAACTGTTTTCAACTTGCTGCTTTCCTTGAGATATATGCATCTGTACTAGACAGGAATGTTCTTTCTGCTTAATTTGTTTCCTTTCTTGTTCATCAACCTCCAAGAGAAGAGCGATTTTAATAAAACATGTTTTGTTTAGCTCGTTATTTGGAGTATTAACTTTGAAAAGCTTTCAGCATCAAATGCTAATTCATGTAAACAGGAAATTTTATGGTTATTGTGGAAACTCTTTGTTACGATTTATTGAGACATTTTTTTTCTCTATTTCATTGATACAAAAGATAAATTAATTGCAAAATCAATTTAAAACCATTAAAACTTTCTTTCTGGAAGATGAGAGATTTGGTGGGGGGGGACAGCGTTGACTTGACTTTTATTTTGTTGGTAAGCAATTGTTTGTGCTTTGAACATTCTGATTCTGGCATTATGTTTCTTTCTGTTCATGCTCTAGTGAGAATGGTGAATAGAGATGGATAGAACTCAACTACCTTTAGTTCAAAGTATAATTATTTTTTACAAATTTATCTTAGTTTTTTTTTTCATTTGAATTACTGAAGTTCATATGATTTCCATTCCTTCTTTAGAATACATATTTTATGTTGTATGGTGTATAGCCCATAGTAATTTGGAGTCATACTGATTGAAACAGAACAAAAGGAAAGCATAAAACAACTTAACCAATACGAGAATTTGTAACCAATACATAAATAGGAGGGTAGAATGATAGTTAAAGATCTATATGGGGACCAAGCTAACCCGGGGAGGGGGGGTTGCCATGAGAGGTACTGGCTTCTGAGCTGACAGTCCAAATTTATCTTCCATGTCGATGTCTTTGGGTTCCATTCCTTCTTCAAGCTTTCAGTCGAAGTTGTGAATCAAAGAGGCTAGCATTAGATGCGACATCCAGTAGCCCAGAGGCAGCCTTGGACACATTCTTCACCCCGCACCAATTGGGATTAACTCAAAATGCTGCCCTCTCGCATCAATTTCCTGTTGCAGAAATCGTTCGGGGATAAACATTTCTGGACTAGACCATACACTTGGATCTCTACCATAAGCCCAGATGCTGAAAAGGACATTTGCATTCTTAGGCACCAGATAGCCATTTATTTCTACATTTGTCTCCGCCTTGTGCAGTAGTAGGCGGAAGGTTTCTTTAACTACTTGCTTGCAAATAAGGAAGTATGGAGATGACTGATTGCTCTGAACCTCATGAAGTTCTTCTCGAGCTTTGGCCATCGTTTCAGGGTTTCGTTTTATGAATAATAGAAGTTTAAGGTATTTATTTAATAGGAAGAATAGGAAACGTTATATTTTGAATTGTTTGATTCACATATCCTCTCATAGTGATCGAAATTTAAACTCGACTGAGTCTCGTAAAGCCCAAAGTAGTAGCGGAACAGGCATCAATTTTATGCTTTTCTTTTGGATATAACTTCAGAATTGTGGCTTGTGGCTCTGCTTGTTTGATAGAACACGTACGTGTTCAACTAATAATTGTGGCAAACATATACCTAACACGTGTTCAAAAGTGACTTGAAATCACTTGTTTTACACTAATTTGACAAAAATAAAAGTTCAAAAACAGTTTATGTGTATAAAAAAGTAAAATAAAAATTTACTGACAAAAAAAATATCAAAAATCAAATTTGTCGATGAATATATAGGGAAGTTTTCTCTTTTCAAGTTGTAACTTTTGTGAATATGGAATTATTTCTGAGACATTCTGTAGTAGAAAGATCAAGTTTTTTTTTATGCTCTTGCTGTAGTTAATAGAATTATGTCCTCTAGTCGGGATCTAATTTCGCCTCTAGGCACTTTGTTGATTTTATTTGGCGTATGTTGTTGATGTTGATGTTGAATTTGAATTTGTATATCTCTTTGTCCTTTGTGCGTTGCAAGGGTAATGTTTTGACAGCAAAATCTTTTGTGGATGTTCTCATTCATTTACCTAACTACTAATAATGCGTCACGTGTATATATAATTAGAAAAAATGTGTAAATGACGAATTTTGAGTTGTGGAAACATGTATATGTGGACATGCCATTTCAACCCTGTTTTGATGGGTTTACTTATGCCTATTCTCTCTCTCTCTCTAGATGTTCCTTCTAATGTACTGACTAATAAATCTATGATATCGTCTTGAATTATGCATTTTATACAAGCTCCAAAACATCAATGTAGCCATTAAAATAATCTTGAGAGTTGATTACATAATTGACCTTAAAGTATATAGGAATTCAAATACCAACATAACACCACACACAAATTTATAATATATAAAGTTAGGAAAAGTTGAGGTAGAAGTTTGAGGGGGTGACATGTGGCATTTTGTGGGATGTGGACCAATTAGAAACTTACATGTTTATAATATATAAAGTTAGGAAAAGTTGAGGTAGAAGTTTGAGGGAGTGACATGTGGCATTTTGTGGGATGTTGACCAATTAGAAACTTACACGTGGCAATGTAAGCTCTCTAAAATGTAAAAGATGTTGTGTTTCATTAGCTAATAACTTAAGCTAAAGTTTTAAATTGCTATTGAGATAAAATATGAAGTAAGAAATTTTAGCTATAAGAAATTTTAGCTCTATATATACACACACAAACTATAAATGAGTATTAATTATAACATACAACTAATGATATAACTCATGTATTAATGTTAATTGGAATTGGAAAAGTTTGAACTATAGTGAATTATGATGTTTCAAGTGACTTTTGGAGTTCTTATTCATGTAAGGGAATTTTAAAAAGGCATGTATTAATGTTAATTGGAATTGGAAAAACTTTAACTATTGTTAGTTATGATGTTTCAAGTGACTTTTGGAGTTCTCATTCATGTAAGAAAATTCTAAAAGAGTTAATTATAAATTATAACTCATGTATACTTAACTCCCAAGACTCTTCAAGTTCATATAAAAAAGAAATATGAACCAACATACTTAACTTAAAGTTCATTAGTTATATTAATGAATGAAGTAGAAGAGTTTTGTAACTTTTATTATAATAATTATATTTGTTTAGTTTATTAGTCATATTAATGAATGAAGTAGAAGAGTTTTGTAACTTATATTATAGTAATTATATTTATTTAGTTCATTAGTTCTATTAATAAATGAAGTAGAAGATTTTTGTAACTTTTATTATAGTAATTATATTTATTTAGTTCATTAGTTATATTAATGAATAAAGTAGAAGAATTTTGTAACTTTTATTATAATAATTTTATTTATTTAGTTCATTAGTTATATTAATGAATGAAGTAGAAGAGTTTTGTAGTAATTATATTTATTTAGTTCATTAGTTATATTAATGAATGAAGTAGAAGAGTTTTGTAACTTTATTCATTAATATAAAATTTTGGGTTTTTATGAATCAATGAAGTGGCTTTTTAGTTTCTTCTAACCAACTATATAAATTTAAAACCAATCATGCATTCTCTTGCATTCCCTCAATAACTTAAATATGAAAAAAGAAAAATTGGATTTGAAAACTAAAAAGGAAAAAGAAAATATCAGTTTCCAATACTTTATTATTTCCCTAATGAAAGACTCTTGATATTCTATAACAATAAAAACTTTAATAGTTAAAAATATAATATAAAAAAATAGGTTCAAAAAACCATTCTTTTTTCAAAGAAATGACTTTTCATATTATAAACAACAAATTATAATGACTATTTAAATAAAAAATAATCTTTCAAAAAATGGTTTTTTAATTTCTCTAAGAAAGTAACTTTTGACTTTCTCGGGAAACCAAAAAGTCTAAGAGTTTATATATTTTATTTATTGTCATTATTATTGTTATTGTTTTGTCTGTTAGGAAAGTTCAAGAGTTTTTTCTTCTTATAAATAGAGAAATGATATGAGCAAATATGTCACGGTATTCTTGGTTTTAATAGGTAAGAAATTCATTTTTTTAAATAATGCAATTCATGTTTTCACTTGATATATTAATTTATATGTTTATGAACAAACATCTAATAATTTTGTTTAGAGACAAATTATTTTTCAAGTATCAAGTTAAGAGAATATGTGTCTCAATTTCCAGAACATGTTTTTTGTTGATTGAAGACAGAGAGCTTGCCACCTGAAAAACATGGGTAATAGAAAATCTTGATACTTGATTCAATTCTTTTCTTGCCTTTTTTTTCTACGTAATTATTTTCTTGCTTTTGTTTTGTTTGCTGTGTAATTATTTTCTTACTTTTATTTGTTTGAGAATGAGGATGGATAACATGTAATACGCTATAGAGGGTGAACATTTTTTGTGTGCAGGTATAATGGCTCTTAAAGGTTCCCAAAATAAGCTTCTTGAAGAGGAGTAATTAGAGAGTGGGCGCAAAAAAATTGACGGGAAAAAGGGGGTGCTAAGTAGCTCTTTAGTGACAGAAGGCAAAAAAATTTAGGCTAAGCTTCTTTGAGGATTGTTTTTGGTATTTTGTTATATTTATTTCATTTGAATATATATTTTATATCATATGTAGAACAATTATAAAATATGAAGGCTATTTTGTTTTCTAGAAAAAAAAAATATTTATGATGGTTTTGTTCTTAGACAAAAAGAATGAATTAGCAAGTTTATGAATAAAAAAGTAGAATTATTACATCTTATATAAATTTATTTTGAGACATATTACCATGTTTTTCAGTTTCAGTTATATCTCTAAACAAAATGCAAACTAGAAAACATGTAAGACATCATCAAAAGAGATACAAATTAGAAATACAACCGCGCATTGCGCGTGGATCAAACCTAGTATATAAATAATCTTGAGAGTTGATTACATAATTGACTTTAAAGCAAATAAGAATTCAAATACCAACATAACACGACACACAAATATATAAATAGAGACAAATACAGAATCATATTACGATTCGTTTATTTATACATATTTTCCAGAAACCACGCAGCACAGCGTAGAACTCTCAAGAGCCATATGTATCCTTATGCAAACCATCGCATTCTGCAAAATAGTTTCCAAAGTTGTTAGTCACTTATATATATGTAATAAATATAATTTATAACCCTTAAATTTTGCTTCACAATAACTTACAACTGTTGGTTAGTCACCCAATTTCTGGGGTCTGCAATTGAACATGAGCGACAAATCATATGTATATCCATTTTTACTTTTAGTTGGTGCTTATGACTTATTTGAGTTAAAAAATTATAAAATAAGACAACCCATAGAATGTCAATTAAGATCAAAATATAGTGAGTTTATTTTCTCGTGAATTATGTCCGTATTAGAATTTTCCTTCCATTTTTTTTTTTTATAATAAATTTATAACCTAAAATAAAATTGTGAAACACTAACCGGGACCATGATAAGACAAGATAGAGTTGAGAGAAATAAGAGATCCTAAGAGATGGAGATGAGAAAGAGTAATTAAGATATATACCGTTAGATCAGCAACGGCAGAATTCTCCTGTTTTCGAATATCTGCAGTCGGTGTAACGACTACAGCAAACAGCGCACAACTTGTCTATTTTATTTTGCCCTGGCGGCTTATACTTTCCAAGCCTTCTGATCCGACCAATAACGGCACCAAAAGATACTCCCTCGGAAGCTTCAAAGCTAAGACTGAGAATCAGTAAGAGCAGGAGAAACCCTCCGACAAGACGACCCATATCCTTAGCCATTAATGTCTTCTTTACAGCTCCTCAAATTATTACTTATATCAAATCCTTTCTCATCTGCTTAATACACTTGCTTACAATGCTCATTTATAGGACCAGCTGATGCCTTTTCTGTGGGTAGGAAAATTTTGTTTTATTTTAACGAAGGATAAGATTATACATATGTCAAGTGGGCTAATGATGAAACTGTTTTTAGCAAACTCTGGCGGAGCAATTCTCTCGTCCTGTCTGCTTACTAACAATCAATTTGTATTCCAAAGGAACATATGCATATTTTCATTAAATAAAAAAATCCTAATCAAAATCGTTTTTTTACAAGTACTTGGATATCATTATTTTTGTTATTTTGATAGTGTTTATATTTTTAATATTTTATTTAAAACTTTTTTTTGGATAAATATTTAAAATTTTTGAGTACGTTTTGAGAAAACAATTATTATGATACGATTGTAATATTTTGTTTTTTTTTTACATGAAAGCCAATTTTATTGATTATATATTGTCTTGTTTTAAATTTAGTACAAGCCCGCCTAAAATGATTGAGATGCTATGTGCAGCAGCTTATCCGTCCTTAATGAGTTTCCTTGTTTTGCATGGCAAAAAATAATTTGTCTCTCTGTATGTCTTTATTCCTTTACTCAAGTAATTATAATTCAGCATTTGCATATATAACTTGAAAGAAATGTCTACGTAGCTAATTCCAATTGGCTGAGTATAAAAATAAGGACATACACGGGACAAACAACTTTCACCCGCTATGCATGGCTTTACTTTTTGTATCTATATCATGTCACGTGTCATTTTCTAAGATTTTATATTTTTAATTAGTTATAAAACTTTTGATTGGTGCAAAAAATTTAAACTATTTTATTTAATTTGGTGGAGGCGGAATTTGAACCCGCAACATGTAGGTTAAATGCTACTCCACATTACCAGCTAATCTAGCAGGTATTTGACAACTATTTTCTTTAATTATTTTTGTGGAATGCTAATTCATCGAAGGCACGAGTAGTCCCAGTGGGTAACATCCATCGCTCGAGACCGAGAGTACGAGTTCGATACCCACCCTCACACAAGGGGAATGATTTAATTGTCATTTCTTTGGGTTCCCTTGTGTGAGGTCTTATACTCCCCTCACGGGGCATCCGCTCAACGGGACTTATACGACACCCGCTCAACGGGACTTCTACTACTCCCCTCACGGGGCACGGGACTTCTACTACTCCCCTCACGGGGCACCCGCTCAACAGGCTTCTTCGCTCAACGGGACTTCTACGACCCTCACGGGACACCCGCTCAACGGGCTTCTACTACTCCTCCTCTGGTGAGGTCGACCTCCTCTGGAGAGGTCTAATAATATAATTGTAATAAACTAGACCATACTTATAAATGGTCTAGTTTTAAAAAAAAAAAAAAAAAAAAAAGTAAAAAATTTCTCGATCCCTAACAAATCTAAAATAACTGTATTTTTGGTATGATATAAAATCTGCATTAAATATATTTTTTTTTTCAATTTTAAAATTCAAAACTCATCTCATACTCTTAACCTCTTCTTTTATAAATATATTTTATAAGTTTATAAAAATTGTAACACTTTAAATTTATTTATAAAAAAATTTCATTGATTTAAAATATTTTTTCCATATCCTTAGCCATTAATGTCTTATTTTTTTTTTTTACAGCTCCTCAAATTACTTATATCAATTCCTTTCTCATCTGCTTAATACACTTGCTTACAATGCTCCTTTATGGAAAATTTCGATATTGACTGCGCTGCAGGGGAGTAGCTCGATCCACTTGCATGATAGGCTCGCCACGTCGCCCTCTTTCGAAATTTTTTTTTCATCTTCAAATCACAGTTAAAATACAAAAAGATAGTCTCGATATGAACACGCTTAAAAGTACAAAAATTAGTACAAACTTGTCACATCACTATAAAATGAGGAGGAAATATTTTTTTACTTTTTAACCGTGTCCATATCGTGACTATCTTTTTTTGTATTTTTAACCGTAATTTGGGAGATGAATTGAAAGAGTTGCGACATGGTAACTTCTGTACCCCTGGTCCTGGTCCTGATCCATATCAGAATTGTCCCTCATTTATAGGACCAGTTCACGCCTTTTCTGTCGGTAGCAAAATTTTGAAAATTCATTTATTTTAACGAAGGATAAGATTATATATATGTCAAGTGGGCTAATGATGAAACTGTTTTATTTCTTGTCCTATGCATTTCATTTGTAAATAATTTACACTCAAGAACAAGACAAAAGATTTAATATTGGAGCTAGTGGATAGTTACAGCATTTTTGTGAAATCTGTTACTTTTTGTTTACGAGATATTTGACATGTAATTAATTTTTCGCGAGTAAATGAATATGCATAATTTATTTTGTATGCTTATGTAATTACGTGTCTAATCAATTTTAACAACATGTTACGTGTTTTATTTTATATACGTTTTAGTAGGGCATTTCGCACGCGTATCATAGTCGAATTATTTAATTGTAAATCACCAAAACAATTGGGAGGTTTTAGTATTAAAAAAAAGAATTTAAAAGGAAAAGCATCTCGAGCATCAGCCGGTTTCTAAGAAAACTGTGTACTATATATATATATATATATATATATATATATATATATATATATATTGTGGAAAGCAAAAAAGGAGAGAAGAAAAGGTTACATGTATATTGAGTTTGCTGGTTGGCGGCTTTTGGAAAAAAAAATAAAGAAAGAGAAACAAAGACTCGTGGGATTCAGGAGGTCAATCGTGGGTATGGGGTCTCTTAAGGAGGGGGATTAGTCATCAAAGGTGTACTAAAGTCGGGACAGACGCCTCGCTCTACGACCTTCGAGTCGTGGATTCGATATCCTCCGCATGCGCAGCAGTAGTTTTTAATTTCCCTTTCAGTAATCATCTTCTCCTCGCCTCACGCAGCTTCTCTATCCCGTATTAGTAAAGAATCTGATATATATATATATATATATATATATATATATATATATATATATATATATATATATATATATATTACTCTGTGGAAAGCAAAAAGGAGAAAAGAAAAGGTTACATGTATATTGAGTTTGCTGGTTGGCGGCTTTTGGAAAAAAAAAAATAAAGAAAGAGAAACAAAGACTCGTGGGATTCAGGAGGTCAATCGTGGGTATGGGGTCTCTTAAGGAGGGGATTAGTCATCAAAGGTGTACTAGTCCAGGACAGACGCCTGTCTATTACATTGAGGTTGTGAATTCGATATCCTCCGTCTCCTCGTCTGATGCAGTTCTCTATCCCGTATATGGGGCAACCGCCCAATCGAGCTTTAAAAAAAAAAGGAGGGGATTAGTCTCGGGAATTGTGCCAAAAATGAGAGAATATCAACGGCTTCTGCCGTGAGAAACGAGAAATTTTATTTTGGTAGGCTACTAAGTTTGACAAGTTACATCTAAACCAATGAGTGTAGTACACACAGGAAAGAGAATTGATGTAAGTTCATTTCTCTTTCCTACGCAGATCGTGATCTGATTGGGCTTGGATGTAAGTTATAAGTTAGTAGTCTACCAAGATAAAATTACTCGTGAGAAACAGGGGTTTTTGGAGTTTTGAGAGTGATTTTCTAGGAACTTTGAGAGGGCAATTTTTGTCGGATTCCGACGAACCTTATATGAAAATTAATCACGATGAAACAAGCTACGAGGGAGTTGAAGCGGATTCACATTTTGAATTCGAAGTTGGATGATATCTCACCAAGAGCGGGGGCTGGTTTGCATAATTTCATTTTCTACGCAGTTCCGGTAGAATCGCCGTACAGGTAACATACAAACTCCGAATGAGGTAAATTTTTTTAATTCAGAAACTAGACTGATAGAGCTATAATCTGACCGGATGGATCGAGATTTTAACTGTTAGATTTTCTGTAATGTATGTCAGAAGTAGATAGCAGAACCAGATTTTTCCAGCTCTTGAACGTTTATCGTTTTTTCTAAGGATTCAAGGTAGGGACCCTAGTTTCCTCTGTTAAATTTTGTTATGGATTACTTTTTACTGTTGGGTATTGTTCCGTTATGTTTTAAGATGTAATTGAGCATAACTAATCGCATAAACTGTTAGAGAAAATTGATTCTTTGATGTTACCGTTTATTGAATTGATTTATGTCTTGAATTGGGTAAATTGAACATGCCGTATAAATTGCTTTCATTAAGTGATATACTCACATAAAATGTATATGTATTGTTCTGTAATTGCCTCTTTGTTAATTGCATTTGGGTCGTGTTTGGAGTCGTTTAATTATCGTCATTTTGTCCTAATTGGTTTGGTCGACCGAGCGTCGCCCCCTATTGAGCTAGTATCTAGGATCGCTAGTCAGCAGGTTCAGTCTGCTTTCTGTCCTGCTCTCTGTTCTGTGACCCCCAAGTGGTCTTCTGCTATGTTCTGTTTTGTGGCCCACACTTAATGGGGCTAATCATTAGGTACGGTAGTAGTTTTGTGGAGTCCCTGGTTGGGGATGATGAGACAATGTAAGGATTGAACCTTAAAATCTGTGTCCCGTAATTTGGGGGAGAATCCGAACCCACGAGATTGCTGAAACCGTCATAGTTTGGTTGATAACTGCGACCACTGCCGTTATTGCTGAGTAGTAGAAATTAGATATGTGAGCTCATGTGGTGGAGTGTATCATAGCCTTAGCGATGTTCTAAGTATCTAAGACCAGGGACGAAGCCATGAATTTGACGTTGGAGGGGGGGGCGAAACTGCAACAACATGTTCAACTACATATAACAACGGGAAAAAAAATATATTGGGGGGGCCGAACCTGATAAAATATTTCGAACTATATATAAAATTTACTATATCTAGTAGTATTTTTAAAAAACTCAAGGGGGGGTATTCGTCCCTGTCTAAGACAAGTACGTAGTTGGGGTGTACCCAATGGAAACGCGTGGTGCTTGTCGTATACTCAGTTATGGAATCGTTTAGGTACCAAGAAGGTTGTTAATTGCTTAATTGTTACATACTATGTGCTCGTTCTTGTTTTGGTCATTATATGTTGTTTGCTTGGAGTCTATTTGGTCTCATATGAGTAGGGGATGTTGAGTAATGTTTTGGTGTACTTTTGCACGAGTTATATTTTTATGAAAATCGCAGCGCTACAGTCCACTATTCTGATATGATGAGTCTTCCTGAAATTGTTGCTGAGATGAATGATAGTGCTGGGGTAGCACTTAAATCTTCATACACTATAATGTCACAGCAAGCCGGCGGCAATGACACTCTTGGCTTCCTCAAAGTAGATTTAAAGAATCACCTTTCTAGAAGAAGACAAAAATCAATGGAACTAGGTGAAGGATCAGCACTACTAGAGCATTTCCGTCAAGAAGCTTATAAAAATCATGCGTTTTACTACGATATTGAAATGGACAGCGAGGAGAAAATAGCTAATATTTTCTGGGCAGATGGTTTAATGAAGATGGATTATGGTCACTTTGGCGATGTATTGACCTTTGATACAACGTATAGGACCAACAACAATTTCAGACCCACATGTATATTATGAGGTCCAGTTTCCAGAATACCTGTTCTTTCTCACTGAACATATGTTCTTTGCCAATGAACACATGTTTCCTGATGATAAACGCCTGTTTATCATGTATGAACACATGTTTGTTGCTTATGAACACCTGTTTACCATGTATGAACACCTGTTCGCTGTTGATGAACAGGTGTTCATGATTATGAACACCTGTTTTATGTTGATGAACAGGTGTTGTTTGGCATGTATGTAATAGCGTAACTGCTCCCCATTTCTTTCAGCTCTATTTGTTGGTTTCAACCATCATCACGAATCATGCATATTTGGAGCTGCACTACTATACGACGAGACGATCCCTTCATTCCAATGGCTTTTCAAGACATTTCTTAAATGTATGTCGGGGATAGCCCCCATAACATTTTTTACAGATCATGACGCTGCAATGGCTGCTGCAATCAAGTCTGAGTTCCCTAACTATTTCCATGGATTGTGCACATGGCACATCAAGGAAAATGCTGTAAAGAACCTTAGCTCCATGTGGACAGAAGAAGTCAGAGAGCATTTTTTTAATGCAATGTATAATGTTGACGATGAAAATGAGTTTGATTATGTGTGGGCAAAGGTTGAGAATGAGTGTATGGTTAAGGGAAAAAACAAACAAGATGTAGTTCACTCATGGATCAAAATGATCCATAGGTTTCGGGAACAATGGTCTTCTGCATGGGTTAGAATGCATTTCATCGTTGGGATTCGATCAACACAATTGAGTGAGTCCAACAACGATGTTCTTAGGGGATATCTTAAGGTCGACTCATAATCTAGTTCGGGCTTATTTACTCACTTCAATAGAATGTTGAACGATAGAAGGAATGCGAGTTTCTACGCAATTTTGAATCAATGAACAAGTTGTCGAACAACAACACTCCACATAGCCCTTTGGGCCAATAGTGCAAAGCAAAACATTACATTCCTAATGTATTCGCAATGTGGCAGGAACAGTACTCAACTCCCAAATTGTAGGTGTTTTACACGGCAGAACATGTGTTTTGTGTGGCTGAACATGTGTTTCGTGTGGCTGAATATGTGTTTTGTTTGGCTGAACATGTGTTTTCTAACATGGATCCGTTTTTGATTGTGTGCAGTATCATCAGTCGATGGAGTACTTGTTAAACCCATGTCCATCAAAAAATACACAAAGTATGAATGCATACTATGTGTTCAAGAATGTTTATAATGGTGGTATGATATCAAAACTTGACGAGCGGATTGTCATGGTGGATCCAGAAAAAGCAATTGTTGAATGCCCTTGTCGATTATTTGAAATACTAGGTTTGCATTGCCGACATGCCCTTAGAGTTATGGAACTTTTAGGGTCTTGCGGTGGAGTCCATACGAAACTGAGAGAGATGCCATCACATTACGTACTGAAAAGGTGGACAAAGACTGTTAAATGTAGTTTAGACCTAACTTGCATTGCTAATGGTGGTAAAGCACCTAAAGAATACGGAGAATGTTATCAACAACTTTGTGGGAAGATGGTATTGCTGGTAACAAATGTATGTGGAAGTGATGGTTCTTATGAATTTGTTGATCGATCATTCGATGATTTGTGCAAGACTATAAATGAGTTACTCGCACATACCGGTTCCAAACATGCACCTGTTACTCCCGGTAAGCATGAATACCTATCGTGGGGGTGAGAGAATAGCTATTCAGTCAAACATGAATAGCTATTCAGATCCACATGAATAGTTATTCATGTTTGATTCAATATATGTTCGCTAATGTAACATCACATTAGCTGAATCCGTGTTTCAGGGTAAACACACTCATGCACAAAGTTCCCCTATTTAGTTAGGCTTCGTTCTAAATTAACCTTAATTTGATTATTTATTTGATTTGCAGATTTTTCACAAGCTGTTGTTAGCAATGGAGTCCAACCTACGCTATTAGAGCTGAAAAAGAGGAAAGATGCAAATAGGTCAAGGAAGAGACTAAAGAGATTTGTAGATATCAAAAGGCAAAAGGCAAGGGCCAAGCATGTTAAATAGCGAGAAAAAGAATCAGGAGGCCCTTCATATTTAGATGAAGAAGCCATACACCTATCACTATCTTAAAATGAATATGTTTTTTTATTATATTCAACATCTTTTCTGTTACTGAACACATGTTCATTTTAACTGAACACATGTTCATTTTAACCGAACACATGTTGTATTTAACTGAACAACTGTTTTATTATATTGAACATCTGTTTTCTGTTACTGAACACATGTTCAGTTTGAATGAACACATGTTCTGGTCCAATGAACACATGTTCTTGTCCAGTGAACACATGTTTTGGTCAACTGAACAAGAAACCCGCCAATTTACGTAACACACTCTATCTAAAACTGCCAATTTACCAAAAAATCCTGACATTGTACAGAGCACAAATTTAACCAATAAAAAATTGTATCTAAAACTGCCAATTTTCCAGTACATATATCCTAAAGTTCAGTCATTCAAATCGTTATGCTTGTATGCAATGGCTTTTTCCATCATGTCTGCGGCGAGCTTGTTAATTGGGTGTGTCAATACGCGGGCAACCAATTTCTTCCTCAGAGCTACAATGTGTGCTGCAGTCGTCCATGTAGAAAAATACTTTTGTGGAATATGACCTACCCAATGCTCCAACACATTGCATACACAGCACTCACAAAGCAATCTCGCTTTCATCTACCGTTGGATTGGAACCCGACCGTGTTTAGTGGTAACGCTTTTGAAGTTAGTACCCTCAACTTCAATTTTTTTCTTCAACCATGCGACCACGCGAGCCAATACAAATTGTCCCAACGGATAGTATTTAAAAGAATTTGCCTCATCATCCACCTGCCGACTATTACGTATGTAAAATTCCTTTGCATTCATATCAAGAACGTAAAACCCGTAAATGCCCCCCTTCCACGATAGTGGAGAAAGAATTGATAATAAAAACGAGTTGTCGTGGAAAAAACGAGTTCAATCAAAGAACAAAAAAACATATGTTCAGTGGATTTTTTTCCTTACTGCCTCAACAAAGGTCGTGTACCCGACCCATCACTACCCTTTCGCAAATAATCCATTCCTCCAATAACCTCGTCCCTCAACAAATTTGGCCATTTCGGAATCTTTCGTGCAAAGGAATATTATTTTTTCCACCATTCCGAAAGATCTCTACCGCGCAACTCTGAAAAATACAAAGACAATTTTTTAGGCGCTTGATAACTTATGTTGACAACCCTTGTATTTGGAAAAAAACGTACTGTTATAAATGTTGTAAAGACAAATTTCTTCATCTTCCCATTTGTAGCAGTTATTTCATCCACATTCAGACGATGGGCAAATGCATTTACAACGTCGTCAACCATTTGTTGCCCTGGCATACATGTCTTAAAGTGCTCCCTCTTCACGAATCCATGTCCACAATCGAACATAATAACATTTCTGTAATACATAACACTTTATCATAACAGATGTTCATTACACAGAAACAGGTGTTCAAGTCATGAGAACAGATGTGCATTACATGCAAAACAGTGTTCAAGTCACTGCAGAATGTATGTTCAAGACACGTAAATGTATGTTCAATACGTATGAAACAGTAAAAATTTAGTATTCGAGTTACTTACTGATCATCATCATTCCATGCAAACTCTACCAATGCCGACTCATCGGCAGTAGAAGGAGGCATCGCTTTTGTTATGTGTTATGAATGGCGAATTCAATATAGACACTCGCTCAGCTTCACCAAACTCTCCTTGTCTTCACATTTTTTGCCTTTTTTAACTCCTACTGAACCGCTTTCACTTTCCCTCCTCCACTCTTCTCTTCAAGTAGCACAAGAATTGCCTGTCTCTGAACGACCTCATCTATTTCGGGATTATTAAAATGTACTGGGATTGAAGTTTCACTTCTCACATTTTCGCTTGTTCATCCGGCTTATCTTCAAGCTAATTCCATACACAACATTTGTAATTAGTCCTTAAAAGAGGGTAAAAAGTTCTCCAATGCTGAACAATTGTTCTTGGTTATTGAACATCTGTTCATCAATAAGAAACAGATGTTCTTTATTACTGAACATATGTTCATGGAAGTTGAACATGTGTTCATGAAAATTGAACATGTGTTCTAAGAGTAAGAATACATGTTAAAATTATTTATGTGTGAACTTACATTCTTATAATATCCACAAACATCGCGAAGTACAACTTCAACCTCATCTCCAGCAGCCTCCACCTCCACGTTCTCTCCGGCAACCTCCACCTCAACTTTATCTCCACCAGCCTCCACCTCAACGTTTTCTCCGACAACCTCCACCTCAACTTTATCTCCACTAGCCTGAACCTCAACCTCATCTCCAGCAGCCTCCACCTCAACAGAATGAACATCAACCTCCATTTCATCAACAGTTTGAACATCATCATTCCCAAACCCATCATGGTACTCTTGGCCTTCCTTTTCCTGGTTATCCTCCACATAACTTGCCACCACCTCAACCTCATCTCCAGCAACCTCCACCTCAACAGACTGAACATCAACCTCCATTACATCAACAGTGTAAACATCATCATTCCCAACACCATCAGGGTGCTCTTGAGCTTCCTTTTGCTGGTCATCCTCCACATAACTTGCCTCTCTTAGTTTCCTTTTCCTGATGACCCTACTCGTCTTTGTGTTTTGAGGTCACTGCCCAATTGCCTCATTGTCATCAAAATCCTCCTCAACATCAGCTTCCCCTCCACCTCTCAGTTCAACAATTTCTTTGTTTATTTCAACAATCATACTCTTTCTCTCTGAAATTTCTCTAGTCAAAGTTTTTCTTTCATTGAAAAGCTCGGTTAGTCTATCCCTCTTTCGTTGCTCTGCGCTTGTGGAAACAAGGGTTGCTTCCACAACATTCTCAAAGTCACCATTCGGGAATAGTGAGCTGAAAATACTTTTCATACTGTCTACATTCCAAAAGCCACAAGTTTGCTCATCGGGATAAAGGTTGTTGCCGGTAAGGTAATCCAGGGAATGCACATGTAATACAAAAAATGAGAACATGTGTTCAAAACACATAACATATGCTCAACAGAGAACATTTGTGCACTACACGAAAACTGATGTTAACCACTTACAAACAGTTGTTCATTAGACAAAACAGATGTTTACAACTTAAAAACAGTTGTTCACAACTTAAAAACAGATGTTCATAGATTACAAACAGATGTTCACAGGTTATAAACAGATGTTCACACATTATAAACAGATGTTCACAACTTAAAAACAGACGTTCACAGATTACAAACAGATGTTCACAGATTAGAAACAGATGTTCACACATTATAAATAGATGTTCACATATTACAAAACAGATGTACACAGATTATAAACAGATGTTCACCGATTACAAACAAATGTTCACAGGTTATAAACAGATGTTCACATATTATAAACAGATGTTCACAACTTAAAAACAGATGTTCACAGATTATAAACAGCTGTTCACAGGTTATGAACAAATGTTCACAGGTTATAAACACATGTTCACAGTACAAAAAATTATTTATACCATAACAAAGTGCATGTCAGCTGGAATTCTGAAAGTTGATTGCTTTCCGCCAACTTTCTTTAAATGGGATTGTTCAAGGGCTTCGTGTACAAGATCTGCCAGATAGGCTGCCCAGTTGTATTTGTTGCCCTCTTTAAACAGATTGGTCAATCGAACACTGACCATACGTGAATTGCTTGCAACAAACAAGCAGCTAAAAACGTACAGGAGGTAATACATTACCCATCTTTTTGATTTCAGATTTTGTCCTTCAACCAGAATGTTATAAATGTCTCGCCGATTAACATAGCCTTTGATTGAAGTCTCCATCTTCAAAAAATCCTTAGCATATTTCTTCAAATCTACAATGTTATACCTTTCTTCAAGCTCATTTGATGATGATACATCTCTAATACTCATGGGTACACCGTATACCCTTTGCATGTCTTCAGCAGTGATGTTAATTTGCCTTCCGCTGACCAGTCTGATGCATCATAGTTTTTTATGGCAAATTTAAGCCACTCTTCATTTAACCCACCAAGAGAAATTTTGGTAAAACCCAAAAAACCAGTAGTTTGCAAAAGATCCAATTTTTTTTACATTCTTCTCTTTATCTCTTAATAATTCTTCATTAAGAGAAATTATATTCTCTGTTGTACAGAGAAATTCCCATTTTCTTTCTTTTTCCGCTTTAAACTCGGATGTACTCATAATTTCTGTCCTGGTTTATTTGCTATTGGCTCTCTCTTTTGGTCGACAAGAACAATGCCCTTTTTTTTAGGAAGAAATTGCGGAAGCGGGAGAGAAAGATGAACAACAAAAACAAAAAATTTCAAAATTTCCTTGTAGAGCTTTTTTTGCCAAGTTTCGATGAAGAAGAAGGTGAAAAGGCGGTTTTTGGCAGGTTTCTCTCTCCTCAATGACGTGACCTTGCTTGTTGGCGTGTTTTCCTTTTATTTATATTTTTTTTTTGCGAAATTACATTTGTGCCCTTTTTACTCTCCCTTAACTCACAACCGTCGATCCATGCTCAGTGGGAACCAACGGCTGGATCCACGGCCCACACGTGCGGATTTTTAAGCATTCCGCATGGGAACCGAACTGGTTTGGAGATCCTCTTGTTTGTTCAATCATTTAATAATCAGAGTCATTCTTTGATAAATGATCACTATAAGCCAGACTCCATGAAATTCAATCAATCATCTGGAGTTATTAATGAAGAAAATATTGTAGAATCAAAAGTGGCTCTAATTTACGGTCAGATGAATGAACCCCGAGAGCTCGTATGCGAGTTGGTTTGACTGACCTTTATTATGACCATCCTTCATTGGTTGGCCGCGAATTCCGTTATTAAGAAGTGTATTCACCGCACATTAGTAATTCTAAAAGGACAGAAGATGAGATATTGAAATATATGATTCTGAATCAATTAAATACTGCTATCTTTTTGTCTCTCGTTTACCAAAAAGAATATTTTAATCTCTAGATCCATAGGATAGATGAGTATAGTGAGTCATTGTTTGATGGAGAGAAGGATAATCGGTATCGGTAACAAGTACAAGCATTAGTATATGTCTGCACATTGAGTTACATCATGTAAAAATTAGGTTGAATAGTAATGTAATGTACACTATTAGTGTTAAGGATAGATGTCTAATTTAATACCATATGGCGCATTTTATACTATAGATATAAATAACACTATTTGGTATACTATACTAATATACAATATAGATGTAGTACGGTATACTACACTACTTATGTACCAGATGCACTATTTGATATATTTTTGCACTACAAAGTGCACAATAAAATTATATGATGTATCAATTACTCGCAACAGTTATTTTCATTTATTAGACGTCTATGATGGGTGTCGAAATCATAAAAAAATAAAAAACCTACTTATCAACTTATTGCCTATGTGTTATTATTTAAAAAAAAAGAATATGAATTCCAAAGAAACATGTGCATATTTTAATTAAAGAAAAAAAAAAACCCTAACCAAAATCATTTTTTACAAGTACTTGGGCCTCATTAATTTTGTTATTTTGATAGTATTTATATTTTTAATATTTTATTTAAAACTTTTGAGTACGTTTTGAGAACAATTATTATAATACGATTGTAATATTTTTTTTATTATTATTTTTACATAAAAGTCAATTTTTTTATATTATATATTGTCTTGTTTTAAATTTAGTACAAGCCCACCTAAAATGATTGAGATGGCTATGTGCAGCAGCGGGCTTTGCATGGGCCTGGCCCATTATTTTCATTTCAGTCATGGCATGCCACCCGAAAGAGAAGGACAAACATTTTTGTCCAGAACGGAAGTCCACTTCCGTCCTGGATCCATAACGGAAGTGGGAGTTCCGTCCTAGATGACGTGGCAGGTTATTCCCACGCCAGCAGCTGCCACGAGTCCGAGACTGGACAGTGGGTACTTCCGTTATGGTCCCCGACAAAAAATACCCTACGAAAACCCTAACTTTTGTCCGTGACTTTGAGGACGGAATTCCCACTTCCGTCCTCAACTTCCAGCCAATTTGCAGCGTGTAGTCACTTCTCACTTTTGCTTTTTTGACCCAAAAAAAATTTCTCAACCGTTTTTGCAATTTCGTGCGCATTTATGACCGGTTTTCAGAGACTTGTCCAATTCGGGAGAAATTTTTACAATTTTCCACCACATCTATAAATACCCCTCCAAACCTCTCCACAACATACAACCTTCTCAAACCCTTAAAAACCCTATCCTCCGTAATACTAGTGTTGAAAATGAATAGCGAAATGGATCCCTACTGGAAGAGTATTTCGTACACCAATTTAGAATTGCGGTCTGAAATCAAACCGATGGAAAAAATGGTAGTATTCTATTTAGTACCGAGTAATTTTTTTCTAGTATGAAATTTGTTTAGCTATGTAACTCATCATTTTCGAATTGTAGCGCTCTTCCATCGAAGTACACAAGTTGGTTGGAGCAAACCGTCTCGGGTTAGCTAGTTGTGTCTACCCAAGGATGACCATGGGAATCAATGGTGCGTGTATGTAACCAAAATAGATGACACATACTACCTGGGGACTGAGGATTGCAACAATTTTTGCGTGACAACAATCTTCTGCCCACTAATAAAGTTCATTTTATACCATCTCCAATGAATGTATTAGATATTAATGTTAAGAGAGGGCCCTGGATAGGTTACCCAAGGGCGAAATTATCGTATCCCCCTGACGTGGGCATTTTTCCTACAGAGTTTTCGAATAGACATTTACAAAACATATTCTGGGACTTTCCAAACCGATGACGTTAAGTAATATTAAAATTTTAGTAATAAAATCGCTCATTTTACATTTATGTGTTGTAATGTTGTTTCCCGTGTACAGTGGATATGTCCGCAGACATGCAATGGCGTGTTAGAATGCAGCTTGGAATCCCGTAAGTACTACACATGCGCAATCTTCACGGAATAAATCGACATCGCGAGTGACTAGAGACGAAGGCTTCGATCGCTACTATTTTTTGAAAGTGGGATGAGTTTGTTGTGTTTTCTAGATTACACCGGGTGACCATGTAAAAATTCATCCAAACTTTCTTACGATATCCTTGATTACAGGTCGGAATGATGACTTTTTTCGATTTATTACGCCAACTTTAATAATATGTAATTCAAATTGTAAGATGATATCTGATATTGAATGGAAAAAATCGAGCACATTCACAACAATTTTATAAATTCTAAACTATTACAATTTGGAGAATTTAAATACAATTATCGTGGAGGAGTGGTTGTCAAGATGTGCTAACATGGGGCAAGTCTTCCCGGGCTAGTGACCGACTCGCATACAGTGGCCGCACTTCTTTTCCCTTTCGAGTCCCCCTGCTCTCTCGTGTCCATAGCATTTGCATCTCCGCCTTCGAGGGCGACTCCACCCTGCGTAGCTTTCATGTTAGGAGGGTGATATGTCATATCAAAAGGGGAGATCTCCAGTGAACTGGGATCAGTGCATGGATATAAAATAGACTTGTAAGTATTCCTATAATGCTCAAGAGAATAGACAGGTGGATATATCGAGAAGCATCCTCGCATTATCGATTTGGACACTGCAATGACATGGGAGCAATGGAGATGAATAAGCAGCCCCTACTTATCACATGTACACTCAAGAGCCGATAATTTGACCGCGTATATTTTTTCCACCTAGGCCCTGGGTCCTCTATGTCTGAGACATGACCCTATAGATACCTTTTTTCCGCGTGGTGTCGCTTTACAAACCGTAGTTGCCGCTTTTGTTCGTACGCGAAATACCGCTCCCATATCCTTTTAGGGAAAGGCGTTTGACAACCATTTACGCCTTGCCGGTGTTTGTCAAAATAATGTACAAGTTTAAAAAATATCATCTCCACGAGCGCTTTCAAAGGCAGCGCTTAGACCGCTTTTAGAACGCTATTAAGCGCTCTCGACATGTTTGTAGTCATGCAACCAAACGCATTCCCCCGCCGTATGCCAAAGTCCACAACTCTTTCGGGTTGCCGCACTAACCAGCTAAACGCATCCTCATCTTTTTTGTTTGATACGCCTAGATAAAAATCGCACTTAACCTTTCTTCTGTTGGCTTGCAAAGAATCCACACATAATCTTTCAATTCTTTGTTTTTTTCGCATGAGTGTGGAAATTGGACTCAGAATGCCTAAGGCAAGATCGTGCACCGCCTTTGGGGGTTGCCATCCGGTGAGGGTTGCCACGGCACTAAGAATGCCGGCATGACGATCGCCGATAAGACACACTTGAAGGTCTTTGACAACATGTTCCCTCAAGTGCCTAAGGAACCACGTCCCAAGTCAAAGATGATTCTCAATCGACCAACGCAAAAGCAAAGTGGGTAAAATTTGGTTGTTAGCATCCGTAGTGCTTGCAACCGTGAGAGTCCCTTTATAATTCCCCTAAGGTGTGTCCCATCAACTCGAAATTACGGGCCCAAGCACCACTGGGTAATCGTCAACCAACGGCTTTAAAAGTCCGTAACAATGACTCGAACACCTTGGGCCCATTATCGGTTTCTCGAGGGTGGTAGAGAAATTTGACTATCATACCCGGGTTTGAATCATTTAGTGCCCTGATATAATGCGGCAAAGATTCGAAAAGTTGATTGACAAGTACCAAAAAGTGTTTCTATAGCATTTCGCATGGGCATACCAAGCTTTTCTATAGGTACAAGTCAAATTCATATCAGCTGTACAAGCAAACTTTCTAATCAATTTAATGTATATTTCAGATCACCGAACAAGGTGTAGAATTTTTACCCCCGATGTAGCCGGAGGACATGTCAGCGCTTTTTGTTCTCGGGTCCATCAAGCAGAGAGGGCCCTGGGTTAAGCTTGGTAACCTTCCACATTCCATCCACCCCTCGCTATGATTTACGCGAACGTACTCAACCGCATCGGCATTTTCTACTGAATTTCTACACACCCCGCCGAACCATTGTTTGTTGCTCTTCTCTTTTCCATTCCCTTAATGCCACCTTGTCATGCCACACGTTCACCGCCAACATTGCCTCGCGCTTTATCCTTGAATTGCATCCCCAAGCATATTTCGGGAATATCGGGATTCCATGTTTTCATTTTTTTCTCCCCGTATGTGATTTCGTGTACAGTTCCATGGAACCCATATCATTCCAACAGCAAAATTAGCATAGTTACCGGACGATGGCAAATTCCATTCGGAATGGCCGGGCCGAAGTAGAGGTGTAGGTTCAGTGCTCTTGTACCGCCTCTTCAAGGGCTTTCGTCCACCTGGGCTTGTTGTCGATTTCGGGGTTGTCATCTTCCGCTACCCCTCAACGCCCTCCCTCGCACTCCCGCCGCCCTCGTGGTCTCCGCACTATCGCTCGCGAGGTCGCCTTCCGCTTCCTAACGCCGCCAATGTCTCGAGTATTGGACCCAACGAATCCATGACCGAGCGATCTGCATGCAGGTTCGTAAGTAGACGGCTCGGGCATATTTGGTAATGGATTTGGGTCCGAAAAGAATTGTTCTGGAACAAATTGTGGCTCCTGTGACAAAGTGTGATGTCGGTATTACAAAGCTATCTCGCATGTCTCGCACATGTTCGAATAGGGCACCAACATGAATCCTCGAGTTTGAAATCCGCTTTGATTCCCCACAAACTATCTAAACCTTCTTCCTCGCTAAGGCTTACAACATCGTACGCCACCATGTTGAACGCCGGCATGAAGAATGGACGGATCATTATTAGCCGAACATTGACAAGATAAAGCTCGACGCCTTTGCGCGACATATTCTATCGCAAAGTTGCTCGAATGAAATCCTTTGTATAACTTCAAAACTTTTTTTCGCTAGGCTCGGCGAAACTGGGGTAACCCCCATTTTCGTACACTATATTGTGGTCGAAATGTAAATACAATCTCATTGACATTCTAGTGCCATTTTTTTAGCAAAACAAAATAAGTGGTTTAGGGAAAGATGAGGGTGTTTAGGACAAATTAATTGGGAATGTTGATCGGGGTATGAAAAATGTATGGGAGGGTATTGATTTTATAGAGACTTTTTGCAACAAATGGGCAAAGCCTTCGCTGCTGAGAACGGAAGCCCGACTTCCGTTCGACTCGTGACTAAGTCCGACTTCCGCTCTCCACCGGCCCATAGTTTTGCTTTTTGGCTGAATTTATTGGAACGGTTTCTTGCAGTTTCGTTCTAATTACTGACATATTTTAAGAGACTTGTCCAATTCAAAAACTTAAATTTTTTCCATACGTGTTCATATTATAATTATTATTTTTCAATGTTTTTTTTAAAATATTGCTAATTTCGCAACTTTCAAAAATCAAATAACTGACAATTCCATTAAATTCATACAAATAAATTTACATCGAACATTTAAAAATACAAAGTCCCGGTTATTCAAACCCTAATTCTTTCGAAACTTATGCTCAATCATTTTCCAAGCACTACTGTTGCTGGACGATGCATCCGACATCGGGTATTCAAGGGGAGCCTCCACAGTTACCTCTTCAGGAGAAGTTGAACATTGTCCAGCTTCGTCCACAAATCCTCTTCCTTCGTACCCAAAAATATGACAGAGAAGTATAAAGAAATATTCGCAACTACTTCTGTACCGCTTAGCCCTTGGATTAGCCTAAATTAGAGTTATATAAAATAAACGTTTAGTTATGAAACTATACAGTTAATACATCGTGCCTTAATTACATGCAACTTACCGCAACGTATTCCCCCCCCCAACTGGGCCTCAGCACCGTCCAAGTTAACAACGTTCGTCCTTCCGTCGTACTTGAACCATGATTTGTGGGTGAGCGCTTCGAAATCCCAAAACCGCCTACGTAGTTTTGCTAGACCTGCATCGATCATCGCAACTGTGAATTGTCCCCCGGTCATAGAATTAATTCCGTAAACAATTTCATTGTAGCAATCAGACCAACGTTTTTCTCCAGGGTAACCCTGTAGACTGAAATCATAACAAATTTCTATTAAAACCTCCTCGTATTCGGCTGGCCATTCTCTAGTAAAATCAACATCCCTGAATTTGTTACGCATTTCTTTTTGCAAAAATTCGGGAAAGTTGGCCATTACGGAGGATAGGGTTTTTGTAAAATAAAAAAAAATTTCAAAGCTAGTATTAAGGAGGATAGGGTTTTTATGGGTTTGAGAATGTTGTAGATTGTGGAGAGGTTTGGAGGGGTATTTATAGATGTGGTGGAAAATTGTAAAAATTTCTCCCGAATTGGACAAGTCTCTGAAAACCGGTCATAAATGCGCACGAAATTGCAAAAACGGTTGAGAAATTTTTTTTGGGTAAAAAAAGCAAAAGTGAGAAGTGACTACACGCTGCAAATTGGCTGGAAGTTGAGGACGGAAGTGGGAATTCCGTCCTCAAAGTCACGGACAAAAGTTGGGGTTTTCGTAGGGTATTTTTTGTCAGGACCATAACGAAGTCCCACTGCCGTCCCCGGGTTTCATAACGAAGTACTCACTTCCGCCCCGACCCACGCATCGCAGCGTGCGAATAACCTCGCCACGCCATCCGAGACGGAACTCTCACTCAAGCATGGATCCCAGACGGAAGCTGGGACTTCCGTTCTGGACAAAAATGTTTGTCCTCCTCTTTCGGGTGGCATGCCATGACTGAAATGAAAATAATGGGCCAGGCCCATGCAAAGCCCTGCAGCAGCTTATCCGTCCATAATGAGTTTCCTTGTTATGCATTGCAAAAAATTATCTGTCTCTGTGTATGTTTTCATTTATATACTTAACCAATTATAATTTGTCATGTGTATATATAATTGAAAAAAATGTCTACATAATAAATTTTGATTAGTTGAGTATAGGAATAGAGACATACACGAGACAGACGATTTTCACCTGTTATGCATGGCTTCATGGAAGTTTCCATGTATTTTCCCTACGTAACTAATTTGTAGATGCCTTTTGGTTTTAATTTGTGGACATTATTACGTAGCAAACATGACAATTAGGTACTGCTTGTTCAGTGGTATTCTATGAGCAGTCACTTTGTATATATTTTTTACCAAATTTCAGTGGTATTTTGTGAGCAGTAACTGTATGCATTTATTAACAAATGTTATGTTTGTCACCTATACATTCCGCTCATACCCCAATTATTGGGACTTAATGGGTTGTGTTATTGTCGTTGGTTTAGGTCTTGGGTAATGTGTTCATAGAAGCAGCTACTATGAAAATGGAAGCTCAAATGTCAATTTGTGCTTTTTGTTTCATGTGTAATATCAGAATTTGGCTTGTGGGTTGTGTTCATTCGATGGATTTGCAACTTTGCATCTAATGGGATTTTTGAGATAATTCTATTTTAAAAGATCAATTATTTTTCTTCTTAATTTTGGATTCTAGTAGCAAAATGAGTAGCCAATTGATCTAGACTTTTGGTTGACAATAGAAGTATTATGGACATTATGAATGTAATTTCAGCAAATTTTCAACATCTGCATTGGTTGTTGGAATCCATCCGGTACAGACCAGACTACGTCGAAGAACGTGCTTTTCCGTCAAGGCAGAAATAAATTTTATGAATGCCGAAGAAGCCAAGAAACTCATAGGAGTTGAGGGATGTGCAGTATTAGATGTTATGGACAACAGTCAATATAAAGGATTGCTGTCATGTTTCTCTATTCATTGAGAACCAAGACAATGATTTAGGTGATATTCTGTTTTTCTCATCATTTTTTTGTTCGTTATTGCATTGCATTGTTTTGGTAGAAGAATTATTGATTGGAAGAAATTTAGTGCAGGGACAATAATAATAAAGAGAACTGTACACAACAATGTTGTGGAATCGGTGAAGAACCAGTTTTCTCCAGAAAGCAAGCTCTTGATCGTCTGTCAGGAAGGGATGAGGTAATTGTTCCCAGGTATTGTAAAATTTGTCCTTTCTAAATTTCAAGTATTTTATGTGGGAAAAAAACTCACTATAGAGGGTATAAAAGAGTGATTTTCCGAGGTTCGAAACTGATCGTAGTAGAAGTAGAGGTGGCCAGACTTTGATAATTCATAAAAGCGGCTAATAAGAAGGCTCAGCACTCGCGTATTAGGAATTTCTTTCACCTGAACTATGTTTCAAAGATCAACTTAGTGAGAGAACATTAACCATTCCGGGAATGTAGTTATGAGTACTTAGCGAACAGTTATTTTCATCAGGGAAACCTTGTGCTACTGAAGTTGATCAAGCGAAGAAATAGTTAGACTAATCATTTGGGGTCTTTTATCATTTTTGGGTATCCTATGAGGATTAAGGCCTTATAGATTGTGGAGAAGGTGATACCGTTTTGATCTTGAGCTAGAAGTTGCAAACTTATGATATCATCTTCACAACTTTTGCTTCTGTCTGTAGTAGGGTTCGAAACTATGTTAGGTACTTGGGTGCATCACAAAAGCCTTTAATATACTGGATGATAGGAGGATTTAACGTCGAGTATTCAGATAGTTGGGTTCTTCTCTCTATCAAGCTAATTCGAGCATCTTTCTTTCCTTTTCATATGATCCATTTAACCAGCAAAAGCATTTTCAACCATCTTAGACCTGCTTGATAATCTCTCCTTTAACCTTAATGTATTTAAGGTCTACTGCAGCTGCTAGTAGATTAGAGCAAGCCGTGGCTTCCAAAATATAGCATGCATCACATCAGGACTTCAATCCGTTAAGTCAGGTATCCTTTAATTCCATTACTTTAGACATCTTGCCCTCCTGAATCCTGATTACAAGTAACCAACAAAAGTTTCCTTCCTGATTTCCAGAAATGTTTGATTCTGTTGGCACTGGCGAGCTGCAGAACGCAGGGAAGGCTGGTTTGGTTACAGTGCAAGGGAAGATATCAGCTGTTCTAGGAACTGTACTCATCTGTAAGCTTACTTAACGCCTCCCCTCGAAACATTTCTACGGAAATTTGTTTATTAAGGAGTGAGCTTGTGCTTACTTCTTCAAACTTGCAGGTGCATATCTATTCACAACTTTCTTCCCTGATCAAGCAGAAAAGCTCCTTGAGTTAGTTCCTTCAAGCTAATATGCCTGGTTTTCCATTTTTCCTTTTCCGAGCAGAAGAAAGCTAAAAGTCCCTAGATGACTAGCCATTTTTCCTATTCATTATTTTTGCCAGTGTACCTATTTGAGGTGTGTAAACTGTAAAGCAGAGGGATAATTGCGACAATGTAAGGTTTCTTCTTGTTTCCTATTGTAAAAGAGTGATTAATCCTGCCCTCAAATTTTTATTAAAGCTTTCATCAACCCAGCAATATCCACAGCCAAAGCTTTCAACACCACCCACAGCCCAAAGAAGGGGAAGGAGAAAAAAAAGAAGCTTGCGAAACATAGCAACATTACGTGGCATGAAAGATACCTTGTTCGGTTTCAATAACACAAGCTAGTAAAGCAAAGATACTACAAAAACATTTCATTTTCAACAGAAAAGAATTACAAGTTAGAGAATCGTCTGCTAACGGACGCCAATCTATAGCAAATGCCAAGCACAAGTCAGGTTCACCATAGCCAGCTTTCTTCAGCACCGAAAAACAAAGAACAGGTGATCTGGAGGACTTCAAAGCTATTGGTAACAAGGAAACTACAGCTTATACACTCTATCTTCAATTGTACTGTGACATCTCCCGGATTTTAATCACCTTGTAAGCAGTAAAGTTGTCTGATATTCCCAGAGGCTGCGACATACAATTAAATTGAGGGTTAAAAAAACATGTCTTAATCTACATTCTCTAAAGTTATTCAAACCAAAATTACCAAAATAATGAAGTTACCGCAAGAAAGAATATATACTCCATAACTAAACAGAAAAGTAAGTACTGTCTCATTAAGACTCAAGAAGAATACATTAAAGAAAATGGAAAAAGACATTCGTGAAACATGAGGTTGATAAGTTATCTGAACAAAGGACAGGTAAAAATATATCTATACTCATCAAAATGATAAAAGCTCCAATGATACATCATTACCATATAGCCAGTCCTTGAAGCATGAATGAAGGGCACTTGATAATTCTCGCTTTTGATTCTCTTCAAGCTGAGCTTCCCTCAGAAGCTCCTTGACCTCCCCCAAGTTTTTGTGCTGAAAAATAGAAATAAACAAGAATCATTTTCATGTTGAGTTAATATTTAATATACAACTGAGAGTTCCAAGGCATCATTGTAAAGTCTGGGGAAAACATTAAGGAACAAATATCTTAACAAAAGTTACCATCTTTGGGTCTAAAACATACATTTCTTTGCTGTGATGCCATATAAGGATCTGGTAAAGGGAATGGATTATCTCCTGTGGGCTCAGGTTGTTCACCTCCAAACCAATTTGGCATCTGCCCATGATGAAGTATATGTTAGATATAGCAGAAAACAGGAGGCGGGACTCAAAGGAGTTCAATTTTTCAAATAACTTCAAGAGAAAACGCATGCAAAGTTGCACTAGAATATGAATAAACAATTTGTAACAACCATACCAAAAAATTGGTGAATTGATCAGGATCTACACGAGTAGCAGACTCAGCTTGGACATCAGAGACACCTGCTGGATGAGAGTGTGAATCATGTGGATCAACAAGACCAAGTGCCACCGGCTCATCCCATTTGTTAATGCTAGAGACAACACCAACTTGATTCATGTGCTCCTCAAGTTGGGCATAGTATGTATTATATGGAGCCACCTACGAGCAGAAAGAGGGAAATGAAATGAAAACAACTAGGAATGTAGAGATATAACATACTTCCTCCATCCCAAGTTGAATGTCCACATTTGACTTGCACAAGAATTAAAAAGAGTAGCTTTGACCATGTTTAAGTTACCATAATATCTTTAAATATAGGAGGACCCACATGTTATGTTAGTGGAGCTTGCATTCCTAAAGATTAGGAGGTCATTTATGGGAGTTTAAGGAGAAAATATATCATTTGAAGGAAGTGGACATTCACTTTGGGACAAACTAAAATAGAAAGTGATCATTCAATTTGGAACGGAGAGACTTTATCATAAAAAGAAGCAGCGTCACAAGAAGAAATTCCTCCTTTAGACTCCATTTTCTTACTTCAATATGTAACTATGCGAGCCATATAACAAGTCTTTCATGAAAGATAAAACTTAAAAGCCCACATATCCTGAAAATTAAGTAGTAGCACAACATAATTGGCATCAACAAATAATATTTAAAAAGAATCTGAATACTTCAGTCTTTGATTTTGGATGGCAACACGCACCTGCAGCTTGTGGTTATCACCAACAATAAGTGGTTGTTGGTTGACCCCCAAGAAGAATATACATTCACGACAATTAGATATGCAGACACGTTTTGCTGCTGTAATCACATGGACACGTTCACAATGTTCAACTCGGACAGCCTATAAAATAAATTTTAATAATAATCTAACCAAAAGATTCAACTCAATTTGCATAGTTACTCCAATATATAGTTTAAATAAATAAAGATCAGTATCATCTCCCTAGATTCTGAAGGAATACCTTGCCAACTGCACCAAGAATAACAGTTGCATCAGAGCATCCATAGATTGTTGCATATCTCAAAGGTGCCAAGATATAGATCACTGATTCATGGCAATTTAGAACCTGAAACAGCAAATAATTAAGACGGCAGAATAAAATGAGATCCCAAGAGACAAATAAAAAGAGATCAATATCCTACAAAAGAAATTATAAAGGCCCTATACATCTCAATGTCACTCTCTTATCACAATAACTGCATAAGCAAAGCAACTTTTGTCACTAAATACAAGCCTGTAAGAGAGTAGAATTCAACACACAAATACAACAATTTCAGCATCCAACCAAAGCATTTTTTTTCCGGAGCCTCCAAGATGGCAAAAGGGAAACCACATGCACATTGACATAACTCCTAAAATTGACAAGCACCCGAGTCACTTTCAAAAAAATTCAACTAAATGATATACACACTCAGGGTCAGGGGAAATGTACTTCATGCAGGTTTTTCTATCCAATAAGAAACCCTGTAACATAAAACTTGCCTTTATGGAGGAGCCTTTAAGATCAGATGCATGCTTCATATAAGATGATTTAGAGATCCCTTCAATAAAACTAGGACCTCTAGAACTGGGTGAAGCCTTATTTGCACAGGCATCAGCCATTGGGACGTCCTGATCAGATGCAACAGATGGTCCAATTTCTTTTGCAGAAGCTCTCTCCGTAATATGCTCCAAGCTGGAGGCTATATTTTGTAGAAGCCAATCATGAACTTGTGTAGCAGGAACAGGAACTGCTGGCATGTCAGGATCTGAATTTGCAAAAAATGGAGCATATTGGCTCAAGGGCATTCTCTCAGATGCCTTTTCACCAAAATAAACTAGAAAACCGAGATGCTCAAGTTTCTCCATCGATAAGACCTAGCATACAGGGGGGAATTAGAATTTCTACTACAAGTATGGAAAATTCAAGTCTAGAGCGTAGAGAGTGCAACAGAAAACATAGAGAGATATGCTAAAGAAAAATCACTTGATCATTTACTAGTTACTACCACATGCATCTAAACATAGTATGTCACAAAAGCTTGATAAAGAAATAGTACACAGGAGGGGCTATGGGCTTACACATGCTGAATATCACTTGCAGACTGTTAGACAAAACTTTTCCCCATTAAGGACTCCATAGAAATCAATTGTACTTACTAGAGAAAAATCTATAAGATTCGTCTACTGTGAACATTTTTATCTTTTATTGAGTCCCTCTCTACCAGTGCCTTGTCAGAGGAGCTCTCATCCCATTCTGTGAAGTGATGACACCAATACATGCAGTATTTCCCTAATTGTTTCGCAAATCAGCAATCTCTTTCACACGTGCATACACACATACAGGCATAGAGTGCTACATAAACCACCCTGATATGCTTAAAAAAACTACCCACACGTTCTCCCAGACAATCATGGTAAGAAGCAAAGGATTCTTCCAAAAAAAAAACCACAAAGCCATGCATGTGAACCTTTGCTAGATCTTGAAAATTTGCTTTGCTGGCAATGTCTAGAATAGTAAGTATTTAGAATAAGATATTAGAATTAGAAAGTTAGTAAACACAACCCTTTAAAAGGAGGCAATTGAATCACCAACTACGCAACATGTATTCAAAGAAGTTAAGCTAAATCAGATTAACCAAAAGCCATCCCAAGTGAGAAATATCGCTATGTTCCTCGCGTCACCTCAAATTTGGTAGAAAGAACTGTCTAAATAACCCGAAAACAAGAATTCCCAATTTAACCACCTCAGTCCATATTAATTATCAATCTAACTGTCAGTTGCCAAGTTATGAATTCCACCACAAACTAAACTATTTGAACCATCTGCTAACGGGGTCTCTCTTCAAGTATTATAGTTGACCACATTATGGTACATCATTGGTGCTACAAAGAAACAAAACAAGTAAACTAGAATTCTGATAACGCGTAGAGAAATTATTATACCAACATAGAAACCAGTCCTAAGCTAAAAAACAACAACAACAACAACAACAACAACAAAACATTTTCAAAGAGCAGAAACTAAGCATGAACCGTGTGAATACGATAGGTTTCAATCAAACTCATAAATGACTATTTTACCACCATACTGAAAACTAAACATAAAAATTGCTTCATAAATCAGATTATATAGAATAATAAACCCACTAAGAACTACAAGCATGATTGATGAGCTTATATTTTACCATTATTTTGGATTGTTTTCCTATTTGTTTTGAGCTTAATTGAGAGAAAATAATATATTAAATTAGTCTTTATGAGTGAATATACCTAAAAATGTTCTTATGAATTTTATTCACTAATTTTATAATATTTGATACAGGATAAGGGCATTTTAGACATTACAGGAAAAGAAGAATTATATTTGGCATGTGCTAAAATGTCGCCGAGTCCAACTTGGAATAGGAGATTGAAGATGTGCAAATTTGTTACGTGCTAAAAGTCGAGAAGGAATAGAATTACTTGTTGATATTTGTGCACTTGCAAATTTCGCATCAAGGATCATAATTATTCAAAGCATGCCAGGAACAGAAGACTTTCCATATACTTAACCAATAATAAGACTAACATGTGTATGAAGATATACTTTTGAAGAACTTACGGCTTTAATTGAAATCTTTTAATATGTTTTCTTGCTTTAAACCTAGATGCCCTCGACGAATTTAGATTAAATAGAACAACCTTCCTCACTCTCAGATCTATAAACTCTCAATGAGCTCCATTAGATTAAGGAAACACAGTCTTTAAACCTAAAATGTGCAGGATGTTGACAAACCAGAGAATCGTCACCCTCCCCTTCAACTGAGTCTGCCAAGAGAGAGAGAATGTTGCCCAAGTGCTTCTGTAGATAGGATAATTGATGAGCCTCTTCATCAGTTTGTGATGGAATAAACCGTCTACTATTGCTTCGCACAAGCTGCAATGAAGATTAAAAAATCTTATTTGAATTACCACCTATAATATAGTTATCTAAAACATAAAAGTAACAGCTCAATTTCTTTGCAAAGAGACTTAGGTAGGTATGTACAAGTGCATATGCATTTGTCTCATTATGTGGGCAATTCAACATCCAGTAGACGAACTACATAGTTTCCTACAGATTGAGGGATAACATAAATAAAATCAACCACTTAAACTAAATCAGAATTATCCCACTAAAAAGACTCCTCCATACCATTTCCAAGATTCCATCTTCCAACAAATTAAGGCCAATCCTACCTAAACATTTCAGCTAATCCACTTCGAAAAGAAACCAATTAATGTTCCCACATTAGCATTACAATTTCATTCAAGGTTGCATTTTGATTCGGATCCCCACCATTCTCCCATCAACAATTCAAAAGAAAAACAATTAAACATTTACAATTTGAATCATCACATTCAAAGTATCGAGATGGGTTTTCAGTCATTTGACTATAAAAAAACTAACATATGTAACATTTTTTCTTAATATGTGTGAAATCTGATTTGGACATCTAATATGGGACGGAGGGAGTATGAATAAATCGAATAAACTAATCAGAATTATCCCACTGGCCACTGCAAAACTCTTCAAAACCAATTTCAGCTTCCAGCCAATCCTATCTAAACATTTTCAGCTAATCCACTTAGGAAAAGAAACCAATTAATGATCCTAAATTAGCATTACAAATTCAAGATTGCATTTTGATATTGATTGCAATTCAAAACAAATAATTCAAACATTTACAAAATCCAACAAATAATAATAATTTGAGACGTGACCTGCAACGGCGAGAGGGCTGACAAGAATCCATCAAATGCCGAAGTGGAAGGCCAGACATCGGCAACGGCAGCCGAATCCCTATGACCTTTAGGCAACAACCTTTTATAACTCTGAATATACAAAAAAATAACCAAATCAAACACATTAACACCAACATCATCAATCATCATCTCCTCTTGCGATGAATTAACAAGAGGGTCTCCATCATTGTGAAGAACAGAACCGATTGTTTCGAGAATCAGCTTAGCATGTTCAATGGAGATCTGTAATGTTTCGGAAATTACAGTCAAATTGACTCGATTTGGGGTTGGAGAATCAGTTAGGGTTAGGGTTAGAAGTTTTTCTTTAATTGGGATTAATGTTTGGGTTCCATCTGAGAAAATTAGTTTAGGGATGGGTAAAAGGCCGTGTTCGAATGGCTCTCGCCGTGGGTGGATGTAAGGTGGAGGAGGTGGTGGTGCGGCGGCGGTGGGGGAGGTGGTGGAAGTTGGCGAGGAGGACGACGGTGGTGGTGGATCAGTAGGGGAAGAAGTAGCAGGTGGAGAATCTTCTGCCATGGCGTCAAAATGGAAACTGTGGGTTGGGAGGGAGAGAGATTGATCTTTTTAGAAGGTGTGTATGTGTGTGGGGGGACGGGGGGATTGACTGCGATCCCATGCACTTATGTGATAATCTCAACTGTTTTGGACCAAAATGATAAAAGTTAATTATGCATCAATAAAAATTAATTTTATTTAACATAATCATTCTTTTAATCAATTTTTTTTATTATATTCTTTTAAACAAAATAGTTTGAGGTGAGTGGTAGCGACTTGCTAATGTTACATTAGCCATCAAAGTTCGGATCCCCATGATGAAAATTAGGTTCACGTTTTTATGTCCTGAATAGTTGGTATTATGTAAAAAAAAACTTCAGGTTAAGCTCATATCTTAGTAAAAATCTGACACCGGAGATACTCTGCAAGCCAAAACCGAATTATTGGTAAGATCACTGGACTCCTCGCAACAATTTTTTTTTAAAAAATAGTCATTATATTTGATTAATTTAATTTTATGGCTAATAAATAATAATTAGTACTTGCTTAGAAAATATGCATCAACACCCTCAATTTGGTTAGAGTGATGATGCATATTTTTTATTAGCATGAGTGAGTTCTTTTTATGAATCTATCAAGTGAATTTGACCGACAAGTTTAAAAATAAGAGACCCCCTTTATTCCATTTTTATTGACGTGTTAACTGGTCACAAAGATTACGAATAAGTAATTTTCAATAAAATAAATGAGTCATATGCAATTAAAAAGTTCAAATTTTCCTCATCGAAAGTTTAGATAACATTAAATATATAATGTTTCACTGGATTAATGAAACAAAAGTAAGTTAGAAACTTAAGCAAAAAATGTTATTGTAATTACAGAGCCGCAAATGCTCATCAAGAGGGAATTATACCCTAAATTTAATAGATAGAAATAGAAGTTATTGCATTGTTTGCCCCAATGATGGCCTTTCTTGTGCACAGAAGGCGTTACCCACGTCCCACATGGTCTTCATTCTCCAATCCGATAGAGAATTTGGAGGATGTAAATCAAGGTGACCCAGCGGCTCGACCAGGTGGGAAGAATTGTCTTAACCCACCACAAGAAGCCACCCCACATTAGAGGGTTGAAACTTCCACACCGCGACTGCTCAAAATTCGATCATGCTTGTGCACAATGATGGCCTTTCTTATCTCATCTGTATTCCGATCGAGTTTCAGTTTCATAAAGCAAGTACCTCTTTCTTTCCAACCTTAACCGGCTTGGGAAAAGCAGCAAACTCTAGAAGGTAGGGGTTTGTTCACCTTTGGACACGAACATTATTCTGTTCTCAGCAGGCCTTTCCGTCATTTGACGGTCTCTCAAAGGGCATCTCCTCTTTGATGATCTTTTCTATAGGTAGAACTAGTGTGAGCGGTCTAAATATTTCAAAATAATTAGTAGGTAGGCCAATAAAAATGAAATAAATGGAGTAATATCTAGTCAAATATTTATAACTTAATTTGTCAGACTTAGAAAGCAAGATGACACTATGGTAAAATTGGGCTTTGGTGACACTTAATTTGTGGCACTTATGATATATGTCATTTATTTACGGCACTTATGTGAAAATGCCGTTTTTTTGTGGCACTTCAAAATTTAAGACATCTTTTTAATTGCCTCGTGAAGTGCCACAAAATTATGGCAATTTTGAGAAAATGTCACATTTTCGTGGCACTTTTTAACAAGTGTCACAAAACATTGTGGTATTTATTCAATTGCCACATAAAGTTCTACCAAATTTATGGCATTTTTTAAATTGCCTTATGAGTTGCCACAAAATTTTGACAATTTTGAGAAAATGTCACGTTTTCGTGGCACTTTTTAACAAGTGCTACAAAAAATTGTGACATTTATTCAATTGCTATAACAAGTGCTACAAAATTTACGACAATATATCAAAATGTTAAATTTTAGTGGTATTTTTCAAATAATACCTTAAAATTTGTGGCAATTAGCAATTACAGTAAAATTGTCAAATAATATTTCATTCGAGTTAATTTCATAAATGTAAATTAAACATTATAAATGAAATTTGTATTAAAAGTAATTTAAAGAAAAACATTGATATTACTATTTGAGTATTTCATTATTAAAAGTTACTAAGATATATGTTTATTAATGATAATAAATAATTATAATTAATTGAAAATGAAATTAATTAATTTTTTCCATTTAAAAATTATTTTAGATGAAATAAAAAAAACTCACATTCCACGAAATTCATATATTCTATATTCTACATTTCTTATATAAATTTTATAACATTTTCAAGCTTTACAAAAGAAATGATCAGTTATTGAATTTCATTTATCAAATTTTAAAAAACATTATATTAACAATAATATATATAAATAGAAAATATAGTAAATAAACTTATATATAATTCGTATGATGTTAAGATTAAAATTTGTATCTAGTTTTCATTTAAATTATTTCTACTCAGTTTTTGTTTTAAAGGAGTTTTATTTCTAGTTGGTTGTTGTTAATAAACAGTAATAAATATAAATATCAAACATAAAAGTACTTAAATAAAATTTATTATTATGGTATATAAATAAATTTGGTTAGAATAAAAACAAAAGTCTTTGTGGTACATTGGTTAGAGCGTTAGTGTTTGCAACGAGAGGTCAATAGTTCAAATCTCACGACCCACAAAAATTAAATAGTTGATATGGAGTGACTATAGATAATGTTTAAGGATCCTCCTCTGGTTATTATTTTTTTTTAAATAAAATAAATTTTATTTCAATATTTTTTTAAAAAATAATTAAATTATTTTCGCGGCATTTACCAAAAAGTGCTGCAAAATATGTCATATTTTTAATGTGTTTGTGGCATTTAAAAAGTGCCACTAATTGTGCCACCAATTTATTTGTGGCACTTATAAAGTGCCTTAAAAATAGCGACACCACTTGTGGAGGCACTTAGAAAAAGTATCGCACAAGTGCCACAAAACCTACTTTATGGCACTTAAATAGCTTTTCGTGGCATTTTTTCAGTGCCACGAAAGGTCAAATATGCCATAGTGTGACGATGTGGGGTCTTTAATAGAAGATACACTGCATGGGGGTACAAAATCGTCGTGTATGTTCTCATTTCTTTACTCAACTATCCACAATTCGCCATGTGTATATATAATTAGAAAAAATATACACATGGTGAATTCAGGATAGTAGGTACATACATGTATATATACACTGACGGATCCAGGACTTGAGATCAATGGGGTCTCTCGCCGATTTACCTTATTTGTGTGGGGGTCACTTATGAACATATTATCTAAATAGAGAAAGAATACATTATATTTAATTAAAAATTTATTTTTCAGCGGGGGTATATGATCCTAATGACGGAATGTCGTCACTGTATGTATACATGTACGGGGATAGAAGATTTCCATTATCGTAGAGTGATTACTTGGATAAGTATTTAAAGATTGTATAATATTTGCGACTGGTTTACTTTTTGAATAAGATACTTTTATTGCTCTGACTCAAAAAAGAGCATTAAATTACATTATGGTTGCCATAGCCCATAGGCTACTGCCTTGGCTATTGAACAAGAAAAACATTGCAGGAAAATTGCATCAGATATGTCCATGGTGCCGATGGAGCCGAAGATAAGGCGTTCCATTGCGGTCCAAGTTACATAATCCTCGCCCTTCTATAGATAAGTCTTCAAGTTGAGCAAAATATGTGTTACTTCGCATATCACAAGCTAAGTTTGCGAGCCAATTCGCCATCTTATTAGCTTCGCGATATACATGAACAACATGCTCTCCTTTCCATAGAGTTAAGGCTTGATGAAAACAATCATCCAACGCCCAGGAGTTCACTCTGCCTTTTTTTATTGCCTCTGCTAGGATGAGGGAATCCGTCTGAATAGTAGATAGTGGCAAATGTAACTCCCTCGCAAGAATAAGTCCCTCTTGAAATGCAGAAATTTCAGCTCTCGAGTTTGTTTCCGTTTCACCAATATATTTTGCTCGTGCCGCGATGAAGCGTCCATCCCCATAACGAATGATGCATCCAACTCCGGCTACACCCGTATTTCCACGGGAGGCGCCGTCTATGTTGAGGACAATAGACGAGGCGACAATCTCCGATCGCTTCCAGCAAACCACCGATACCTTCTGAGTTGGGGTCCGAAACCGAGGCAACCTAAGAGATATTTTATTGGCGATGAGCAAAGTATTCACATATGAAAGAAATTCCGTTCGGATCAATGCAACAGTAGGAATAATGCCTTCGAAGACGAACCGACACCGCGACTTCCATAAAATCCAACACACCCCCGTGGAGTGAATGACCCGAGATAGTCCGTTCAACCCCGAGCTACCAAACCACCACCATTTAAGTGCCTCTTGTGGAGTTCCAAGCTGTGCGAAATTCATAACCACGCTGCAAATTGAGCTTGCATAATTCCATAGTGCTACTGCAAATTTGCACTCCATGAAGACATGCTTATAAGAATCTGTTCCCGCTTTACAAGAGTACCAAGAAGCCATATGAAGACTCTGCTTCCATTTAATCTCATCCAGAGCCAAAAAAATCATTCATCAGACGCCATAAAAAGAGTGAAAGAGTTAGCGGTAAACCTTTAGACCATATTGTTCTACGCGTGCCTAATATCACCCCTGTCTGCTGTAGCTTCACGGCTGATGATAACGTGAAACTTCCATCTCGTTCCGGCATCCATATGTGTCGATCCTCGCCATGCTTAATACCAGATTGGGGAAGTTTTTGGATCAAGTTTCCCGGTAAATGATCAGACAATGCACAACGCCTCCAACCATCTGGATTCATGTAATCACAAATACGTAGCATTCGAATGGATTTCGGCAACCCTTCTTGAATCTTGGGCAACAGTGGCCCTTCAAATGTGATATTTTCATAGTACATTGAAGATTTACCATTGCGAATAAGCAACCCCATATTCGTTTCAACAATATCTTTTACCAACATCATTTGTCGCCATGTTGGTGAGCTATATGTTGTGTTCGAAGCAAGGGACACGTGATCTACGCCATTGCAATATCTATCCCTCATGTAGTGAGTCCATAAGGACGATGTGGTACGCATTCGCCACCACAATTTGCACGTAAAAGCCTTCCGATAATCGGCTAGAGATGTTAGCCCCAATCCGTTGCAAAATATATCCCGGCAAATTAATCGCCAACTCATCCAATGGCGACGATCAGTTCCGTATGAGTTTCCCCAAAGAAAACGGTTCAGAAGCCTCTCAATGTCGGCTATAATCTTTTGAGGAGGTTGCGAAACCGCTAGAATGTACATAGTCATCGATTGAATGACATACCGTATAAGCACAAGTCGCCCCGCCATATCTAAAAGTTTTTGCTGCCAACCTTGTATTCTGGCAGCTATAGAATCCACCAAACCACCATAGTGTTGCACTCTACTTCTGCCGATGTATAATGGACATCCCAAATACTTTATCGGGAAATCACATTGCACAAAACCTGTAATTTGTTGAATCTCAGCCGCTTGGTGTTCATTTATTTTGGAGCTTACATATAAACTACTCTTGCCAATATTAACTCGTTGTCCCGAAGCATTCTCATATTTGCGAAGGAATGTCATGAGCTGTTGTAGGCTGTTCTTCCCACCATTGGTAAAGATAACAATGTCATCTGCAAAGGCTAAATGCGTAACATGATGAGGTCCGCGTGGGATGTTAAAAGGAGCTGTTTCACCATTTAGAAGTAAGTGATCAAGACCCCGTGATAATGCCTCTGCTGCAAGGATAAATAAAAGAGGCGAGAGTGGATCACCTTGTTTCACGCCTCTTCCTGCTTTGAAAAAACCAAATGGGTGCCCATTTATTAGTATAGAGAACCAGTTGAAACATAGGAAATTTCGAACGAGATTTATAAAATGTTGGCTAAACCCAAAGCGATGCATCACCGATAAAAGAAAAGAGTGGCAAACTCTATCAAAAGCTTTCGACATATCTAATTTAATAATAATGTTACCCCCTCGTACGCGCCTATTGATAATGTGAACCAATTCTTGGGCAAGAAGGATATTATCTGAGATTAATCGCCCATGTACGAATCCTGTTTGATTTAGGCTAACAAGCTTAGGCAAAAGTAATGATAGCCTTAGAGCGGCGATTTTGGTGATGATTTTACTGGCAAAGGTGCATAAGGCTATGGGACGATAGTCACTGAAGGTGATTGGGCCAGTTACCTTCGGAAAGAGCACGATAAGCGAACTGGTCATGGATTTTGGCAAAGGAAGCCCCGCCCAGCAGTCATGAACCGATTGGATAATGTCCTTTTTAATAATATCCCAACATGCTTGGAAAAAAAGACCCGTATAGCCATCTGGGCCTGCTGCGCTATCCTTATCAAGCGAGAATACGGCAGTCTTAACCTCCTATTCTTTCGGCAAACTTGATAACGAAATGTTATCTTCAGTGGTAATCAAATTTGGCAACAAATCTAGAATATCATTATCCACAGCAGTAGTGGTATCCATGGCAAATAGCTCTTTAAAAAACCGTTCTCCTTCTGCTCCTATATCGTTAGGCGTTATACGCAAGTTACCCCCCTCATCCATAATTTTTGAGATGACCATTGACTTCCTGCGGTTGGTACAAAGTGCATGAAAATATTTTGTATTTGAGTTACCCTCCGCTAACCATTTTGCTCGTGATCGCTGCCTCCAAAACATCTCCTCCATCAATAATACACGGAAATATTCTTCCCGAGTTGAGGTGAGTGTCGCGAGCCTCGCTTCATTTGGTTGATCATCATATTCTTTTTCTGCACGCGTCAAGCTTGTCTCAGCTAGCTTCACCTTGTCCATAATGTTCCCAAAGACAGAAGTATTCCATTGAGATAAGTGTCCCTTAAGCCTTTTTAGTTTACTCATGAGAATATGCATTCCATCTCCTTGTACATAATCTGACCAACTATTCAAAACCACGTCCATGAAACCTGGATGTTTCAACCACATGGATTGGAAGCGAAACGCCGATGTACCTTGTTCTGTTGTGAGTTTAATGTTGATTCGTAGGGGACAATGGTCAGAAACTGCTCTATGGAGATGCTCAACTCGGGATATTGAGAAATAATCGTTCCATTCCGAATTCACAATAACTCTGTCCAATCGTCGTAGCAAAGGAGGGGCCGCGCTACGACACCAGGTAAATGGGCTACCCGTGAAAGTTATATCCATGAGGCCGCATGTATTGAGTGTATCAGAAAATTCAGAAATAGGTAGCATAGGTGGCACCGATCCTAAACTTTCCGTCTGACTTAAGACCACATTACAGTCTCCTCCCACTAACCACGGACCAGATATTTGGCTTGCAAATTGTATTAATTCAGTCCATAGATCCCTACGTTGTGTATATGGGCATTTGGCGTAGACAAAAGAGCAAAACACTGATTCGTCCGAGAAATTGTTGATTGATGCATGGACCACCTGCTCACTATCTTTTAGTATATTCAGCCCCAAATTCCCATTCCAAAAAAATCCATATCTTGCTATTTATATTACCATAACCATGATCAAACCCCAATCTTGAAATAAAAATTGGCAGTTATGATAGTTGTAGCATAGGTTCAAGTAAAACAAATAGAGAAAACCGATGTTCTCGTTTCATTTGTTTCACTCGTGCAGTTGACTCATCATTAGAAATTCCCCTAACATTCCATATTGCAAAATCCATTAAAAAACCAGTAAATGTACTGAGAATAGGCCCTAAAAAGGGATACAAGACTCCACTAGGGAGAAAAAAGCAACAAAGGGTTAATAACCAAGCTTTCCAGGAGAAACCATAATTCTGTGATAGAATTTTTAATTTAAGTGCAACTCCAATGAAAAATCAATCCCTATGTCAAATTGATTATTAATGGAGAAGATGGGAAAGAGATTTCAAAACAAAATAGAAATTGTTACAGTTTATACTCGAGGAATTGACTCCTTGGCTCCACCGGTCCTAGCGGCTATGGCTCCAAATCCACCGCCGAAGATGTCACCGAGAAGCGGCAATTTTTTTTTTCCAGCTCACCTCTCTCTTTCTCTTTTCTGTCTAAAGCCGACTGGTTTACTTACATGCTACATTTTAATCATGTCTTTATGAATAAACCCTCCACTAAAACCATTATCAGCAATCATCAAAATTTCAATCACAATGATGGTGGTCTGATCTCTGCTTTCTGTTGGATATTATCAAGTACGTACATAGTTTTCAAGTAACACTACAAAAATTTTGAAATTTCGGATTTTTAAGATGGAATTGAGTAAAGATTATATAAAATTAGTAAAGATAAATTGATTTTTAGAGCATATGCTAATTGCGCAAAAAATCATCTATCCCCGTTCTGTGTTCCGTTCTCTATCCTTACGAATAGATGATTGACACGTGTTCATATTTCCTTTACGGGTTCCACTATTTCTTTTAGGTTATAATTTTTTTAATTAAAAAATAACATGTCAATTTTTTATTAGTAGGATAGGGATTGAGACACCGAACGTGAATAGAAGATTCCTACTCTGCTAACTGTCTATAAAGACAGTGACGGATGCAGGTAGAGCTGACTGGGGTCAAATGACCCCAGTGAAAAAAAAATTAATTATATATGATATATTTTACTCCATTTAGATAATAAGTGCATAAATGACCCCACACAAAAAAATTAATGACCCCACTAATAAAATAAACATTCTCAAAATTTTGATCAAACATATAAGAATCAGTTTCGCACGTACTGGAATAATTCCCTGCTCAGACCTGGAGCAGATGGTGTTAACCATTCTTGTTGTTTTTAGAAGATATTTAACAATGAACTTTAAATATCAGTAAATATTTAAAAATACTTTTTGTTTCTAGTCTTCTAGAAGATATTTAACAAGTTGCTCTCAATAAAAAATAGTCTTGTCTCTCACCTCTCAATTCCTTCCCGCTTCGCGAGATATTTAACAAGTTGCTCTCAATAAAAATTAGTCTTGTCACTCAACTCTCAAGTCTCAATTCCTTCCCGCTTCGCGGGATATTTAACAAGTTGCTCTCAATAAAAAATAGTCTTGTCTCTCAGCTCTCAAGTCTCAATTCCTTCCCGCGAGACATCTCATTCTCATTCTCAGTCTTTTTTTATGCTGCATATTATTTGATAAAATACAAAAAAAAAAAAACTTGGGGAGGGGGTGCGAACTTGATAAAATACTCCAAACTACATAGAAAATTTACTAAAATTTACCATATTTAGTAGTATTTTTAAAACTTTCGGGCCTCTAGAATTCTCCCTGACCCCACTGATCTCAAGTCCTAGATCCGTCACTGTATGAAGATGATAGTGCAACTTGTTGGGCAGCGGAAGTCAAAAATAAATAATAAAAAGTGGTTCAAACAGTCATATGTAAGAGAAATAAAGATTATTCTCAACGCAGACAACCATATACGATGTCAGATGTTAAAAAAATTACTATTTAATAAATAAAAATTACAAACCCTCTCGCGGATCAAACTAAAGAAAAAAATTATCATCTGAGTACGCGTCACACACCAATATTACTAAACAAAAATCCTTATTTATAAAAAGTGTTATTCTCTAGCTAGTTTCCAAAACATTCAATGTGGGATTTGGGAGAAACTCTAACATATCGGGTTTACTTGGATTGGGTTTGGTTTGGGATTGGTTTGGGTTTGGGTTTGGGTTTTGGTCTCAAACTCAGTCTCAAACCAGCTTTGGATTGAGTTTGGGATTGAGTTTGGAGTTTAGGGTTTGGGCGGGAAAGAAGTTTAAAAAGCGGGTAGGGAACAATTAAATTCAAATTTTTTTTTCGAAATAATCATCCAATTTAAAATTTTGGCTTCACAAATTTGGAATTTGAACAATTCCCGCTAATTTAAGAGCTAAAAATTTTGAATTTAACAATTATTTGAAGAAAAAAATTTGAATTTGAATAGTTCCCGCCCGTTTTTTAACCTCTACCGCCCAAACCCAAACTCAATCCAAATCTGGTTTGGGACTGGGTTTGAGACCAAAACCCAAACCAATCCCAAACCAAACAAAACACAATTCAAGTAAACCCTCATCTCTTCTCTCAATGTCCCAAATTACATAACAAACGGAATAAAAAAAAACATAACTCAACGCAGTGTTCATATATATATTCTTCCTGCAAATTTATTTACTTACTTCTTCAAAGAATAACTCTCAATTAAAGAGTAAAAAATTAAAGAACATTCATGTCCACTCCGAAACAATCACTATTCTGACCCATATACTCTCGGAATGCGACCGTCGAAATCACATCTACACTGTCCAGATTGAAGAGCAACAAGCCCTCTACCATCAGTCCAAATTTTAGCAAGATTGGGTAACAATTCACTATCTGATCGAATGCTTGAACGTCGCCGGTTGGAGGAATTTTGTCCAGAAAAAATCTGCACAATTTTACTTTCTTCTCCAAATTCAACTTCAGTTCATGAGCAATATCTCAAGATCCAACAGTCAAAATCCAATCTTCACCGCTCATATCGAAGAACAACAAATGACTGGCCCATCGAGCACCAAACAAATCTACTACGGTGAACAATTTTGCAGAAAAAATTCCACACCCTTTCTGTTTTTCTCACTCAGGGACGAAGTCAGGATTTAGTGTTGGGGGGCAAAACTGATAAAATTCTTGGAGACAATAAAAAAGGCAAAAAAAAAATATTGGGAGGTGAAACTGATAAATTTTTCTAAAATACACATAAAATTTCAATAAATAATAGTATTTTTAAAATTTTAGGGGGCCTGTCTTCGCCCCTGCTTACACACACACAATCTCCTCTTCTTCTTCTTTTTCTCTCCCCAAACCTGAACTTGTGCCTCCTTGTGCCCCTCCCTTGATTCGAACCTGTCTCTAATCCTTGTGCTCCTCCCTAGAGTTGAACCGGTCTCTGATATTACTTGTTAGGGCAGCGGAAGCAACATAAAATATATGGAGAGAAAAATAAGAAATATACTCAACAAGAACATTAATATTTTCAACATGGTTAGATTTTAATGTGGACTTACGTTCACGACCTCGGAAGATAAAAAATTCTAATATGCAATTTTTGAACTGAATAAAAATTATAAACACTCACACAAATTAAACTCGGAAACTCACAATTCGAGTCGATGACTTCCAAGTTCAACGTGACACACTAATATAGGGGAATCTTTATTAATAAAGAGTTTTTTCTAGCTGGTTTCAAAACATTTGAGGTGGGATTTGGAAAAAATTCCAACACAATTGACGTAACTCGTAACCATAACTTTTATGTCCAATTTTTTTTTTATTATAACAAAAAAATTAAGTAAAAATAAAATAAAAGTGAAGAAATAGAATAAGGAAAATAATATTTTAAAAAATGATAACAAAAGAAGAAGGACAAGAAGAAATGGTTTAAGTAGAGGCCCAAAGAGGGTTTGCCGCCCCAGTGAGCAAGCCCATCTCCATTTGTTGAGGCCCGCTGTAGGAATGGGAGAATGTTTGGTACAAAAATTACTCGCAAGAAGAATTCACTGAAATTTGTTTACTGCTTCCATAAAATTTTATTATCTTTTAACCCCCAAGATTTGAGGTAACTGGTTCAAATTGTTATATATATCACCATTAACGAGTGTTCGATTTCTTTGGTGGACATTGATTCTTGTGAAAATTTCTCGCGGTGGTAGGGTTCAGTTTACAAATAGCAGTATGGGTCAAGTTCTCTCTGCTAGCGGTCACGCACAGGCCAAAGGGCAAGGCGAGTTTGGATTAGTCACCACGTGGTGAATACCGGAGATCCTCAGTGAACCCAAAAAAAAAAAATTTACTGTCTTTACTATTTTGCAAGTTATTTTAGTTGAGTTAGACTACAAATAAAGAAAGTGGCTGAACAATGTACCTCACCCCCAAAACAAACAAAAGAACTTGATCAAAATACATCTGTTTTAGCTAAGCTCTAAAATCATTCGAACAATGTGCAACATTTACTCGAAAAAGAAGAAGAAAAATAAATTATAGGGAGTATTTTTAATTCGTACTCGATATTTTTACTCACAATAATTGTCGAATAAAAAAAAAGAAAAAAGAAAATTGTAATAAAGGAAGAGGAGTACTTTTGAACCTAACCTATGCTCCCACCTTCTTTCCCCATTATCAATTTTGTACAGTACTTTATTTATTTGGAAAATGAAAACTCAAAGAAAATGAAAAAAGGGAAAAAAGTTGTTTGAGGAAATAAAGAAAGCTGCTCTTCCCTATTTTAGCAACTGACGTGTCTCATTGTAACTCGTCGATTTAAGTACATCTTTTTTTTTGCTAAATAAATTATATTTCCTTTAATCACAAATAACCGAGCGCCATTACAATCAAAGTGAAAATCTGCGAAATACTAGAAAAGTACATGATTATACAAATGATTTAAAAAATCACGATAATGACAAAAAGACACACCCAATAAAACTTGGATGGTTAGGGAAAAACAACTAATAAAACTAAGAAACTAAACAAATACATAATCTTCTTCTTCAAAGCATCTTCATTGCAGATCCTCGAAACACGAGGGACAGGGAGAATATCACTTTCAACATCTTCGTAGAGTCGACAATTTATAGGGGACCACAGGGCGTATCAACCGTCTCTATAAATTGTCTCGGGAAAGATATAAAAAGATGATAAAGGGCCCAAATCAAGTCCGGGTTGAACACATCCTCCTAGAAAAAATAGAAAAAAAAATCTAGATCTGCGAAGATCCGAGATTCATCTAACCGCTGCGTCTTGAATCTTGAAGAAAAAAACTCAAAAAAGGTTTCAGCATGATTCATAAGTACAAAAATAAAGTAATATTAACTGAACAAAATGACCAAGATTTGACCATTGGCCGGAGCCAATGGCCAAATCTGGCCAGCAGCAGGCGGAGAAGAAAAGGCAGGAAGAAAAGGGTAAGAGAGAGAAGAGAAAAAAAAAAAAAAAATTTGCACTAGCAGGGGGTGAGCTGGGGTCCAATAAGAAAATAATAATATTATTAAATAATTATAATAAAGGTACATTACATTACAGACACCGACACCAGTAAAAGGACACTATCTTACTAACCATTTTGTCCTATTTCTGGCAACCCTGATCTAATACTGACAAATATTTCTAAACACACTATACATAATACATATATATTTGTATTATCAAATTATTCGATTCAACAGTTTAAATTATAACCGTTTTGTTATAATTTAAATGTTTGATCAAACGATCTAATAATTTATATTAATTTATATCGTAGCATTGTAACTTTTTTAACTTAAGGCGTGTACTCTAGAGTTACATTTGGTCATGTCCAGATTCTCGTTAAAAGATTCATAACATACTCCTTGAAGAACGACATGGGCAGGGGCGTCTCAATCATTTTGAATGTCATGTGCTAAATTTCAAAATGAGGCCCTACATAATCGGAAAAAAGTGACTTTCATATAAATATAATAAAAAAAGATCATTACAACTGTATCACAATTTTTGTTCTCCAAAATATACAAAAAATTTGTAAACAAAATTTTTATAAATATAAATACTGACAAATTTTCTTCACTTTAAAATAGTGAACCTTCTAGCTTTCTTTGAAGCAAAATTATCAACTAAATCTTAATGTTTGATTTGCTCTAACAGATCATTCTCAATTGCTATCATCGTTAATTCATTGAGTCTTTCCTGAGACATTGTAGAACGCATTCAACAACTTCAATTTTGAAAAGCTCATTTCTGTAGATGCAACAGTAACCAGAATAGTAAACAAAATTCCGTATACAGTTATTGCGTTAGGAAAAAAAACCTACACGCTTCAAGAACATAAAATATCAATAGGTCTCATTTTTTCATTAGGCAATAATTTTCTAAGTAACTTAAACTTCACATTCAAATAATTTCCATCGATATTAAGAAGAAAGATAAACTATTTCATGTTTTTTGAGATTTTACCTATAAATAGAGTGGGCTATTTACTAGTAGTTGTCAATATAAAAAATTTCAAGTAATTATAATTTTTATTATTCTTCAATAAAATACAAACACATACCCTAAATAATATATATATATATATATATATATATATATATATATATATATATATATATATATAATTGGGAGCCCCAATTTTTTTGAAGTCTCGCGTAATCAATCACCTCGAACACCCTCATAGCCACCTCTGGACGTGGGGACTGTTTAATTAAATCTCTGTTTGATTAGGGTGTAATGTGGAAGGAGATGGGGAATGAATGTAAATTATAAGGTAAATGACCATTTATTTTCTTTGGTTGAGATGTTAGAAGGAGTGGAAATAAATTAGAAGGAGAAACTTCTTCCCCTCCAATTTTGGAGAGGTTAGGATGTTTATCGCTAAAAGTTAAAATAGTTTCTCTCAATTTTTCATTGTTGCCCCGCCAAACTCATTTAGTAAATAAAATTATATAATTAAATAATAAAAAAAATTTCAATTTATTTCTTTTTCACCCTTTTAAACACAATAGACGCATATTTATTTATTTAACTATTCCTTTTTTTTAGGGGAAGTAATTTGTGTCACTGTCCCTCCCCTTCCCTTCCTCGAACCAAAGAAAGCCTTAGAGTACTACTTCTTTAGTGCACTTTTTGGTTTCAGAAGAGGAGTAGCGCAGGCGATTGCTCCGAGCGTGAAGAGCTGGAGAGTACTCTAGATAGTGAGATTGTAGCACGTCCCATGCCCTGGGAGGGAATTTAGCCTCACAAGGAGGAGAATTTTTATTTGCCCCACAAGGGGAGATACGGGAATCGACCACGGGACCTCCATCCCGTAGCCGGGTAGCCTTACTTACCACTTGGCCTACCCGATTCCCATAGAAGAGGGGTTTGATTTCTCTTTAATGCTTAATTTCCACCAATCCTCAAAAAATAATAATTTAAGAACGATTGTACCCACTAATACCACGGTTATTTTGATTAACATATTTATTTATATGAAATAAACTCTATTATTAATTAACAATAATTTGCGCTAAAAAAGGTCAACTAATATGAGAAGGAGCACTGGAGCAACATCCTTAACATAATAGACAGTTATTTTAAAAACAATAACTAGTATAAGGACACACATTTTTTTTAGAAAGTATAGTGTTGAAAATTTCATATTTGCTAGTTAGTGGGGAAAGTCTGTCATTGGGTCCGGCTCCACACTCCTCTCACATAATTTTGAGACAGTGATCCACCCTGCAGTGTAGGGTCCCGCAGTTCTTTATGCCTCACAGTGACTCACAAGGGACCGTCCCATAACTAATTTTTTCCCTAGTTAGTGAGCAAGTATATTCTTTATAAGGATTGGACAATCATTTTCCTCTTGAGGTACCTTTTGAAGGGAATGGGTTAGATCCAAGTTAATTTTTGAACATGGTATTAAAGTCATCTAGTTCGATGTTGGCCCCATTGATATTTACGCTCCAGATGTCCAACCCTGGGCGGGAGAGGGTGTATTGAGAATCCCGCATCAACTAGTTAGTGAGCAAGTTTGTTATTTATAAGAATTTGAGAATCCTCTCCCTTCTGAGGGAATGAGTTAGGCCCAAGTCAATTTTTTAACAAATACTCCCTCCGTCTCAAATTAACTGTCCACATTTTCTTTTTGTCCAAATTAACCGTCCACTTTCTAATTAAAGTATGTATTAATGACAATTTTTCCATTCTTCCAACTCCTCGTTGAATACTCTTAGTTAATTAAAATAATCACTTTCCAACACATATTTAAGATGTAATTGGATGTTGTGTGCGAGGAAGGAGAAAGAAAGACATAAATTTTAAATAAAATTAATAAAATTTAAGACTTTTATTTATGTTTTACCATCAAAATCACCAAATTTTTAATACTCGTGCACTTGTCAAAGTGGAGTTGTCTATAAATCAATATCTTCGTCCATAATCAAACCTGTCTCGAAATGGAAAATCTGTTATTCCCAACTTTTTCCTCGCATTACTCAAATTATTTTCTTTGTGATCGTCTATTATGTAATTATGTGCTATAATACTCTTTTTCTTTTTTGGACACCAATATGTTATTTTAAACTTTTGAAATGAAATACTAATGAGTTTTTGTCTAAGTAGTAAAAGTTGAGATATCTCAATTAAAAGTTGAGAGTTCGAATCAAATCATATTAGTTGGAATTTAGCAAAAAAAAAAAAAAAAAACATATTAGTTGGACATTTAGAGTAGAATATCGGTATTTAATAAAATAAACATTTTAAATGTAATGTCATGATTTGCAATGTGTGTGCGGGTTTCTTTGATCGTTTTCATGGTAAGCTGTTTTCTGTTTTTTTGTAAATCTCAAACATATTTATTTATTTATTCACTTAATTTTTTTTTTTCAAAATCCAACTCATTTTTATTACTAATTTCGCAATTAATTATTCTTAAACTCTCCTCCCTCCCTGTGTTGGGAAAAAATCGTATATCCTAATTATGTATCCCGTTTTCTATTCCATTAATAAGAAATCGACCTGTGTTAATTTTTTTTTCTTAAGGGTTCCATTAATTTGTTAGGTTATAATTTTTTTAATTTAAAAATTAACACATGATAATTTTTAATTGATGAGATATGAAATAGTACACATAATGTGGATAGAAGATTTCTACCGCATCATGTTTATGTTTAAATGATGGATAGAACAGAGACAAATGTAGTATGGCGGCACCAGGGTGACCCCGGTGAAAAAAAAATCAAATTAGCATATATGGTATATTTTATTCTATTTAGATGATAAATTTATAAGTGACCCCAGAAATTTTTAAGTGCCCCACCAATAAAATAAAAACTCTCCAAAACCTTTACAAATTCTAAACATGCTAAAAATATTAATGAACCATCTACAATTGATTTGAAATTTGAAGCATATCAATATACCATCAAATTAAAGGAGAAAATGTTGGTTCAAGTTCAAGACTTCAAGTTAGCATAAGAACTCCCATCTGCTTTTTGGATTTGATAATTGTTTTATACATTTTAGAATAAAGGCATATGACCGTAATTAATACTCCAATCGTCTTAAATTATTTGTCAATTTTATATTTTATACAAAAAATAATATTTTATCAAATTCTATAGTAAGATATAATAAAATGTTAAATATTACCTAATTTAATTTTACTCTCAGTATAATTCTAATTTATTTTCTCTTTTTATTCTTCTCTCTTTAATATTTAATGTAATAGTAGAATTCGAAAAAACATCATTAATAAATCTTTTATTGAAAAAATAGACACTTAATTTGTAACGCATTAAAAAAAATGTAGACGCATAATTGTAGACGACGAACTATCTCAATTTATCAGGTAAAAAACAGGTGCATTAGGAATGAGAAGATAAAGATGAATTTCTCTTTATAAAATACTTTATTGTCCTATCTCTCTACTCTCCCCAAGCAAAGGTTCTTCTTCTTTCTTCGATTGATCCGGACAGAGATTTCAATTTCTATTCAGATTTTGGTAGGATTTTTTTTTTTTTTTTTTTTGATGTTTTTATTCTTCTTTTTTTTGATGTCGCAAATCATGGTGGAGTTCTCTCTAGACATATTTTTTAAGCTTCAATACCCGAAAGTAAAATATAGATCCTTAAAAATGTGAGGTTTCTTTGGATCCTCTTCGAGAGTTCTTACAACTCGGACTTGCACATTGTCCTTTTTTTATTTTTATTTTTTTAAATCTTCTCGGGTAAGGTTGTTAAAATCGCGATTCTACGTAGACTCAGAGGAGGGTGAAAAATCGTAAACTCGTGAATCGTAAAATCGAATTGAAAATTTATATATATATATATATATATATATATATATAACAATAATTAACATATAAATCATATCATATGATCCAAAAATATGGAAAAAAAAACTCATTAAACATATTTTCACAAGTTTTTTCAAAAGACAATAATACAACAAAGTTCACAATAAAGAACTTACAAGTCTTTCAAAATATAAAATGCGACTACACATAATTCTTAACTTATAAGTCTTTCAAAAGATCAAAATAAAATAAAGTACGTAATAAGTTTATGATTTAATATAGCAAGTAATTTAAAGACTTGAATTTCGAACCACCGTCACTGTCATCATCCTCCATATCATTTCCACCTTCATCAAACTCATCATCATCATCCTTTTTAACTTTCTTCATCCCCAAGGATAAAAATGGCTCTTCGTAAAATCTTTGGGAATGAAGAAAGTTAAAAAAAGTTAAAAAGGATGAAAGTGGTTGTTCAAAAATAATTTGATGACAAAATGGCTGCTCGTAAAATCTTTGGGGATGAAAAAAGTTAAAAAGGATGAAAGTGGCTGTTCAAAAAAAATTGATGACCAAAATGGATAATAATTTGAAATTTTGTAGACTCGGTAGAAACGTACGTTTTTACGTTTTTACGATCCGATTCTACCAGATTGCGATTCTACTACTGATTCACACGTTTTGCGCACGATTCTAAGAGTCAACTTACGATTTTAACAATATTATTCTCGGGACAATCTATCATACTGTTGATAAGCCTATGATCTTATATGTTGTTGATTTCTAAGGAAAACGTTAAAACTGAAATTCGCTTTGTTAAATGATTGTGAGGAAAAATTTGTGCATAATTTTATTATGTAATTTTCTTTTCTACTTGTATAATATTTTTTACTCAGCTCTGAAGTGTAAGTTTTTATTAGTTATTCTAACTTTTGAAATCATTGTATAACTTTTATTTTATTATTTAGATTATCTTTTGATCATAATACTTGTCTATTTTTTTATTACTGTTTAATACTTTCTTATTTAGCAAAAAAGAACAAGTTTCATTGGTCCATTGAATGTTTTTAATTTTTTCCTTTCATCTCATGTTGTTTTTCAATGGGCAGTGATCAATCCTTGATGGGGCAAAAAACCGTCTGTCCCGTTATGTACCCTCTTCTATTTTCCTACGAATAGATATTTGTCATGTGTATATTTTTCTTCTGTAAGTTTTACTATTTTTTTTAGGTTATAATTTTTTAATTAAAATTTTAATACATGTTATTTTCTTATTGGTGAGACAGGGAAAGAGACATCGAATGAGAAAGAGGATTCCTATCCCCTTGATGGTAACGAGTCATATTTTCATAACCTTTAGGTGGGGGCAAGTGATAAATTCCAAAAAAGTTAGTGTTTAGAAAAGTAAAATTGCATTAAGATATATTCACATCCCACACTCAAAGTCGGTTGGAAATTGTCTGTCTACACACATATTCTTATATATGTATATTGTGAAAATTAACTAATGAGAGGTGTTGGCCTATGAGCCTCGGAAAAATTCTCTATGGGACAGCCCTTGTGTGTACCTGTGAGACATGAAGGCCTGCGGAACCTACCCTACAGGTGGGTTCTGTCTAAAATTATGTGAGAGGAGTGTGGGGCGGACCCAATGCTAGACTTTCTCATGAGCCTCCATGTCCTCTCAAAACTAATAGGCAATGAGAGGTGTTAACCCATGAACTTATAAGTTTTTTTTTTTTTTTTTTTTTTTTTTTTTTTACCTCACAGGAATGAGGTGGAAATTATTTGGCCCCATGTAGGGGGAGGACGAACTTATAAGTTATTTGGATCTTTCTTATACACTCGATGTGGGAGTTCATATTTTAACAATATATCATCAAAATTTCTCATATGAATATTTATTTCAATTATATACACGTGACGAATTGTGAGTGATTAAATAAAATGATGAGAACATACACGAAAATAAACGAATTTTTTTATTTTGCCTCACAGTCTATAACATCGGTCCTCACACGTACAATACTCCTTCCCTTATTCCTAAGTCCCATTTTTAAAATAATAAATATATCTACACGGGAAACTATTTTTAAGCAAAATACCAAATACTCGCATTTATTTAAACAAAAAATGGTTCAAACAATAGTTTAATTATTGAATAAGTAATTTGACAAATTAAAAAATTATTGAGATATTGGTTATATTTAAAATTTTAAATTCAAAACAAAATTTAAGGTCATATTTTAAAGTTTGAAATTCATTAAGTCATGTCCGTTTCTTAACTTTAGGGGAAGTAATGTAAGTTTCAATAAAAATTATCTATTTGAAATTATACATCTTACTTTTATACTCATAATTAATAATTGTTAAAAATTTGCAAAATTTATGTTAAAACGGACAAAATATTTTATAAATCTCAAGCGAATTAATCAGGTCAATAATGAATATCATATTAAAAGAAGCTCTGAAACTCAATGCAATAAATTCAAAGGAAAACTCTATTGAATACTCCCTCCATTCAATAATATAAGTTGTTTGTGACATTTAACAATAATTAAGAAAGTAAAAAACAAGTTATTTTATTAGTCGAAATATTAATATTATTCTATTAAATATGACTTGTATACCACTAATTATATTTACCAGAGTAATATTGATCAACAAAGTACCTTATTTTTTATTCCTTAATTTTCGCTACATGTTCTAACCGACTTGTAACTCCGCCAGTGAGTGTTGAGGACTTTTGTCTTTAACACTTACTGCCGGTCCCAAGCCCGGATAAAGGAGGAGGGTTGCGGTAGGTCTCGTGACAACCAGCGTAAAACTCAGTCGCATCCCATGACATGAACCAAAATAAGAATTTCGTTGGGCGGTTCCCTACTCAACTGACGCCGCTACACTTCCTAGACCCGGGTGTGGTGATAAATGTGCAAGGGTTGCTAGGTCGCTGTCCTGAAGCAACGCGCCATGCTCGGGGCCCTGATATGGTGTCAAATAGGCAAGGGTGTTCTAAGTCGGCACAGTGCAGTGTAAAACGGTTAGTGCACAATGGAAGGATTCGCTTTTGCTTCTGGAATATCGGATCGTTAACTAGAAGGTCAACCGAATTAGTAGAGGTTATGGTAAGAAGAAAGATCAACATTATGTGCCTCCAAGAAACTAAGTGGGTTGGCCGAAGGCAAAAGTCATAGAGCCTCGGGGATACAAGCTTTGGTATTCGTGTAAAGATAAGAATAGGAACTGTGTTGGAATAATCGTGGCTCGTGATTTCGCCAATGACGTGGTTGAAGTTCACAGGGAAAAGTGACCGAATTATGAGTGTTAAGATAATGATGGGTGGCGAGGTGGTTACCATTATTAGTGCATATGCGCCTCGTGTAGGGTTGTGTGATTCTCGTGAAGAAACAGCTTTTGGGGAGGACTTAGATGAGGTGGTCCAAAATATACCTAGCGAGCGAAAAAACTTTTCATTGGAGGAGACTTGAATGGACATGTGGGTTCTAGTCGCGACTGATTTGAGAGTGTCCATGGAGGTCAAGGTTTCGGAGATAGAAATGAGGTCGGGTAGGGAAATTTTGGACTTTTCCTTAGCTTACGATTTGTTTGTAGCGAATACCTGGGTTCAAGAAAAGAGATTCTCATTTGGTGACTTTTAGAAGTGGAGTAAATGCTAGTCGATAGACTTTTTCCTAGTGAAGAGCATGTTTCGTAGTAGTTGTACTCGATTGTAAGGTTATCCTCAAGCAGAGTGTAGCTACACAACATAGGTTATTGGTTTTGGATTTTCATTTCTGTAAACAAAGTTAGAATGCTTAAATTTAGGTCAGCTCCAAAAATAAAGTGGTGGAAGTTACAAGGAGAAAATCAGAAAATCTTCGTTGATAGAGTTATTCAGGAAGAGGACTGGTCGTCTGAAATAGATCCGAATTTTATGTGGGAAAAAATGGTGCAAGGCATTTTAAAGGTGGCTAGGGAAGTGCTTGGTGAATCAAGCGGAAATGTGCTATTCGGTAAGGATACATCGTGGTGGAATGGAGAGGTAAGAGAAGCTATAAAGAAGAAAAGAGAGTGTTATAAGACTTTGGGGAAGTATAGAAGTGATGGAAATTTTACGAAGTATAAGACGGCGTGTAGAGAAGCTAAGGTAGCCGTTAGAGAAGCGAGATCAAAAGTTTATAAGGATTTGTATAATAAATTGGACACTAAGGATGGTGAGAAAGGTATATATAGACTTGCTCGTTTAAGAGAGAAAAAGACAAGAGATATTGGTATGGTGAGGTGTGTTAAGGATGATAGTGAGAGAGTTTTGGTTAAGGATGAGGAAATCAAGGCGAGGTGGAGGACGTATTTTGATAGGTTATTTAATGGGAATCAAGTACAGAATATTGGAGACCTTTCTATCCCGATTGTAGAGGTGAACCATGATTTCATACGTAGAATTCAAAGGAAAGAAGTGCAAGAGGCCCTTAAAAAGATGAAACCAAATAAGGCAGTAGGACCTGATAGTATACCAATTGAGGTTTGGAAGTGTTTAGGAGAAATAGGTGTTGAGTGGTTGACTAACATTTTTAATAAAATACTTAGAGTTGAGAAGATGCCAATAGAGTGGAGGAAAAGTACTTTGGTGCCATTATATAAGAATAAAGGGAGATGTTCAAGACTGCTCAAATTATCGTGGTATTAAGCTTATGAGTCATACTATGAAGTTGTGGGAAAGGGTAATTGAGCATAGATTGAGAAAAATTGTGAGCATTTCGTAGAACCAATTCGGTTTTATGCCCTGACGATCAACTATGGAAGCAATACATCTACTAAGGCAGCTTGATTGAGCGTTATAGAGAGAGAATGAAGGACCCGCATATGGTGTTCATAGATTTGGAAAAAAGCTTACGATAAGGTTCCCCGAGAGGTAATTTGGTGGGCGATGGCTAAGAAAGGTATATCTCGAAGTATATTGATCTTATTAAGGATATGTATGAGGGAGTCAGCACCAGAGTGTCGTAATTTGTGTGGATAAGTGAAGAGTTTCCTATTACAATTTGGGGTGCATCAAGGTTCAACACTTAGTCCTTTTCTCGCTTTACAATGGTTATGGATGAACCCGACCCAGTGTATACAAGATCCAAGCACTGTGGTGCATGCTGCTTTGTTCGATGATATAATTTTGATTGATGAGACAAGAGCGGGTGTTAATGCCAAGTTGGATGTATGGAGACAAACCTTAGAATCTAAAGGTTTTAGGATTAGTAGAAGTAAAACAGAGTATATGGAGTGTAAGTTTAGCACTAGCAGAACGATAGAGCAAACTGTAGTAACTTTGGGTGACAAAAATATCTCAGAGAGTGAGTATTTTCGATACCTTGGTTCTATTATTCAGAGGGACGGAGAGCTTGACTGAGATGTAGCGCATCGAGTTAAAGCTCGGTTGGTTGAAATGGAAGAGTGCGACGGGTGTTTTGTGTGATCGTAATGTACCGCTGAGATTGAAAGGAAAGTTTTACTGAAACCCACTGTTAGACCGGCATTATTATATGGTACGTAATGTCGGGCAACTAAGAGGTGTCATATTCGTAAAATGCATGTAGCGGAGATGCGTATGTTAAGATGGATGTGTGGGCATACGAGAATGGATAGAGTGAGGAATGAGACTATTCGTAAGAAGGTTGGTGTAGCACCTATTGAAGACAAGATGAGAGAGAACCGTTATGCGTTGGTTTGGGCACATTAGACGAAGGCCAAGTGATGCTCCTGTTAGGAGAATTGAAGGATTGTGTAATATAGATGGCGTAAGAGGTAGAGGGAGACCGAGGAAGACTTGGACGGAGGTGATAAAAGGGGATATGGAATCGCTAGAACTAGATGAGGGTTGTGTTTGGGATCGAAAGAAGTGGAGAGAATGCATCCATGTGGATGACCTTACGTGATTCTTACTTTGGTTCATGTAGCCGACCCCAATCTGTTGGGATTAAGGCTTGGTTGTTGTTGTTGTTCTAACCGACTTGTATTATAAAATTGAAGTAGTATTAAATTTTGCGAACATTACAAATCTGTTAGTTAAAAGGAAAAAAAACTTTGCTCTAATAGTTCCTTTAAAAAAAAACCTTTGTTCTAATAAACTAACTACTCGAACAAACTATATTTTATTAAAATAAATATAGTTAAAAGGAGTATTTTTTTTTGGATACACACAATTTTGAGTACATAATTCTACTTTGGATTGTATATTTTTCCCCAAAACTGTCAGAATTTGATTTCAAGGGTGTGATTGGAAAATGTTTGGTTTAGTTTGATCTCAAACTCAAATTCAGATCACCTTTGGATTTAGTCTCAAGAAATCTAGATATAATCCATATTTTTTTACCCAAGAATACTATCTGATCCGGGTGGATATAACCCAAGAACACTATTCTTATTCGCCAATTTTAGATGCCAAAATTTGAGTTTGAACGAATATTTGAAAAAAAAAATTGAATTTGAATTTCTCTCGCCAATTTTAGAGGCCAAAATTTTGAGCTTGAACGTATATTTGAAAAAAAAAATTGAATTTGAATTTCTCTCACCAATTTTTGAGGCCAAAATTTAAGTTTGAACGAAAATTTGAAAAAAAAATTTGAATTTGAATTTCTCCGCCAATTTTAGAGGCCAAATTTTGAATTTGAATTTGGTGGATTATTTGCTTATGGACTATTGAGTTGATTTATTTGAATTGATATTTCAAATACCCATATGTACATGAGTTGTAAGTTTTGACCCAGTTTGGGTTTGAGATTAGTTTAATACTCAAACTCAAACTCAAATCAAACCCAAACTAAAACCTTATCCAAGCACACCCCAAATCTCTTTACTTTTGAGACATAAATTCAATTACTAGAATAACACCAGAATGATTTGTTTCTTTTAATTTTGTAAGTAACTTTACCTGTAGCAAATATGATCGAAAACAAAATATTCTCAAATAAAAAAAAATTCAAATATGGTAAGGTAATTTAAAAAAAATCTTTCAATATATAAAAAAGAAAAGAAAAATAGAATTAGGAAGGTGAGATCATATCTGATAGAGACACACAAGGTAGGTTCTGTGTAGAGATTCATCAGATCCCTCACATTCCACCAACATCTTTGAAGCCCATCCTCCCTTAAAAATTATCAGGATTCGAACTGTGATCATAATATTCGTATGAAGTTATTGATGTTGGAGAGTTTCCCTTTTCTTAGGCCCCTGCATTACCTAATCTAGATTACCAGGCCTGTCAAAACTATAACAATATGCTTTGCTACATATAAAAACTGAAACAGTATGTCATACTACATATAAAAACTATAAAAAAAAAATATTAGGGAAAATTTGATAAAATATTTCGAACTACAAATAAAATTTACTGTATTTAATAATATTTTTATAAATCTTGAGTGCGACTGCCACCCTACCCTTCTATCTTCGTCCCTGGCTGGATGGTCAAGAAGACTCATGACCATAACAAAAAAATTCCTCACATTCCCTTTCTTTGCTTCACTGTTACTGCTCTCTCTCTCGTCATTGTTGGGGTTTTTCATTCTCTTTAAAACCTTATCAAGAATTTCCCTAACATCTATCTTCTTCCTTGAATCCTTCAGGTATATTCAATGTATCTGTCTCATTCTGTATATACTTAGTATATCTCTGTTTATATTTATATGCATATAATTTTTTTTACACCATAAAATCTTGCATTCTTGAATGTTCTGGGCTCTTTGTTAATTTACACGCATTCCTAGGTGATAAATATTTTGTGGGTTTCTTTTCTTTAAGTCTAATGAGCTAACATTGTTCCAAAGTTCTCATATTTTTACTAATTTTATGTTTTCCCCGAGTTAGAGCTTCAAAGTTATAATTTTTTTTAATGTACTATATTTTTTGCTGTTTCTTTTTTTGTCAAGTTTTTGTTGATTATTTGTTACTTTTTTTTTTTTCTTTTTTTTTTTCTTGTTGTTGCAGGTTTGGAGCATCCAGATCTGAAGCTCCGAGGGAAAAGAGGTTCTGGAATTTTTAGCTGAATCTTCTTAATGAGGTTTTTTTTGCTACTTTAAACCATCTTCTGAATGTGGTCTTATTAGTTAATTCTTAATCTCAAGTTGAATATTTTTTGTTTTTTAACGTGTCTACCCCTCTCTTTGTTCTCCTATGTCTTGGGTTTCTGTAAAAAAAAAAAAATCTAGCACTCAGCTTTATTTTAGGTATCTTTAATATCTTGCCACTTCAAAGTTGCTATCTTTGCCCGTAACGGATAACTCGTTTTCTACATTGGCATCTACAAGGGTTTTTTTTAAGAATATTTTGTCGGGGCGTTGGTTTACCTAAAACTTCAGGAAAATTGTAGCTAGTAAAACATAGAAAACAGAGAAAATGCAGAGGCCTCCGCAGGATGATTTTCAGCTCAAGGAGACTAAACCCCATCTTGGGGGAATGAAGGTGACGGGGGATAAACTAACGAGCACCTATGATCTCGTTGAGCAAATGCAGTACCTTTATGTTCGGGTTGTGAAGGCGAAGGATTTACCTGGGAAGGATGTAACAGGTAGTTGTGATCCTTATGTTGAGGTTAGGATGGGGAACTACAAGGGTACAACTCGTCATTTTGAAAAAAAGTCGAACCCCGAGTGGAGTCAGGTGTTTGCGTTCTCAAAGGATCGTATTCAGGCTTCAGTGCTTGAGGTCACAGTGAAAGATAAGGATATGGTGAAGGATGATTTCATAGGCCGAGTTCTATTCGATTTGAATGAGATTCCGAAAAGGGTGCCTCCGGACAGTCCTTTGGCTCCACAGTGGTATAGGTTGGAGGATAGGAAAGGGGATAAGGTTAAGGGGGGAGCTGATGTTGGCTGTTTGGATGGGTACTCAGGCAGATGAAGCATTTCCAGAGGCATGGCATTCGGATGCTGCAGCTGTTAGTGGGCACGATGGCCTTGCAAACATCAGGTCGAAGGTGTATCTGTCGCCTAAGCTGTGGTATCTCAGGGTTAATGTGATTGAAGCTCAAGACTTAATTCCTAATGATAAGAGTAGGTTCCCTGAAATGTTCGTTAAGGCCATTCTCGGGAATCAGGTTTTGAGGACTAGAGTGTCGATGAACAAGAGTATCAATCCCATGTGGAATGAGGATTTGATGTTTGTGGCAGCAGAGCCTTTTGAGGAGCCTTTGATTTTATGTGTGGAAGATAGAGTTGCACCTAACAAAGACGAAGTTTTAGGAAGGTGTGCCATTCCTCTACAGACAGTCGATAGAAGATTGGACCACAAGCTTATAAACACAAAGTGGTATAACCTTGAGAAACATATAATTGTTGAGGGGGAGAAGAAGAAGGATGTCAAGTTTGCGAGCCGAATTCACATGAGGATCTGTCTGGAAGGAGGTTACCATGTACTGGATGAATCAACCCATTACAGTAGTGATCTCCGACCGACAGCAAAACAGTTATGGAAGTCGAGCATCGGGGTTCTTGAATTAGGTATCCTGAATGCTCAAGGGCTGCAACCTATGAAAACGAAAGATGGAAGGGCTACAACTGATGCGTATTGTGTGGCTAAATACGGGCAAAAGTGGGTTCGGACGAGGACAATTATTGATAGCTTTGCTCCCAAGTGGAACGAGCAATACACTTGGGAGGTTTTTGATCCTTGCACTGTTATAACTATTGGTGTTTTTGATAACTGTCATCTCCAAGGTGGTGGTGACAAAGCTGGAGGGGCTAGGGACTCGAGAATCGGAAAGGTTAGGATTCGTCTTTCTACTTTGGAAACTAATCGTGTCTATACACATTCGTATCCACTTTTAGTTTTACATCCTTCTGGGGTGAAGAAGATGGGTGAAATCCATTTAGCCGTGAGATTCACTTGCTCGTCATTGCTGAACATGATGCATTTGTACTCACAACCACTGTTACCGAAAATGCACTATATTCATCCGTTGACCATCACTCAGCTTGATAACTTGAGGCACCAGGCTACTTTGATCGTCTCCATGAGACTTAGTCGTTCTGAGCCTCCTTTAAGGAAAGAGATTGTGGAATATATGCTCGATGTTGGTTCTCACATGTGGAGCATGAGGAGAAGTAAAGCTAACTTTTTCAGAATGATGGGGGTTTTAAATGGATTGATTTCTATTGGAAAATGGTTTGACCAGATCTGCAATTGGAAGAACCCCATTACCACGGTTCTAATTCACATTTTGTTCCTAATACTGGTTTTGTATCCGGAGCTGATTCTACCGACCATTTTCCTATACCTTTTCCTGATTGGAGTTTGGTACTACAGATGGAGGCCAAGGAATCCACCCCATATGGACACCCGGCTCTCTTGCGCTGATAACGCCCATCCGGACGAACTTGATGAAGAATTTGACACATTTCCAACTTCACGTCCTGCAGATATCGTCAGGATGAGGTATGACCGATTAAGAAGCATTGCAGGAAGGATCCAGACTGTGGTTGGTGATCTGGCAACTCAAGGAGAACGTCTCCAATCTTTGTTGAGCTGGAGAGACCCGAGAGCTACAACGCTGTTTGTGATATTCTGTCTGGTTGCTGCTATTGTTCTGTATGTTACACCTTTTCAAGTGGTGGCCCTTCTTGCTGGATTTTATGTCTTAAGACATCCAAGATTCCGACACAAACTTCCATCAGTTCCCCTGAATTTCTTCAGGAGGTTACCTGCTAGAACAGACTGCATGTTGTGAGCAGTTCATGTTTTGGCTACCGTTTCCATTGTCTTTGCAGGTGAAGGAGGCCGATCTAGAATCAAGCGAAAGAATGTTGCTTTGTGCGCGATAACATGTAAGATCCCATCTTATGTAATAGGTTTTTTGTTGCGCGATGGTTGCTACAAGTTCTAATCTGTGTTGATTCTTAGTCCTTTAGGTTGTGATTTAATCTCAGTTTCCCAGAGAATATCCGGCTTTTATTGTTGCTAGAAGTACTATTTTCTTGTTTTCAATTGTTAAAGCTATCATGACTATATTTTCATTCTCCAGTTATGATCGTATCTTGGCGTTGTTATCGAGTCTTCATGCACTATGGTAATATGGTATGAATCTGGGGATTTCCTGTATTCTACTTCATTTTCGATGTTTTTTATCTGGTTTAATTTGTTGTGTTCTATGTTATTCGGACTCTTCGTTTAGCCGTGACGTACCAGTGTCAAGACGACACAACGTTGGTATTGGGTATGAAATACAAACTTGACAAGGTCAACTGCGAATGTGTACTTTGACCAACTCTTGAAAGCTCATCGCCGCCATCGCTGGAACACCCATTGCTGCCGTCGTTGTGAAATCAAAGGTACGACGATCGTAGATTGGAGTTTCGACGGATGAAGAAGCTTGAACAAAATTCAAACAATAAGTGAAGGGAAGATGGAATAGAGGGGGTATAGGAACCGAACAAGGCATGGAATTGGCTGGTGATTTGAATATATACCTGTTGCAAATTTAGTAGGAGGAAGAGAAGAAATTAGTGTTAGGGAGAGAGAAGAGACGATGAGGGGAGATAATATTGGGAGACGGCTGAATTTTTTTGAATTATTAATTAGCACATGAGGAGAGAATAATGGGAGACGGTTGTAATTTATTGCTGTATTCCCGCCCACCCATTATTCTAAGATGGTACTTTACGATATTACATCTTGTCCCTTAAAATCTGTTGAAACTTGTTCTAGACTTATGAATGTTGCATTTTATAACCAATTTAATTGCTAGAAAAGCTGCATTTGCCTCAGCTGTAAAAGCATCATTAGCCATACCAGATATAGTTGCTGCCATTCTAAATTTTCCATCTTCATCCCGAGCTACTGCAGCAACAGTGTACTTTCCATTGGAGAATGCCGCATCAAAGTTGATCTTGAGCCAGCCAGGAGGAGGTCTAATCCAGTGAGGGTGAGTTACTATGTGACTTATTTTTCCTTTCCTAATGTCAGCTGCATCACAATAAGTATAGGAATACTTATTTGTATCATCACAGATAGCTCCCCATTCTCTACATACTTTCCTGAATATCCTATTATTCCTTTCTATCCAAATTTGTTCCATAGCAACCAAACCAAAATTAGTAAACAACATACTATCTTTTTCATCCAAAGGTAGAATCAAATTTGGCCTCAAAATGAAATCAATCCAAGCAATCATGCTCCAGCTACTGAAATTATCCATTCTAAGGCTCCATCTAGACTTCCACCATATTAACTTAGCCAAAGGACAAGAAATAAACAGATGTTCCAAATTTTCCAAATTATTATCACATATATCACATAAGGAATTACCTGTATCAATAAATATTCCAATCCTTTCTTTTGTAGGAAGTATGTTGGAAAGAATTCTCCACAGAAGGTGTTTGTGCCTAGGATGTAGTTTGGCTTGCCATAGTCTTTTCCACACACTTCTTGGCACATTAGATTGTACATTATACCTCCATTCCTGATTGACCTGGTATGCTGACCTGACTGAGAAGTTCCCTGACTTGGAGGGAGCCCAGACAAAACAATAATATAAGTTTGTTACTTGAGATAAATGATGAACAAGTATTATACGCCTTGGAGGAAAAATTAAATGAGGGACCCAAATTCTGCAGATTTGAGAGATATGGTTTGGATCCAAAGTTCAAAGCCCAGAGGGAGACTAGACAACCAGTAGTACTAGTACTGGTCTTTGAATTTAATGTGTTAGTTGTTACTGAGAAGCTGACGTAAGTACAGCACAATCAGCTCCTTTCTTGGTCAAAGCTGTTTGAGTATTTGATCCGATTAATTAAATTAAAATCATGTAAGACAAACCCGCAAAATATGACACACTAAATGGGTAAAAAATCGTCTGTACCCAACTTGTGTACCCATATATGTATCCACCACTCAAAATTCGCCACGTGGATAGAGAAAATATTTTTTTCTTACGGTTTTCACTATTTCTTTTAGATTATAGATTTTTTAATTAAAAAATTGACGCGTGTCAATTTCTTATTGATAATACATGCATGAGTACACAAGTTGGGGATAGAGAATTTTTAGCCCACTAAATGTGCATTAAGAGTGATTTGAACTTGCGACATTATTTCAAACATAATATGAAAAGAAATGAACGAGTTTATCAACTGCACCACTACCTCTTGTCCTACAAAATTAGCTCCTCTCTCTCTTTCTATGTGTAGTAAAATTAGACAGAAACGTGGATGATTGAGTTGTAATGGTGGTGGGAATGGTCAAGGAAAATGCAAAAGGATTTCACATTGAATGAGGATTTAAAATTCTAAAGAAAACATCGGAAAGCTCTTCCAACAAGATCAGTATTTGCTATAAATAGAAAATAGAAAACAAATAAGAAAAACTTATTTGCAGCGGCGCGGTTACGATGTTTAGTTATGTTTATCTCCTTACCTTGTGAATAAATTACGACTGTCAATATTTAAGCCAACAGTGAAACGAGATTTTTTTAGAAAAGCCGATGGCCCAGCTGCGCCAGGGAAAAGAATAGTTATGTATTTATTTTCAATCTTATCCCTCGAATTCAAATGATTTGGAGACTAAAAATATATTTGTAAGTGTTGAGGAAGACCTTAGCACCTTTAAATACATAACTATTCATTTGTAACCGGTTAGTTGTCTTAGTCTCACGCCCATTCACAAATATTTATTAATGAGACATGTATATACATTACGACAAATATTATAAATATAAGTATGAGATATGAACCAATGAACCGGCCAACCATATTTTTCCTATCCCAGTCGTTGTGGGGCAGAGTTATTAAGGGCCCATGTTCGGACCCTTGTGCCAAAACCCAAAAACACCAATGACCCCTTTTGCTAAATTTAGCCTGAGCTTTATGCCCATCACTACCTTTATTTAATTTAAGTTTTTTTTCTCTCTCCAACAATAAACTCAATAAATACACCTCATATGAACATACACCATACCCCTCCTTCCTACTTCCACACCAAGGAAAAATAACTCAATTGGGGATCTAAATGATTCAGTCCATATAAGATCTAAACAACATGAAATCCTACTTATTAAATTTTGTGTACATGTAACATATAGTACTTTTCCTAAGCATTATAATGGTTGACATTCATTTTTTAAAATTAAGAAAATATATTTGCATCGTGTTTTAACACTTTTTGCATAAAGTTAGAGTAGTAAAAGACTACGTTTGGAATGCCAATCCAATATTATTTTCCAAGTGAGTTATTCTATAATTTTTATTTATTTTTAACGATATAGAGAAGTAACCTAGCATTAGAGCATATGCAGAGTCTCAAGCTAATATCACAAATACTCAAAACTTCATGCTTGCATTGAAGAGGCTCTTATTATTCATTAGTCAGCCCTCAAAAGGCAAAAAGCAAAGCTCAATGAATATGATGATATCTTTAAAAGATGCTTTTTCCATGAAATTCCTCACCCAAAAACTTTTGCTCTTTTTGCATGCATTCCGTACGATTCATCATAAATAAGGGTGCGGAATTATCCAACTTTTATTGTTCCCATCCCTCTACCAAGATAGGGTCTTCCCATCCACCACGACTCCAGTCGGAACGGATTCTTATCCGTTAAATTAAATTTTTGACGGCTAAAATTGATTTTAAAATAACAGATATTCTGATTTTCAGAATACCTATTCGCGCTAAGAACACCTGTTCTCAAAGAAAAAAAAATGTTCCGCACATACTGAAAAATACCTGTTCTGCACAGGAGCCGGACTGCTTCCCATCATCCAAATATATTTTTCTACTTGTCCTAAATTATCCGTCCACTTTAACAAATGCATTTTGATGGTAAAATATAAGTAAAAGTCTAATATACACCTCATTAATTTTATTAATCTCATTTAAAGTTTATGTCGTTCTCTCTCATTCCTCTCACACAACCTCCAACATCCTTTTAAATGTGTTGAAAAGTGATAATTTTATTTAACTAAGAATATTCAATGAGGAGTTGGAAGAAGGGTAAATTTGGCATGAATACATACTTTATTTAGAAAGTTGGCAGTTAATTTGGAACAAACAAAAAAGAGAATGTGGACAGTTAATTTAGGACGGATGGAGTATGAAGTAGGGAGGATCTGATACTTATATTCCCTCCGTCCCAAATTATCTGTTAATTTTGACAAATGCACATGTATAAAGGTTTTGATATTTTTTATGGTAAAAATATAAGAAAAAGTGTAAGATATCCATCATTAATTTTATTAATATCATTTAAGATCTATGTCTTTCTCTCTTTCATCTCACACAAAATTCAATTACCTCTTAAATATATGTTGAAAAATAATAATTTTAATTAGTTAAAAGTATTCAATGAGGAGTTGAATTTTTTTTGGTAAACTTGGAAAAATGATCATTAATATATTATTTAAAAAGTTGACGGTTAATTTAGGACAAATAAAAATAAAATGTGGATAGTTCATTTAAAATGGAGGAAGTAACTTATAGCGGAGAAAATTACATAATAAAAGTACATATTGTATTATCTTTAAAAAGTTTTGTGAGAATAAATAAAATATTTACAAAGAAATTTTACCAAAATAAAAATTTAGAAAAAATTTGGCATTTAAAAAAATGTTAGGTTGACCGCCATGCCGACTGTTATAGATCCGCCCCGCTTTTAAGTCGCAAGTCGTTTTGCTTAACAAGATTTGGCCATTTCTGGCAAATAAAGGCTTGCGTAACATGGGGAAATGGAGGTTTTTTTTTTTTTTTTTTGACCTCATCAGAGGAGGTCGACCTCACCAGAGGAGGAGCTTATATAGGGCGGATAGAAGTCTGGCTGAGCGGGTGCTCCATGAGGGAGAGTAGAAGTGTCTCACAATGGAGGAGAATTAGAAGCCCGGCTAGCGGGTGCTCCATGAAGGGTAGTATAAGATCCACACAAGAGACTCAAGAAATGACAATTAAATTATTCCCCTTGTGTGAGCGGGTGTCAAACTCACAATTTCAAAGTTGTGGGCAGGCCATAGCCCCTCTGGGCTATGGACCTTTTGATGGGGAAATGGAGGTTACTTTTATTAGTATTTTCTCTCTTCCTGTATTTTTCCTTCTCATCTTATTATAGCTAACTATTTGCAAATCCAGCACATCTCTTCAAGAAATTAACTATCATACAATTATAATCTTTATATGCTTAGATCATTTCTTCCCACACGATGGAGATGAGAAATTAGCTATACATCACCTAAGAACTTCAACAAGTGAAAAATTGGATTCTTCGGAAGATCTTTTCTTACTTAGATAAAGCTTCCTTGTCATAAAGGCAGGAACGAATCTAGGAATTTGGTGTTTGAGGGCAAAAACTGCATCAGTTGCTACATATAAAAACTGCAAAAAAAAAATATGTTGAGGCAAATTTGATAAAATATTCCGAACTACATATAAAATTACTATATCGAGTAGTATTTTTAAAAATCTCGAGGGGCGACTGCCACCCCTGCCCCCGTCCTCGTTCCTGCATAAAGGGTAAATCCTCTCACCTCCTTTTGACCCTCAGAGCATGTTCAGAATAAAGTCGCTAGTTCGAGTTATTCAGAATTGCACCTTAAGTATGTTATGCTTCAAAAACTTATTCTACAAAATTATAACCGAATTAGTCGGATCAAATACACAGATACAACTGTCACCAAAAAGCTTCCTTGTGTTGTGGAATTAAATTTTAAGTACGTATACGCAACATTAATACTCCAATGCTTCCGGACATTTAAGAGTATAATTCCTTGCTCCATCACGCTACAAAGTATGATCACGAGCAGATACAAATCATTTTCAACTTGCTAGACCAGATATTTGTATATATTGACTTCAACTTCAACTTGCTGGTAAAATAATCCCTTGCTAGAATGGTCGGCACGGAAGCGGGGTTTAGAATCTCAATATTACTGAATACACACCACATTTTTGTTTAAGTAATAACTTAACGGTCAAGTGTTTGATTCGCATATAGTTAAATAAATCAAAGTTGAACCCGGCAACTTAAAAAAAATTTATTTAGAGAATGAGGTAAAATTTGTATAGTACTCTATAATGATAGGATAATTTTGATATGAATGAATCTTATGGTCTAAAATTATCCACATCAATATATAATGAGGAGAGATATATAATAATGTATTGAGATGAACAATTTTGGATCACAAAACGTATATGAATATGTTTCATATAAGAATTTTCCATAATGATGGAGAGAATGAGGTAAACCTAGCTAGGATATGTTAGCAGCACCTGAAATTGAATAGACCCAGATGGGATCTCTGTTGGAATTTGGCTACAATGCCGAACAATGGTTAAATTGGTAAATAAGAATATTTAATGGATTAAAAAAATTATTTTTTTAAAACTTAAAAGCGATTAAAAATATTCTCTTCATCTCAACCGTCAAATGAAATATACGATAATTTTATTACGCAGATACAAAATTGCATATGTTCTACATCATAACCGAATTGTTTATGTTATTGTGTACATGGATGATGACTAATACTATTAGGTTGACCCTCAAGTGATGTGATGGTCTGCAGATGTTGTATGGAGAATAGCATGATTTATATTAGGTCAAATATACATTGAGCAGCCATAATTTTCCTTGTTCGCAGTACCTGATGAAGTTAGATCCAATAATTAAGTTTTATTTTAATATTTTAAGCATTTTTTTTAGAAAAATATTATTTTTCTAAATATAAATGTATTTAATTTCCAAAAATTTGGAAGTGGATGCCACCCAGCTTTTAAATCTGCTACTGACATTGGTCCTTATTTTCAAACCTCTTCAATCAAACATTAGTTCCTACAAAAAATGCATAACAGAAGTTTCAGATTGTCTTGTCTACTATCAGAATGTTGGAATTCGATTCTTATCAAACAAATTAATCAATCTCATCTAGACTTCCGGTTAATAGGCATGCAAGGTCATGAGATTCCTACTAAAGAAAATCCGCAATTTATTACCTCAACTCATCTTTAAAGACAACTCGGTAGAAATCCTTAAGAATATGATTCATTCTTTTAAAAAAATGCATAACAGAAAATGTGTGGGTTTTTATTTAGGGTTTCCATCGAATAATGAAACAGTACGAACTTGTCTAGAAGCTTACCATTACATTATTAAAGTGGTCTAAGATTTTGTGATATGATATGTACAGTGGCGGAGTCAGAAATTTATCTTTGGCAAATTTCTTACTGAAAATTTTTATGGGGCGAAATATAATATTTATAAGGAAATATCACAAAAAATAATTTTTCCCTATAGAAAATTTGTCGTTTCTGAAAATGTTCGGGGGCTGGAAGCTCCGGCATTGCTCATCCATCATAGTAATACGGTTACCTGATACTCAAGAAGAAGATTAAATCAGAAATTAGAAAAAAAAAATATTGAGAAAAAATAGTAGATATATAAGGGAGATTCATTAGTGCCATTTTAAAACATCAGTTAATTCATGAAGTAGCAAAGACAGTTGGTTTCTATGACAATTTCTATGAACAATAATATACGATTACATGTAAGTGATGTCAAGAGAATTTAAAGGGATACAAATTGGCTTTTTCGAATATATATATATATATATATATATATATATATATATATATATATATATATATATATATATATATAAGTGTGACAGGATGAAATATACAACAAATTTTGATGCTATGGGAAAAAAGTGTAAGAAAAAATGAAAAATCACAGAAAGTGTGTTAACTTATAAAATAATAAAAATATAGAACATTTAAGAAAGAATATGAACTAAATTCAAAGATTAACATATCTCAAGACTGGGAAAGTCTGGCATGGGGAGACCCTTGTGGGTACGGCCCCACACTCTTCTCACATAATTTGAGATAGGACCCATCTGTGGAGTAGGTCCCGCAAACCTTCATGTCTCACAGGTACCCACAAGGATCGTCCCATAAGGAATTTTTCCCTCAAGATTTCCAAACCCCTAAGCTTGTTAAAATTTTAACCAAAATTGTTAAGATATAAGTGGTGTCATTCCTATCCTTCATGAACTAAAAAATCTAATTTTAAATCGTAAAGTGATTAAAAATGGGTACAATAAAAAATGTTCACGGGAAGAGTTGTTACAAAAAAAAAAAAAAAAAAGCTAAAACTCTCAAATTTTTTTTTTTGGGTAAAGCCCCACCATAAATCCGCCACTGGATATGTAAGATGACAATGTATGTTTTGCTTTTTTCCTTAAGAAGAAAGACCAAAAAGTCTCCCTATAAAATTGATCAATTTTAAAAGTGGTATTAGTGGTTGACAAGAAGGGATCAATCTTTTAATATGATAAATTATAAAATTTAATAATGGATACCTCACCTTGAAAAGGCGATCCAAACTAATTTTTGGTATAGTTGAATTTAATCTCTAAAGCTCTAATACACTGAACCCGATCATTTAAGAAAAAGTTTGTTGAAACATAATTAATAATCATCCCCTCTTTATGAATGTTATCCTCAAAAGAAAAGAAAAGAAAAAACAAATTCCTTTAGGAATGAAAGGAAAATATACCACTTGTTTAATCCATTAAAAAGTATCCACGAAAACCTTGAAGGAGCTAACATTTTATTTCTATGAAAATCTTTCCAAGTTTGTCAATTTTTTTCCATTTTAACATGCAATTCTTTTATAATTAGCTTCATGGCTACATATTATGAAAGACAGGACTTTTAGGTTTGAGGCGAAAAACTTCACAGTATGTCGAAGTACACATAAAACTGCATAAAACATGTTGGGAAAATTTAATGAAATATTCCAAACTACGTATAAAATTTACTCGATCTACCTCTCGGGGGGCTGACTACCCCCACCAGCCCCTGTCTTCTTCCCTCGTCTCAACTTTTTGGTTACTCATGTAGGTGCCCAAATGTGTTTACCAATTATGACAATAATCCAAACTCGATCAGCGGAGCGCTCGCAGAGTCAGACTAATACTTAAGAGTAGGGTCCGACATGAATGAAAATAATCCAAACTCGATCAATATAGTACCCACAGAGTCATACTCTTGCCTGAGAATAGGGTCTGGCGTGAGGTTTTTTAACATGACACTAACAACTTATTGTGAAAATAAAGGATTAATCTCATCAAAGGGATTCGAACTCTAGTCCCTGACGTGACATTAACAAGTCTACAATTTACCCCAAAGAAGGTTTTCTTTTGCATCAATTGATTTATCGGAAAAATAGCATATTTGGCCCTTTTCGTATTTGCTAATAGGGTCCCATTCATTTAAATTTAACTTTTAAGGTCCATAACGATTTTAAGATTTGCCATTTGAGGACTTCTGTCCAGTTGTATATGTCGGTTTAAATTTGCCCAGTCACGTGCCGTTCACGTGATTTATTTTTCAGGAGTAATTTGGAAGCTTCATTCCATTTCTCTCCCTACAAAAAAAAAAAATCACATGGACTCAATTGTAAAAATTAAAACATTTGGTACCTAATATCATTTGTTTTCTTCAACTTCCCCAAAACATGAAGTCACCACCACCATCATATGAACACAACCATCGCCATCATCTTCTCCACTATACAGCAACCCCATCATCTCTACAATTTCCGGCGACCACTGGGCACACCTACCAACCACCACTGTTGAGCATCCTTCACATTTTTTCTTGAAACATTTGGTTCACAATATTCATTTCAAATGGTGAATTGGTTCAAGAATTTTAACAAGAATTCAAGAAACCCATTTCAACTGGCTCAAGAAAGTTAACAATATTCATTTCAAATGGTTTATTGGCTAATTGGTTCATGAATTTTAACAGAAACACATTTCAAATGGTTCAAGAAAGTTAACAATATTCATTTCAAATGGTTAATTGGCTAATTGATTCAAGAATTTTAACAAGATTCAAGAACCCCATTTCAAATAATTCAAGAAAGTTTACATGATTTATTTCAAATGGCTAATTGGTTCAAGAATTTAACAAGATTCAAGAAACCTATTACAAATGGTTCAAGAAAGTTAACAATATCATTTCAAATGGTTAATTGGTTAATTGGTTCAATTTTTTAACAAGATTCAAGAAACCCATTTCAAATGGTTCAAGAAAGTTACAAGATTCATTTTCAAATGGTTAACAGAAATTGCAAATTCTTTGGTTAATTAGTTTGGATTTTGTTGATTTTCATCTTGAAACTTCATTTGCTTTATATTTGTTTGATGGAGATTTCCCAGGGTGTTGCATCTGTTGGTGGTGGTTATTGGTGGGGAAGAGTGTAGATGATGAATATGGAGAAGTTGGGTTTATAATTTTTTATTTTTTAGTTTAAATTGGGTATTCTTAGTTATTTTGTTTAACAATTGAGTATCCTAGTTTTTCTTGTGAGAAATAGATTGAAATGTAAGAAATACCCTTAAAAATATCTCACATGTGAGGCACATGCCTGTATTGATGGAGAATAGACAGAAATTTGGACGGAAGTCTCCTAATGGCAGATCGTAAAATCAATCTAGACCTTAAAAGTCAAAATAAAATGAAATGGATCCTATCGACAAACTTAAAATATGGAAAGGGCCAAATAGGTCATTTTTCTGTAATTTATCATATAAATCGGGAGTTGATCATCTTCAATATATTAATTTGAATTTTTATTTTTCTACAATTGAATTTAAACTGATAAAGTCATTATCAATGTTAATGTACAGATTCATAGGTTACAACTTGGTACAGTTGATTCAGGACAGTATAATTTAACATAGAAAAAATAGCATTTAATTACTCAAATTAATTTGTAGTCAAAATCAAAATCCAGGGGTTGATTTTACTTTCATTCTTTAATTAGATGGATTAAGAAAATAAAAAAAAAAAGTATTTTTAGATTATTTATTATCTTGGTCGGGAAACAGAGGAGGAGTTGGTGAAAAAGTTAGCTACTTGATTTACTTTTATAAGACCTTAATTTTAACTAATTATAATTTTGGGAGCACGCTAGTATACCTAATCCAGATTTCTTTCTTTCTTTCTTTGATCTCTTTCGTTGCGGCATTTTCTTTCTTTTCGACGTCGACATCTAATATTGTCTCAAACTTCTTTGACAATGATTGTTCAAATAGTAAATAGGTGAAATTGTGATGTGGTCAATGGGTTTTGTAAATGTCAAAAAACCTAAATTCCCGTTCTCATGAATAGATGATTGTTACGTATTTATTTTTTCCCTACAAATTTCACTATTTATTTTAGTTTATAAATTTTTTAATAAAAAAATTAACACATATTAATGTCACAAAAATGGAATAACAAACAGATACAAAAGATTCATACCATTTGTAAATCATTCAAATAATTAAAGGTTCATTCACTAATAAATATAGATTGTGTATATATCCAAGTATTCGTCTTTTTTTTTTTTGGGTAGGAAAGTACTTCATAAAAGATAAAAGTTTACAGAAAGTAAAATACATAAAGAAAGCAAGAAAACTAGACTCAAACAAACGAAAAATTCTGATATAGACCTGGCCTACAAGTGGGGACATAGACTACTTGGTCCACAATCAACCACATCCCCTCTTTTGATTAAAAAAATAATAAAAACGCCTCAAACAATGCACCAAAAGGGGGAATATTTTTATTATTTTAATCAAAACTGTGATGTGGCTGAATGTGAACCAAGTGGTCCATGTCCACTTGGTAGGCCTAGTCCATGACAGAATTGATCCAAACATAACCATTCTCTAACTGGTACTTTTCTAACTTGCTGATTTTTTTTTGGTTGAAATGTTAAATAAATCTTATTTCTCAATTCAATCGAGGGAGAAATAAGAAATGGAAAAATATTTATATTTTGTATTTATCATATTTTATATTATTATTTTTAAGTAAAACAAAGTAGTTTCACCACAAGTTATTTTAATTTAAATTAATATTTTTGGGCTTATTTTAAACTATAAACTTACTCAATAAGTATTAAAAACACACCAACAATTAATAACTTATTTTAAACCGTAAATTATAATTAGATACTTTTAAGTAATAAAAAACCAACCTTAAAAAAAACTCTCAAACATAATGAAAATGCTAGCATGTGTATCTTTTAATATTTTAGTCTCGAATGACGGTTTCAGAAAATAATTACTATTTCGATTGAATTTCTATATTTAACTTACACAAAACTGTTCTTATTATTTCTTCAAAAACTGTTCTTATTAAATTGATTTGTATTTGAAAGTTTTTCATTTATTTTGCAGAATATAAGTTTGTTGTTGTCTGAGAAAATGTAAAAGTTTAAAGGTGTGTTATTTTGAAAAGAGATATTAGCCCTTTTTGCCCTATCACTATTTACGAATTTCCGTTTTTGCCCAAATTGTATTTTGTGATCCCGGTTTGCCCTTGCACTATTTACGAGTGCCGAAAATGCCCAAAATGGGCGGATTCCGGCAATCGGAGTGAGAGATCTCAGGCGGATCTATTTAAGAGCCGTTGGGTCAGGGGTATAATTGTCCTATAATAAAAAACTCCCTACCAAAACACTCATTAAGTCATCTTCTTCCTTCATACCACTATTTTCTTCAATCTAAAAGCTGAACCAGTGCCAAACAAAGTCCCCTTCAAAAATGGCTTCACAAAATAGTTTGTCAATCTCAAGAAGAACGAGTAAATTATGTCGATGCCAACCCCCATTAACGAAATTTATTTCAATACCCATTAAGTAAATTCAAATCTTACCCCGATTCTTTCACATGCAATGAATGGACGACCTGGGTTTTTCTTCGTTGCTGAAATTCGGGAAACTACGGGCATTGGGGGTTGGCATCGACATAATTTACTCGTTCTTCTTGAGATTGATGAACTATTTTGTGAAGCCATTTTTGAAGTGGACTTTGTTTGACACTGGTTCAGCTTTTAGATTGAAGAAAATGGTGGTATGAAGGAAGAAGATGACTTAATGAGTGTTTTGGTAGGGAATTTTTTATTATAGGACAATTATACCCCTGACCCAACGGCTCTTAAATAGATCCGCCTGAGATCTCTCACTCCGATTGCCGGAATCCGCCCATTTTGGGCATTTTCGGCACTCGTAAATAGTGCCAGGGCAAACCGGGATCACAAAATACAATTTGGGAAAAAACGGAAATTCGTAAATAGTGATAGGGCAAAAAGGGCTAATATCTCTTTTGAAAAAGGTATAATTTTTTTTAAGGACAGCATTATTACTAAATGAGTGAGTGTGGAGTTCATTATAAACTTATAATTGCCTTCTTATATTGTCCTATAGTTTCTTAAATTTTTATGTTTATAAATTAATGAAGGATCAAAATAAGTCTAATCATAATTACAAGCTCAATATCCATTAAAAAGAGAGAGAGAAAAATAATACAAGTTCAATGAAACATTTGGACCATTAGATTGACTTGATGAACTATGATTTTGGACTATAATTTTTTCACTTCACATAGTTTTCTTTATTATTTTTTATTTTATTTTGTAGTACATGAGTTCAACATTCAATTACTTTATTACAAAAGGAATCGGATTTCATTTTGTTGTTGAGAGTTCAACTAATCTCTATAAACATCACCCCATGACAATTTTCTTTTCACTTTGTGAAGCATACATATATATATATATATAATAATAAAAAAATTATTCAGAAAAATAGATATGAAGAGGCGTTTTATGTATTCTACCCCGACATAGAAAAATGATTGTCCATTTGTTTGACTTCTGTATTCTTATGGAAAAATATCCCATATTACTTAGTGTACACACTTCTTGAGGCTTGAGCAATATTTTCACTAATATAGTATTTTTTACAGTTTGAATTTTGAGTTAAACTTAAATCCAGTTTTACAACATGCATGGTATTAGATGTGTTTAATGTTGGGTTACCTATAGACATCCAATCCTGCAAACTTCGCATTTAGATCTTCAACTCTAAATGCGAGAAGGTGTATTAAAATATCTCACATTAACCAATTAATGTTCAAATTTCTCCCTTGAAATTCTAAGATTGTGTTAGTCCCAAATTCAATTTTCAACATCTTTATTTACTTTAAATCCTATTATTAAATTCAACTTACCAAATCTAATACTATCAAGTTTGTTAGTTCTTACAACATTTTTAATTGAACACAATTTCACTTGATCATGTTCACAATATACCAAATCATAGTATCTTTTATACAATATACGTATAAACTTATGTTCATGATTCAAGAATGGATATTTTGTAGCTAGTTGACATTGTTTGAGATTACAAAATATATATGTCTCTCATTAAGATAAAGTTTGATTCCTAACTTTTATATACAATTATTTGATGGTCAACCAAACAAACATTATTTCCTAATTCCTTATCAATTTTATAAAAACCTCCATCTAATCCTACACAACCAAACATTTTTTTTCCCAAAATCCGGAGGTCTATACAATATTTAATTTCCTTCTCTTCACAACAACAACAAAAACAATGTTTCGATCTCAAGTAATTAAGATCAATTACATGAACAAGTGAAAGAGTAAGTGTAGTCATTAGTCAAGAATGCCGTAGTCCAATGGGGCAAGTCTCTACCGGTGACCAAAAGGTCCCGGGTTCGACACCCTCCCCTACGTGGGACAATAAAAATTCCACTCCTCTAGTGAGGGAGAATTTAAGTTTGCTGACAAAAAAAGAAAAAAAAGAAAAAGAAAAGTGTAGTCATTAAAATGAATCATAATACATTCTTTCTATTTATTATTTCAAATATAATAAAGTCATATCACCATTTATTACTTCGGTCACAAATTTTGGCTTCTCTCTATCCCTTACAACCTTATTTGTCCATCCTTAATTATTCTAACATAGACCAGTCGTTCTTATTTTTATGTGTCCAAATCAACGCAAACACTTTTTTCCTTATCATTTTGGGTGAAAATCCTCTGTCCCCATCCCTTTCTCCAACCAATCAGAATTTACTATATAAACATTTTTTCCAATTATATAACACATGGTGAATTGTGATTGGCTGGGGACAGAGAATTTTTTTGCCATCATTTTCAACAAAAGCCACTACTGTTTTTTCTTAAATGTCAATTTTCACCCTATCATATCCAAGATTTACTTTTTTTCTTGAATAAAGAATAAAATAAAAGAAAAAAGAAAAAGAAAAGGGTAGCAGGAAGTCTGGTCTTGGAAATAGCCTTCCCAGTACTATATATTGATATTCTACTACATGTTTAAGGTTAGGTCGAAGAAAGGAAAAGCCATTGCATGAAATTGTCAATGGTAAATTAGATAAAGAAACAAGGACGAAGTAGTCATTTCAAATAGCAATGAATGAGATGATCGGACAAGGAAGCTCAAAGCGGTAGCCTTCGACCTTCATACGGAGTTTTCCCCCATCAAAAGTCTTCCTTACCTTAGTTTCGCCGAATGGCCGAAGAAACGGTTTTAGAGAGAGAAACAAAGAAGATAATATCGTCAAGACCGCTTAGCTTTATCTGAATTTTTATTTATTTTTCTCCTTCTAGATCATAAAAGACTGAGAAGTTGAGAGGTGGAATTTAAATTGGCCTTTGTCTTCTATCCTCTTCTTCAACATCTAGCTCTTTAATTTTGAAAAAAAAATCACTCTCTCTCTAAAAATTAAAAATCAAGCTAGCTAGAGCTAAGCCCTCTTTTTTTTATTTTTTTTTTCTCATATCTCTTGTCTATATATATACCATTTTTTTTTTTTTTTTGGGATGAGGAAAATATCATCATTATCATATATGATTTTTGGTAGTAGTAAAGTGGAAGAAGAAGAAAGAAAAAAGAAGGGTTAGTATTATTTATGGGTTTTGCAAGAAAACTTGTGACTTCATCCTCATCATCAGAACAAGAAGTAGAAAGCAAGCTAATTTTTAATTCTACTACTCCTCCTTTCATGTCTAATTCCAACAACAAAAGCAATATGATGAATCATAGTAGTAGTACTACTACTACTACTGCTCTACCACCACCACCTTTACCGCCGCCGCAGATGATGCATCAGATTAATCAGCATCATCTTCATTATCAGCAAAATAATACTAGTAATCAGATTTCTTTTGGGCCTTTGATGCAATCATCTTCATCTTCAGCTATTCCTGGTGCCAACTTCATGTAATTAATTAACACTTTTTTTATAATTATATATTTTTTCATGTAGCCGATCTGAATTACTTGAAATTAAGACTTTGTTGTTATTGTTGACGTTGAACAGGAGCAAAGATGGTGGAGGAGCTTATGACTTGGGTGAGTTAGATCAAGCTCTTTTCCTTTACCTTGATGGTCAAGAAGCCCAAGCAATCCAAGATCAAAGACGTGAGCTCAATTTCTCTCTTAATCTATATCAGATTCTCTTGGGATTTTTGTTTTTTGGGGGTTCATGAGAAAGTTGTGTTCTTCATCTTTATTTCAGACAAAAGTACTTTCTTTGACCAGATCCTTATTCACCAGCTGATAAAATTCATTTTCAAAAATATTTCTACCTCCATTTCATAAATATAAAATTTTCATTAAATGCGAAAATTAAGAAAGTAAAAATTAAAATATTTTTTTACTCTCTTAAATAAAATTAATAATATACAAGTCATATTTAAGATAATAATATTTGTATATTTTAACTAACAAAATATTTTATTTTTTTAATTTTCGCAAATGAAATGGAGGGAGTATTGTTTTTTTTTTTTTTTGTAGTACCTTTTGATCTTAAATGATTCTTGTTTTCTAAACCTTCTTCTGCAGTTTCTGTTTTGTACTGAAAAAGGATACCCATCATCAAAAAATAAAATCTTTCCTTTTATCTGATTTGTAGCAGAGAACTGAAACGCATGACCGATTCAGACACTCCCTATTGAGTCTGACTTGTTTTGTCTGGGTTGAAACTCAAACTCAGACGCAAACCAATTTTGCATTGAGTTTGGAAATAAAACCTGAAGTATTAAATTATTTAGAATTGAGACTATTGAAACTGATACCAAAATTTTAAACTCAAACCAAATTCAATCACACCCATTATTTATATAACTCTTTCCTTAATAATTCATTTTCATGATGGCTGGGAAATTTAAAATAATTAAAATTATGATGTTTTGTGCAGAGAATTCTGGGATGAGACCTCCAACTTTGAACATTTTCCCTTCTCAGCCCATGCATGCGGATCTATCCTCAGCAAATAATAAGGTAAACAATCAACAAAACCGTTAAAGATTATTCATTTTCTTGTTTTGTTAATTTTGTTTTGTTTAATGTTGTTGTTTAGGGTCAGGTAAGTACTGGATTAGTTTCCAATTCGCCATCTACCAGTGGATCCAAGAGATCATCTGAGCCGTCTAATTCCAACCCAATAAATGATGTTGCTTCTGGATCAACTCATCAACAACCCTCCAAAGCTGTTAAGGTATATATAAGAATAATGACAGGCAACAAAAGCTAATGATTAGTTAGTTTCTTGCAGACTTAGATTTTCTCTTCTTCTCTAATTATTATTATAATAATTACTCTCTTCCTCCCTTATTTTTAGTCGTTTAGGACCTATGATGATAATTAAGAAAGAAAAAAGTAAGGTAATTTATCAGTGCAAATATCAATATTACTCTCATAAATAGAACGTGTATACCACGAATTCTATTTAAGAAAATAATATTGATATTTTGATTAACAAATTACCTTAGTTTTTTACTACCTCCCTTCCTTAATATAAGACTTTCATTATATGTTGCGAAAATTAAGAAAGAAAAAATTAAAATGTTTTTAATCAAAATATATCCTCATTACTCTCTTAAATAAAATTAGGGATATACAAGTCATATTTAAGAGAATGATATTTGTATTTTAACTAAGATAGTATCTTGTTTTTTTGCTTCCTTAATTTTCGTAACATATAATGAAAGTCTTATATTAAGGAATGGAGGGTGTATTTTTTTAATTTTCGCTACATGTCCTAAATGACTTATATTATACAATGAATGTAGTATTATTATAAATATTATTATTTTAATGGGTTGATCTGATTCCTGTTGTTTTCACGGTTATGGCAGCGTGAGGGAAATCGAAAAGGTCCAACTTCAAGTTCTGATCAGCAAGTAGAAGGACCAAAAACACCAGACCCTAAGGTTGGTATTATTACTATTTTATGCTTCTATTTTTTTCCTGGAAAAAAAGGTACTATTTCTTCTATACCTATTTCTATGAAATCTGAATTAATTTCACTTGTACACAACAGATACTGAGAAGGCTTGCTCAGAATAGAGAAGCAGCTAGGAAAAGCAGGCTCAGGAAAAAGGTCTAATCTTTAATTTTAGTGTGTACATTTTTCAGATAAATTGTTATAAGCAAATTAAATGAACATTTTTTTTTTCAGTACCACTAATCATGGGTTCTGTTTGATCTTGTTTAACAGGCCTATGTTCAGCAGCTAGAATCTAGTAGGATCAAGCTTACTCAATTAGAGCAAGAACTTCAGAGGGCAAGGGCTCAAGTAACATTCTCAATAAATTCCCTTTGTCTAACTAAAAGAAGGATGAAAATCGTCTGTACCTGTGTATTTTTCATTCGTGTGTTTAACCACTCAGAATTTTTCATGTGTATATTTCTTTTAATTATATATACACATGGTAAATTGTAAATGATTGGATACTGCAGTACAGATAATTATTTGCCCTAAAAAAAATAGAATTTTCCCAGAATTTCCCCCCTTATTGTTTTCTAACTCTCTTTGGACTTGTATTTTTAGGGAGTTTATTATGGTGGAAGTGCCCTTTTAGGTGGTGACCAAGGCATGACTGTTCCAATGTCCAATATAAGTTCAGGTAATTCATTTCCAATATTAATACTCAAGCTCCATCCAAAATTGAATATTCTCGTTTTCTTATTTATTTTATTTAAAAAATAGATATTCAATTCCGAACAGAATACAATTAACACTTTATAATATTGTGCTTTGATTTTCAGATGCGGCGGTGTTTGACATGGAGTACGCAAGATGGCTAGAAGAGCATCATCGTCTAATGTGCGAGCTTAGAAATGCAGTGCAGGAGCATTTGCCGGAGAACGAGCTCCGGCTATTCGTCGAAAACAGCTTGGCTCATTTCGATGAAGTGATGAATCTGAAAAGCATGATAGCTAAGTCTGATGTTTTTCATCTTGTTTCTGGTATGTGGAAGACTCCGGCCGAGCGTTGCTTCATGTGGATGGGAGGTTTTCGCCCCTCCGAACTCATCAAGGTTAAAATTAAAAAAAAACCTCCTCTTCAAAACTTATACATTTTGAGCCGAAATATATTCTAGTAGATATTTTTAAGAAACTAAGGGGGGAGCGGGATGTAAAAAAAAATACTCCCTTCATTCCTAAATGTAAGACTTTCATTATACATTGCGAAAATTAAGTAAACAAAAATTAAGATATTTTTATAATTAAAATATCAATATTACTCTCTTAAATATAACTTGTATACCACTAATTTTATTTAAGAGAGCAATATTGATATTTTAATTACAAAAATATCTTAATTTTTGTTTCTTTAGCTTTCACAACATGTAATGGAAGTCCTATATTTAGGAATAGAGGTAGTATTATCTATCTTATAAAAAATTTGGCGTTTTAGAAAATGTTGACAAACGAATGTCACTCTGACCCATTTAGGTCCGCCATTGTCGGGTCCATTGAAGAACATAAAGAATATAGACAGGCACTAGGAATTAAATAAACAATCTGGCATGAAAATGACAAGATATATAAAACATATAAGAGTTAAAGCTTTTGACATCATGCAAACCCTAGTAAGAATATATGCTTTCCATTTTCTACTCTTTTTATTTTATTTTTTGAAATGTTTGTTTTATACATTCTTGAATAGATGTCATCAACCAGACATGTTTTATGAGACCAGAGAGAAGAAGAAAAAGGTTGTAATAATAATGGTGATGAGATATCATAGAATTGGGATGAATTGACGAGGTATGGGAGGAACATGTTATAAGTGCATGTTTGCTAAAGAACATCTCATAATGGGATGACGAAAAAGATGATCGTAATTTTTTCTATAGTAAGGTCTTGTTAGGTATTATTCCCAACTAAGCCATAAAGCAATCTCTGTTACTAACAATTTTTAGTCTCCCATCTCCCTTTCGTGATCGTAGAGGGAAAAAAAAAATATAATACGATAGAAATGATACTTGCACGTCTCTTTTTAATTTAATTCACTACCCTTTTTCGCGCTCTCTAATTTCTTTAAATTTTTTGGATCGTTTATTTGAAGGTTATAATGGGTCACATTGAGCCATTATCGGAGCACCAAATCTTGGGCATATGCGGGTTACAACAGTCCACCCATGAAGCTGAGGAAGCACTCTCTCAAGGTCTCGAGGCTCTGAACCATTCCCTTTCGGAGACTATTGCTTCTGATTCCCTAAGCTTCCCTTCTAACATGGCTAATTACATGGGCCAGATGGCTCTTTCCATGAATAAGCTCTCCACTCTTGAAGGCTTTGTTCGTCAGGTACGTCCGCACACATGAGATTATTTAAATTTTACTCGGAAAAAAATAATCGCGTAGGTAGTATATATACGTGGCTAAATTGCATGCATATGATGTTAGAAATGTTAAGGTGGGGTCATTAATATATATGGTGATCATGCTTGGGTTGCGAGACCTACTCCAACTAACAGATGAACAACTCTTTATATTTCCAAGTAATGTTTATACTAATTCAGCAAAAAAAAAAAAAAGTAATGTTTATACTAATAATATGTAATCTGTTATAGGTTTAATACTAATATAAACTTGATAGTTCTGATATAGAACATGTCAACTGTATCATTTATTTTAAAACTGATCATATCACTAAATAATAAGGAGAGAGACAATTATATAATAACATAAATAATTTTAAATCACAATGTTCATGTGGACCTAATACGTATTAGAATTATCCATATAAACTACAGAAATCACAAGGTCCTTAGCCCAGTGGGGTGATGTCCTGCTCACGACCTTGAGGTCGTTGGTTCGATACCCTCCCCGCGCAGGGGGTATGTTTTAAATTGTCTCCCTTTATAGGGTTATCTCTTCCTCCTCTTATGAGGTGCTACTCTCTCCCCTCTTGGAGTGTACGTCCAGTTGGGCTTCAAAAAAAAATATACAGAAAATCCTAGGTTAACATTAATTGTGAGAGTGGTTTTGGTCACAAAGGCTTCTCCACCGTTGGATTTGAGCAAGATTAGATGTAGGGTCGTTTCTGTATAGGAGTGGGCCCAAACATTGTGTAGCCAATGGGCCCATTTTTCTTTTTCACATGGGTGTTTGGTAAATACTGGATCAAACACCCAGCTGTCCATACTTTGCCGTGGAAATTAGTATCAGACTAAAAATAATGCAAGGAAGCATTAGAAGACCTTAAGAAAAAGAAAAAGAAAAAAAACCGAGGATAATAAAGAAGAAAAAATGTTCTACAATCAGGGAAGGAAAATTGGTCTAAATATCAAGAAAATTCAAAACTATAAAGATCATAATGGTCCAAATAGATAATTTGCTGAATTTTAGTAAGGGAAAACTGCTATGTGGCTCAAAGATATCGGTTATAATTGACTAAAAATGATAGTAAAATTGTCAAACTATAAATTAAATATTATTGTCCTTCTGTTTTTTTATAAGATTTCACGATATTTTTACAATTTTATCTCTGAATTTAATTAATTAATTAATTATAATTGAGTTGCCTATTATTACCTTTTTAGTAAATGCACAAATTAATATGAATTTAGCGGGGAGTACAGGTTGGGTGGAGGGGGGAATTGGGTTTCAACGCTCACATAAATTTTTGTTAGTACGTGTTAATACTAATTGTCTAGTCAATTTGACCAGATGGTTAAATTTTGAAAACTTGTCTTTTACAACTAAGCTTGGTAGTTGTTCTAAATAGCTGTTATTAAACAACTCTAAACTTATTTCCCAATTGTAATATTAAATAATATCTGACAAAATTATATGAATACGGTACTTATAAAAACTCCGATTAACTAACATGGAACCAAATTGGGAGGAGAGAAGGTTAAGCATAACATAGTAAAATACATCCTTTTTTTTTTTTTTGCTGAATAAATTTAGTTTCCATTAATCACAAATAGCCGAAGTCATTACAATCAAAGGAAAATCTGAAAATACAGAAAGTAAAAGTTATACAATGATTTAAAAAATCACGATAACAGACAAAAGACACACCCAAGAAAACTTGAATGGTTAGGAAAAACAACTAAAAAAATTAGCCAACTAAACAAATACATAATCTTCTCCTTCAAAGCATCTTCATCGCAATCCTTGATCCACAGGGATAGGAGAATATCACTTTCAACATCTTCATCTTCCTTATAGAGATACTTTGCCCATACAAAGATGATGTCATTTTGTAACCGTTTGTTCTGGGACTTGATATAATTTGGGATATTTCACTAAATTTCTCTCTTGTACTCTCATAGGGAATTGAAGGAAAAAAAACATAATGAGAACAACTTCAATTTAGGGAAGAAAATGAAAATCCCTCTTGATACCACTTAAAAAATTTATTCTATAGATGGTTTTCTTATGAAAAAAAAATTATGTCTTGAAATACTGTCTTATTTTCTATCCTATTAGTATATAATGACTACATGTTTATTTTTTCATGAGAGTTTTACCATTTGTTTAGGTTATAAATTTTTTTAAATTAAAAAATTAACACATTACAACTTATTAATGAGATTGAATATCATTACCTAGCAGTAATTCAATTTTGTTCCCAATCCCTCTTGTTCATGATTGTATTGTAGAAATTGACTATCTACACCTACTACATTAACCTTTAAATTTTTTACTTTTACCATGACATTTTATGGGTTATTGAAGAAGCATGTTTCTTGTTCAATGTCAAAAACTACACAGTAGAACAAGAGAAAATTGTTTAAAATTGAAACCGTGCTCAATCTTCTAGATGGGGGTGGTCAAAAGATAAACTCTAGTGGGAAACTTATTTGAAGAAATTAGAAAAAAGGGATTAAATATATGAATTAATTAAAGCATAGTCAAAAGAATTATCAGATATAAGTCAGAAATATTCTACTAGTATAACCACTCATATCAATGTTAAAGAATTTCCCATTATTACCATACCAACCCCAAAAGATGCCTTCAACTTCAATTCTTTGATTTCTAGTTTCCTTCTCCAAAGTCAACATTCATGCATATACTAAATTTTAATCCCCTCAATTCTTTAATACAAGATTTTTAAGAGCAAAAATTTCAAAAAAGTAAAAGATAAGATATTTTTTAGTCAAAATATCAATATTACTCTCTTAAATAGAATTGGTAGTATACTAGTCATATTAAGAGAGTAATATTAATATTTAGGTTAAAATACCTTATTTTTTACTTTATTAATTTTCGCTAAATATTCTAAAAGTCTTATATTAAGAAAAGAATGTTGTAACATTTTTATTCTTCTTTTAATTTGACAATGTAACAGAAAAATAAAGAAATAAATATCATGATATTTTTGTGTGATAAATTACTTACAGGCTGATAATCTGAGACAACAAACCATTCACCGGCTTCATCAAATCCTCACCACCCGTCAAGCCGCCCGATGTTATCTGGCGATCGCCGAGTATTTCCATCGCCTCCGCGCTCTCAGCTCTCTTTGGTTGGCCCGACCTAGGCCGGAATAAGGAGAAAAAAGAAAAGAATTTCGAGAACGAAAAAACCCTAGTCATGATTTCCCAGGTCCATCTTATCATAAAAATATTTGTAGTCTTTAACTTTATGTACTCCCTTTTCAATTTCCATAGAGAAGAGATGTATAGATCATAGACAAGAAGTTATAACTAGTAGTTCAACTTTTTAAATTTTGTCTCATTTCTTCTTTTCTTTCTCTCAATTTTCTTTTTGGGATCAAGAAGATAAAAGGGGCTTTATGGTAATTTTATTAGCAGCCATAGAGATATCTCTGACTGAGAAAAAAGGGATCAAACTGGATTTGGAAGAAGAATGAGAAAAGACAAAGAAAGAGAGCCAATATTATTATTTTAGTTTATTTTTTTAAAAAAAAACTAGACCATTTATAAGTATGGTCTAGTTTATTACAATTATAATTATAAGACCTCACAGGAGGAGAAGTAGAAGACCCCGAGAGGGGAGAAGTAGATGACCTCGTTGAGCGGATGTCGTAGAAGTCCCGCTGAGCGGGTGCCCCGTGAGGAGAAGTAGAAGTCCCGTTGAGCGGGTGTCGTAGAAGTCCCGTTGAGCGGGTGCCCCGTGAGGGGTGTATAAGACCTCACACAAGGGAACCCAAATAAATGACAATTAAATCATTCCCCTTGTGTGAGGGAGGTATCGAACCTGGACCTCTCGGTCACAGGCAGTGGATGTTACCCACTGGGCTACCATGCCTTCAATAGGAGAGCCAATATTATGTTTAGCTGCATGCACAATATTATTTAGATGAAAATATATTTTCTGGTTTTGGACTTCCGGTGTTCGGGTCGTATGGACTGACTAATCCGAATTAAGTACTAAAGAATCTTTATTTTCAGGACTCGAACATGAGGATGAGAATATATTTAACATTTATTATATGCAACCGAAGAAGTATAGTTATAGCTTTTTATTTTCCAGAAATCTTCTCTCATTAGACATTTTGTATTCATCAGTAGTTTTATTGTTCCGTTTTTGAGGACCTTGTAAGAAGATAACTTTCTCTTGAAAAAACCTACATGGTTCTTACCATCTTATCTTTTTATAATTTTTTTGTTTTGTTTATTTTTTACCGATTTCTATATATTAGTTGTCGACTAGTACAGTTAGGATAAAAACATTTTGAATGTCTGGTTGCAACATACAGTAATTATTGCTTCCTGTACTAATGACCATTTTAGAATGTGATTAAGGTTAATTCCTGGTTTTATTTTGGGATAAGGTGCATTTGCAAAAATTGCAGGACGAAAATTACTCTTCTTTTTAAGTTTCTTAGTTAGTATCCTTAACAACAAAATGATAAATTTACAGTTACTGAAAAAACGTGTATGTTAATTGACTATCGAAAGGGACTGTAAACGTTACCAATGAAAGATTTGTCGTTAGTTTGATAGAAGGTTTTGTTCACATGAGGGAGATTACTTTTCTTTTTTAGTTTTTCTTAGTTAGTAGCTTAACGACAAAATGACAGAGGTACAATTAATGAAAAAAACGTATATTTTAATTGAATACTCAGTTAGTCAGAAATGTTATATGAAAGATTTTTTATTTAGTTTGACGGAAGTTGTGTTCACACAAGAAAAAGTAACGGAAGAAATGTTTTCCTTCTTGACGGTTTTTTTTTTCTTTCAAATACTATGGTTAATTTTTTTTGCATCTTTAATTTCTTTGGCTAAAATTGCAAAAAAAAAAAAAAAAAAAAAAAGTCTTTAATTATACTAGCGAAACAAAGAGATATCACAAGGAAAAAATGATTAGCTAAAATATTTCTTTTGTTGTTTCATTAGTTTTTTAGGTCATGAATTAGTTAAAATGTTACTAGTAGTATAGATAAATCAATGAATACAAAAAATTATTCTATGATGTGGTTGGTAGTTGGTAGGGCTACTCTCAATATATAATAAGACAAAAAACACACAAACACATAATATATGAGAATAGTTTCACACTCAAATGCTTTTATGAATTCTCGTGAGTATTTGGTCTTTGTTCGATTTTGGAGAGTACGAAGATAAAATCGTAAGTACAAATTTGTTTGTTAGGAGAGTACTACGAGTCCACATGTCACTCAAAACTTTCACCATTTTAACCATAACCAAAATAAAGCATCATCCTCGGTGGAAATTCATACTAATTAACACGTGTGGGTTTAAATTAATTATTCAATCTTTATTTGGTGATCTCACGGTATTCAGATATTTAATCTGATTATTAGGATGAGCTTTAATAGATACAGTATTGTAGTATGTGGGTGAGAAATAATGCAAATTTGTAACATAAATCACATATCACAATACGTCTCGAATCTTACCCTTGATAAATCGCAATTGAAAATTTTATTGAGAAAGGGAAAAGTTTCAAAGCTAGTAATAAATGTGAATTAGGGATTTGTGCAAGACAAATTTGATAATGCTAAATAAAACTGTTCTCTTAATGACTCAAACTCGTAACCTATGATGAGCAAGCCTTCAGGAATTTGGGGTGAAAATCGTCTGTACCTGTATATGTTCCTATTTCTGTGCCTAACTAATCAGATTTTATTATGTGATTATTTTTTTAATTATATATACACATGATGAATTGTGATTGGTTGAACACAGAAATAGGTATATAGACGGATATAAAGGATTATTTGCCAGGAATTTGAAGTGAATTCAGTAAGCCCGCTAGTTCCAGAAGATATAGGTCCATCTAATAGCTAACATGGGAAACGGACAATCTTCTGGCCCAATAACATCAATTACAAGAAAGCCTTTGGGCCGGTCATCGGGTGGCCCACCTGAGAATGAAACGACACCGTCCCGCCGCAAAGTCACTACTCTCTGGCGTTTTTAAGGAAGGAGACGATACAATGTTTCTTGGGATTTGGTCGTGCAATAAAACGTCACCGTCTTTAAAGACAGTATGTACCACAACTTCTTCTCGTTGGATGTTAACTTTACGTGAGGAGATGTTCTCTAATAATGTCTCCGGTATAATTTAGAATTAAATACTTGGTCAACTCACAATAACATTTTTTCTCTAATTCACTATATAATTTGCCTTGAGAAAAGGAAATTGCATTGGAGAAATGATATATCTTTAGCTTAAAAAAGTTCATCCTCCAATACTTTTTTTAGTACACTAAAGAGATAATTACACGTAGAGAAAAATAATAAATTTAAACTTAAAAATTTGCGTTTGCCCAATGATATATTTTTACATGTGTAATTATATTATTAGTATATTAAACAATGTACAAAAGGATGTACTGGAATATTCGAAGTCAGAAATATCGAGTCAGTTAAGATTTTGATGCATAAAAACCTCATAACCGTCCTAACACTTTTGGGCTGCTGGATCGAATAATCTGACAGATGTCAAGCAGAATAGCTATTTCAAAGGGTTATAAAGTTTTTTGGGCATCATAATCTTAACCAACTCGCAAAAATAACTACACGAGAATGCACTACAAAATAAATAAGAATATTTATATTTATAACATCATTGTAGCATCAGTCGTATTAACAAGTTGGTGATTGCAATTTTTATAATTTTCTCTTCGTTTTCGATTGATTTTGTTCTTCGTTTTCAGATATAGAGATTACTTCTATGAAGACATTAGACGAGAGTACAACTATATAGCTTTCTAGTTTTCAAACAATTTCTCACAAGACATTTCATACTAAGGAGTAGTTTTCCTTGTTCCTTTCTTGAGGACCTTATAAGAAGATAATTTTCATTTGATTATTATTATTTTTTTGTTCTTAGCTCTTATCTTTCATGTAATTTATTTTATTTTGTTTATTTAAATTTCAATGTCCGAATATTATTAGTCTGAATAATTCGGTTGAATCTGAAAAATACTTTTGCAGGCATGATAAGAACTTCTATAAACATATTACAGTTATCGTTCTATGTACTAATAAATGTTTAAATGACATTTTTAATGTAGAATCCTTATTTCATCTTGGGATTATGTTTATTTGTAAAATTGCACGAGAGAAATTATTTTTCTTTTCTTTTTTGTTTATGTTCCTAAGTTACTAACTCAACGATAAAAGTGACAGATACAACTATTGAAAATGTCGCGAAAGTGCGTGTGAAAGAAATAAGATTTGTGTACTAGATTGATTGGAGATTATGTTCAGATGAGAAAAAGTAACAAAAGAAATTTGTTTTGATACTTCCCTACGAGCTTTCTTTTTCTTTTTTTGTTTGGTTTCAAATACTAAGGTTAATATTTTTATTTATGGTCAAACATAATTATAGTCAAATATTATGTTGTTCAAAAAAATATTATGCAAAGGAATAATCAAATTATTTTAATTGCACATAGAAAAATGAATTTTATCTTTGTTTTCATAATGGAAAGTTATGTGCACAACTTTTTTTAATACTTTTAGAATTTGTATTATTCTGACTCTTTTGAATGTTCACTTTTCGGTTGAAGTGAACAATTAATTAATAGGAAAATCGATATTCAAATTAGAAAAGGAAAAAGTCAAAAAGAAAAATCAAAAAGAAAAGGAAAAAGTAATAATTAAGATTTAATTTCATTGGAAAAAGGAAGCGTGTGTAGTGTGTGTTTAAGTATTAATTTCAGAAAAATCAATATTGATATTAATTCATTGTTTAAAATTTTACATGTTTATTATGGAGAAAGTTAACATTTTTTCGTTTATAACAAAATCAAATTTGAACAGATATGCTAATTTTCACGGTAACTTCTTAAACAAGGAATGTAGATCATATCAATATTGATATTTTGGAAACTAAGAGAGGTGTATTCAATCCATATTTTAAAATATTTTAACTGATTTTAAAAATTCTATGTATTTTGCTGAAGAAAATAATATCATTAATAGATTCTATATTTTTCTGATATATGGATTGACTTTACTATGCAGATTCTTATAGATTATATCATATTCATTTATCAGGATTTCTTTTGATTTATAAAGTCTATAAATTATTGGAACAACATCCTAAAATAAAGAAAACAATATATTCAGTTGTGTATTATATAGATCCAGTGGTGTTAAATTTTCAAAGCACACTTATGTTTATCAATCATTTTTTATTTTTGGAATAAAATTAGTTTTTTAAAATTTCAAAAAAGTTTGTAGTGGATATTTGAATTTCTGGAGATCAAGTAACTGCTGCCATTTTTATTTATTTTTCAAGGTTTGTACAATTTATTTACGAGAGTTTTTTCTCTTTGACTTAATTAAGATATATTTTTTCTCTTTTTTTCCTCTTCAATCTTCTCTTTCAGAAAAATGAAATAAATGTTTGGAAAACATAAATTTATGGTTAGCTATGGAGCAAATTATTTGATTACTTTAATTTTTGTCTGAAGAAAACCAGAAAGAAATTGTTTGGACATTATGACAATATATTTTTTTTGGAGAATAAAGATTATGTATTGAGTTTTCTAATGATGTGAAATTTTTCTTCATATTTTTTGAGTTTGGACATTTAAATTTTACTTTAAAAGAATTGGATCACTACAAAATTTGTAATCTCAGATAAAATATTAAATACTTTTAATTTTAATATTTATGAGAGAAACTCGAAATCTTGAGGAAAATGAAGATATTTCTCAATACACATTTATGCCTAGAAAATCCATCAAAATCTTTCATTTAATGAAATTTATAAGAATCTGTAGAGTTTTGAATACCAACATATTTCAAAAGATAATTTAAAACATGAATTGAATACCCCTAGATTTTGGTGGACTTTTTAAAATATGGATTGAATACCTCAAGATTTTAATGGTTTTTTAAAAATATAAATTGAATACCTATAGAGTTTTAGAGTCAATAAAAATCCTATATAATCTAGATTGAATGCACCCTCCTAATATTAAGCACGGACTACGCACAACATATTGTTTTCAATATAATTAGGTCTTCAATATTATTGTTTCCTTCCAAACTTGGTATCAACATATTCTTCATCTAATAAATAACTAACAGTATTGAAAAATGTTGATGAGAAGCTTCGACAAAATGATATTCCCTTTGAATTAATGTGCAATTTGCAATCATGAATCGTTCGGGAAATCGATGTTCTAATCAATTAAGAATCTAGATGAGATTATTAAATTGTCGCAAACCTACAATTTCATACTATAAGTTTTGTGAATAAAGAACGTATATAAGTTAGAATGAACACTACATTTGTAATTATCTAAGTATAACTTAAAATATTATGTATTTGATAACAAACATATTCGCCTTGAAAAATTAGAGAAACATTATGACTATTGTTTGAAAATTAGAGAAACATTAGGTATTTATGATTTTCCCCCTACCACGAGCTTTAAATAAGTCAATTGGAATTGACTATGTATCAATGGAATCTCATCATCCATACATAACGAATTGGTGTGATTCATATCATAATATATGAACAGTAAGAACTAGCATTCTTATTGAGACTAGAACTCATAGGGTAGAAAATAGATTTATGGATGGAATCAAATATGTAGTATTTACGGACAAAAGTATTCAGTTATTGGGGGAAAATCAATATACTGCTAATGTCGAATCGGGATCAACTAGGACAGAAATAAAGCGTTAGGTCAAACTTTTCTTTGGTGTCAAGGTAATAGCTATGAATAGTCATCGACTTCCGGGAAAGGGTAGAAGAATGGGACCAAGAAAATAACACAAATGCACAAGAAAAACTATAATCAAACATCCACCATACACAAAAATCATTATACTCAGGAGTTGATAATACAATTCACAAAAGGCACAAAGAAAGAGAGAGTACACACAAATTAGAAAGAAAATTTTATTTTGAAGACTTAATTATGTTGAGAAAAAATGTGTCGTGCGTCATTCGTGCTTAGTATCGGTTTTCAAAATATCTATATTAATGTTATCTACATCTATTGTTTCATAAGTTACGGAAAAAATTTGCATAACTGATCAAATTCGATTTTGTTTGTTCATATATATATCCAATGACTACATCGAATCTGGAAGCGGAATACAAAAGTGCTTGGCCCTTTTGGGGGCATTGATACAATTTGGGGCTTAGGTCAAGCTGAGGAACTAGTTCGTACAACAACAACAGCATTGCTTATGGCACAAGAGATGACAGTTTCATGGCTAGGGAAGCATATGGAATAATCAACGACAACAATGATGGGAAACTTCATCGTACGATGGAAGGAACGATAACCATGAAGCGCCTGTAGGAAATTTATATGGTAATGGCTCATTGTATAATAATCCTACATGGCATTGGTCGTCTGATGCCATGAACTCTGGCAATTTTAGTTATAGAACCGGGTATGCCTCGTCAAATGTTACACTTAACAATTCAATCGATTATGTATGAGGTTATATATATATATATATATATATATATATATATATATATATATATATATATATATATATATATATATATACAATTTTGTTTGGCATTATATTAAATACGACCAAAAGTCTACTTTATCATAGTAAATGCGTAAATAAGAATGATTTAATCCGATTGAAAATTATTCATTTAGTAAATGTGACAAATAATATCGAATTTTCTAAACATTATTTACATCTCTTCATTTTGTTGCCCCTTTTGTTGTTAATTCCATTCTATGTATTACAATATTTGCAAAGTTTTCGCTAGATGATCTTTACATTTGTAATGATTCACAAGGAATTAAACTTTTTAAATGTAGCACATGTAAAGAGTACTTCAAAAGTATCTTTGAAAAGTGTTGGTATGCGTTATTCTCAATTTTAGTGAATATAAATTTTAAATTGCTATCATTCGTTTAGATAATTGTTCCAATATCAATTCGTGTATTATACCATAATATAAATAATTAGTATACTAGGAAATAAGTGATAAGTATAAAGTAATCTTGTTAAGAAAAACATTATCTTAACTTTCCCTAATCTCCTCCCACTTATCTCTTGATTGCATACAAAATAAAACTCAATAAGAGAAAAGTTGTGCTAACATAAAATTTGGGGTAGTGAACGTTAGTTAAGTTTTAGTGATATCTAAGTTTGGAATTAAAAAGAGTTCAGACAAAAAGTAGTTTTATCTTGAATAATTAGATAAGTCATTTTGAAGTACTAACATAATGCGCGTACATGTGCAATCATCGCACGTGTTAAACACTACAAAAGTTGAAGATGTACTTTAGATTTTTAATTAATATATATCATGCTCATAAATATATTTCTTGTAGTAAAATGACATTGGAAAAAGAGTAGTTGCATCAAGTTATTTTTATTATTATCTCACTGAATATTTGTAGTAGTAAAGGAAATTGGAAACACGTACAAGTTAAAGAAGTTTCATTGACGGAATTAATGCAAAGAAAGCTGCATGGCTAACTTATAAGGTCTTGTAAGTTCAGGTCCTCCCATGTCAGTTAGACCAACAAAAAAAAGTTAAAGTCAAACAAAACGATGAGTCCAACATATGGAACGACAAAATAAAATATGAAAGACATTAAGATGAATTTTGGTAATTTATTTTTGGGTGAGTTGCACTAAATGGCCACCAAGTATGTCAAAATTTTAAATGTTGAACGATAACAATTATTCTTACTCTTTTTAGCCATCAAACTTTTACGGGTAATGGATATTGAACTCCGACGTATTTTTCGGCCAATTTTTCTATTTTTTTACTTGAAAATGCAGAATGACATATTTATCCCTTACAAACTGACCCGGCCTGTTCCACCGAAACAAACCCGCCCATATCTTCATATTCTCCGACTAATCCTAGCCAATCCCCTGTACCTCCCGCCACCCTCTCCGGCGACTCTTTTTTCCGTCCCCCTCACCGTTCATCACAACCTTCATAACAAAGCTAAAAAAATCCATATAGACACAGAATCAAGAAAGAAAATGATAAAACAAACAAATAATAAATAACTTACCTAGCCGGAGTGTCGCGACCAGCGGGAAGAGGAAAAGAACAACCGGTGAGGTCAGCAGCCTTAGTAGTAATAATAATAATAATAATGAAAGAGGAGGTGAATCTAAAATGGTCACTTTGTCCAGGGCAACTCGACATCAACAACATCACCATCATATGTGAAGGTCGAGCCCAGCCTATGGCGTCCAACCCAGATGACGGGCTTTTGTTCTTATACGCCGTCGTTTCTTCACAACAATAATGGAGGACCAAATCCCCAATCTTTGCGTGTAGTCGTTCGAAAACAGTAAGTAATCCTTTTGCACCCACCCAATTTTTCTAATTACGATTTGTTAATTTTTTGTTGAGCTGGAAAGATTGGGAAGCCTGACTTATGTTAGTTAGTGCTATACTGTGTTCCACGATAGGAAAGAACCCGCTTTAAGTTAATTATAACAAGTAATGAAGGATAATTTCCTATGAGAATAATTAAGAAGATGTTAGATTGAGACATTCTACAATTACGTGTGGTGGTTGTTTTTTGGGGAAGAATAGGGTACTGGTGGCTGCAATGGAGGCTAATTTTTTTAGAAAAATTGGCTGGAATTTACGTCAAAGTTCAAGATCGGTTAACCGTAAAAATTTGATGGCTAAAAAGCTACGGAATAATTGTTATCGTCCAACATTTAAATTTTCGAAATACTTGGTGACCATTTAATGCAATTCACCATTTATTTTATTTATTGTAATCTTTGTGATACAAAACTAGAAAGAGGATTTACAACTCGGGCCTTTCCATAAATATTATTTGTAGGAGCATTTTATTGGTTTCGAAAGGGTCAGGCGATTGTAGGAGAATTTATAAACTTAATCGATTAATTTGTGAAATTATATAGATAAAACTAATTTAATATGACATTCTCTATATAAAATATTATTTATACTATATTTTGTTTGGTTCTCTCTTAAAAAAATTTATATACTTTGCAAGGTCAAGTAATCGTTACGAGGACGATAATGACATCGAAATACTAAGTGAAACTTTTGGTCGTGATAAAACTAACCAAGACAGAATTGGTACTAATGAAGAAAATAGTTATGAAGTCGTTTTCATTGACGATGGTACTTCAGATGAAGGTGAAGATGGAAACAATTATTCTAAATTAGTTGTGTTTGTAGAAACAAGAGCACTGAGATGTCTATGACTTAGGGAAGCACAAGCTCTTCACCAAAAGAGGATGATGATATGATATTAGAATCTATAGTATTCCGACTCTCTCTTATTGAATGTCCATTTGCTTGTTAAAGCGGATAGTTAATCCATAGAAAAGCGAACATTCAAATTCGAAAATTAAATTGTAATATTTAAGACTTAAATATATTGGAAAAAAGGTAACGTGCGTAGTACGTGTTTAAACATTAATTTAAAAAAATTATTTTACATAGATAGAGATAGTGAAAAATACAATAAATGTACAAAATATTTTTTCTTTCTGTCATTAATTTTTTATATTAACTCTTTTTGCTTCAAAACTCTTTTTGAACTACTTCTTTGTCAAATTAGTGCAAAAATGTGTTTACTACCACGTTCGATCACGTGTTCTACACATATCTCCAGCATTAAGGGTATTTTTGTTAATTTAATTTCTTAATACTAGCGACATGTGCAGAAAACGTGATCAAAAGCGACAGAAAATCAACAGTTTTATGTTAATTTGACAAAAGTATGTATGTAACGGAAAAAAAGAAATAATTTATCTATAGCAATTTTCTCTATATATATGCAACTGAAGAAGTATATTATAGCCTTTTATTTTCCAGAAATCTTCTCATCATTAATTTTTTTTTATTCGGCAATAGTTTTATTGTTCCTTTTTTTAGGACATTTTAATATGATAACTTTCTCTCGAAAACTACATGGTTGTTACCATCTTATCTGTTTATAATTTCTTTTGTTTTGTTTATCAGTACTGAATTCTATATATTATTTTCTGACAACTACAGTTAGTATTTTAATAACAATTTGGTTGACTTGATTGCAAACATATAGTAATTATAGTTTCCTGCATTAATGAAACCATTTTAGAATGTGATTAAGGTTGATTCCTGGTTTTGTTTTGGGATTAGGTGTGTTTTCAAAAATTGCACAAGAGAAATTACTTATCATTTTCTGTTTCTTAGTTAGTAACTTAACGACAAAATGACAGATCTACAATTATTGAAAAATACGTGTATGTTAATTGAACACTGAAACGGTCAGTAAACGTTAAGAATGAAAGATTTGTCTTTTAGTCTGATCGGAGGTTGTGTTCACACTAGGAAAATTACTTGTTTTTTTCCTTTATGTTTCTTAGTTAGTAGCTTAACGACAAAATGGAAGATCTACAACTATTGAAAAACGTGTATGTTAATTACACACTAAAACGGTCAGTAAACGTTAAGAATGAAATATTTGTCTTTTAATCTGACTAGAGATTGTGTCCATACGACAAAAAGTAACGGAAAAAATTGTCCTTCTCGGCGAGTTTTTTTCTTCTTCTTTCAAATACTATTGTTAATTTTTTTGCATTTTTAAATTCTGACTAAACTTGCAAAAAAAAGTATTTAATTAGACTAGCTAAACAAAGAGATATTACGAGAAAAAATGATTAGTTAAAAAATTTATTTTCTTTTTTTCTTTTTTTCTAGGTCATAAATTAGGTAAAATGTTATTAGTGGTATAGAGAAATCAATGAATACAAAATATTATTCTAAGATGTTGTTGGTAGTTGGTAGGGCTATTCTTAATATATAAGAAGACACAAAAAACACACGCAAACACATAGTTTATGAGAATAGTTTCACACTAAATTTTTTTAAACTAATATTAAGCACAACACATTTTTTTCAATATAATTAGGTCTTCAATAATACTTTTTCCTTCCTAACTTGGTATCAACACATTCTCCCTCAAATAAATAATTAACACTATGGAAAAATGTTTATGAGAAGCTCCGACAAGATGATATTCCCTTTGAATCAATGTGCAATGTGCAAGCATGAGTCGTTGGGAAAATCGATATGTTCTAATCAGTTAAGCATCTAGATGAGAACATTAAATTGTCGTAAACCTCCAACTTCGTACTTTTAAGTTTTTTTACTAAAGAACGTAAAGAATTTAGAATGAACACTACATATGTAATTATCTAAGTATGTCTAAAGACTTTATGTATTTGATAACTAACTACAATCAAAGATCCACCACACGAATAAGTCATTATAACTCATGAATTATCAACACAATTCCCAAAATGCACAAAGAAATAGAGAGTACACTCATATTATGAAGGAAAAAGTAATTTTAAAGACTTAATTATCTTGAGATAAAAAAATGTGTCGTGCGTAGTTCGTGCTTAGTATCACCTTTCAAAATATTCATATTAATGTTAGTTTATCAATATATATATTTTTATCCAATGACTTAATCGAATCTAGAAGCATAATAACATTGGTATAATTTGGGGTTCTTCTCCTTCCTTAGATCAAGCTGGATGAACGGGTTTGTACAACAACAAAAACATTGCCTATGGCGCAGGAGTTGACATTTTCATTGTTGTGGGAGCATATGGAAAAATCAACGACAGCAATGTCGGGGAACCTCATCGTATGGTGGAAGGAATGATATCCATGAAGCACCTTTAGGAAATTTATGTGGTAATAGTTCATTTTATAATGACCCTACTTGGTAGTCGTCGTTTGATGTTGTGAACTCTGGAAATTTTAGTTATAGACCTAGGAATGTCTCATCAAATGTTACACTTAACAATTGAATTGGTTATGTGGGAGGTTATATATATATATGAGTGGCATTATATTACACATGACCAAAACTCAATTTTTTTCATAGTAAACACGTAAATAAGAAGTATTTAATTCAATTAGAAATTATTCATTTAGCAAATGTGGTAATTGATATCAAAATTTCAAAACATTATTTACATCTCTTCATTTCGTTGCTCATTTTGTGGTTAATTTCATTCAATGTACTACAATATTAGCAAGTAATGGTTATGAGGGTGACAATGACATCTAAATATTAAGTGAAACTTTTGGTAGTGATAAAACTAACCAAGAAAAAACGGATACTAATGAAGATAAGACTTATGAAGTCATTTTCATTGATGATAGTACTGAAGATGGGGGGAAGATGGAAACAATTATTCTAAAATTAGTTGTGTTCATAGAAACAAGAAGATTAAGATGTATGTGAATAAGGGAAGCTCAAGTTATTCACCAAAAGAGGATGATAATATGATTTCTCGAATTGAATGTCCACTTGCCTATTAAAGTGGATAGTTAATCAATATAAAAGTTAACATTCAAATTGGAAAATAAAATGTAATATTTAAGAATTAATTATATTGGAAAAGAAGTGGCGTGCGTAATACGTGTTTAAACATTACTTTCAAAAAAGCTAAATTTGATTTTGTTCCGTTCATGTTCTTCTATATATATATATATATATATATATATATATATATATATATATATATATATATATATATGAGAGAGAGAGAGAGAGAGAGAGAGAGATTTTAGTATCAACGTATTCGCCATCTGAAAAAATTGTGAAAATCCTCTGTCCCCATCATGTCCTCAATCCTGTCCCTAACCAATCAAAATTTACTATATAAATATTTTTTTCAATTATATATACACATGATGAATTGTGATTGGTTGGGGAAACACACGGGGACAAACGATTTTTTACTCTGAAAAAAGAAATTCTCCATCTAATAAATAACTAAAACTAATGCAAACATGTTGATGAGAAGCTCCACCAAGATAATATTTATTTCATATCAATGTGCAATGTACTTTCATGACTTATTTGGGGAAATCGTTGTACTAATCAATTATGTATATACATTTATATATTCAATGACTTTAACGAATCTGGAAGTGGGAATACATAATTTTTTGGCGCTTTTGAGGATTTGGTACAATTTGGAGTCCTTCTCCTAGATGTGGTCAACCTGGAGGTACTGGTTCTTACAACTACAACATCATTGCCTATGACACAAAAGATGACAATTTCATGGTTGGGGGAGCATATGAAAATTTCAACAACAATGTTGGGAACCTCATCATATAGTGAAAAATTGATAATCTTGAAGCGTCTCTAATAAATTTATATGGTAATGGTTCATTTTATAATGAATATACTTGACAGTCATCATCTAATGCCATGAACTCTGGCAATTTTTGTTATAGACCTTGGAATGCATCATCAATATTAAAACAAACAGTTCGGTTAGTTATGTGGGAGGATATATATATATATATATATATATATATATATATATATATATATATATATATATATATATATATATATATATATATATATATATATATCGGTGACATTAAATTACATGCGACCAAAAGTCAACTTTGTCATAGTAAACGCGTAAATAAGGAGTATTTAGTTTGATTGAAAATGATCCAATTAGTAAGTGTGACAAATGATATCATGTTTTCAAAACATTTTTTACATCTCTTCATTTGGTTGCCCCATCCGAAATATTTGCAAAGTATTTGCTAAAGGATCTTTACATTTGTCATAATTCATAGAGAATAAAATCCCCTTAATTGCAACACATATTTAGAGAGTACTTTGAAAATTTCTTTGAAAAGTTTGTGTATACATTATTGTCAACCTAAGCGATTATAAATTTTAACATGATGTCATTCTTCTAGACAATTGTTCAAATATTAATCGTGCACTATATAATATTATAAGGAATTAGTATTCTTCTATACAATAATATAAAAAATTAGTATACTAGAAAAGAAGGGATTGGTTATATGAATTGTCAATTTTTTTATATACTTTTTCTTTATGGTATAGTAATGATCATGATCCATTCCAAAGAATAAAACCCCTTAAATGTGACACATTTAGAGAGTATTTCGGAAAATATCTTTTAAAAGTGTTTGTATACATTAATATCATTTTTTAGTTATTATAATTTTTAAATTGATATCATTCTTCTAAATAATTGTTAAAATCTAAATTCGCGTATTATAAGATAATATAAATAATTAGTATACTAGAAGAGAAATGATAAGCATAGAGTAAATTTGTTAAGACAAACATTATCTTAACTTCCCCTCCTCCCACTCCTTTTTGTATAAGTACAAAGTGATAAGAGAAAATTTGTGTTATCAATTTTGGGTAGAGAACGTTACTTAAGTTTTGGAGTTATCAAAAATTTAAATTAAAAAAGAATTGAGATAAAAAAGTAGTTTTATTTTGAATTATTAGATAAGTCGTTATGAAAGTACTAGCATAATGCACATGCACGAGCAATGATAGCACGTGTTAAACACTGCAAAATTTGCTGATGTATTTGAGATTTTTTAATTAACATTTATCATGCCCATAAAAATATTTCTTGTAGTAAAAATGAAATTGGAGAGAGTAACTGCATCAAGTAATTTTTTCTTATTATTTCGCTGAATATTTGTTGTAGTAAAGAAATTGGAAACAAGTACAAGTTAATGACGCTCCATTCAAGGGAAAAAAATATATATTTGCTTTTGATGGCAATCTTCTAAATAAATTGCTAGGTACTGAAGGCCTTTTTCTCCTTAATCGCGAATAGTGTTGTAAGAATAACCACGTGACGAGAGCCATCATTTTAAATGACGTAACATAAAAAACTATAGAAGCACAAAGGCATAAAATTATGGAAAGAATTCTACCTCTTGGAGATTTCTATTTGTTTTTTTGTAATTCTTATGAGCGGTCTATTTATCAAGAATGTATCATTCTTCTTGCATCGCCAAGAGAATAAAAGCTCGCAAGTTCCGGACATCTTAGGCTAATGAGACTAACAAAAAGAAGTTAAAGTCAAACAAAATGATAGTCCAACATATGTGACACGACAAAATAAAGTTTGAAAGACATTAAGATGAATTTTGGTAATTTTGTTTTTTTAATATTTTACTCTTTGTGATCCAAAAATAAAAACCAGATTACAACTCGGGGCCTTTCTATAAATCTTATTTGTAGGAGCATTTTATTGGTCTCGAATATGTCATGCAATTGTAGGAGAATTGATAAATTTAATCGATTGATTTGTAAAAGGAGACTAATAATCATGTGAAATTAAAGAGATAAAACCAATTTAATATGAAATTCTTTATATGTAAAATTCTTCTTATACCATGTTTGGTATGAATATTTCTTAATAAAAATTTATATATTTTACAAGGCCCTGTAAATCCTTGAAGACGACAGTGACATCAAAATTCCAAGTGAAACTTTTCGTAGTGATAAAACTAATAAAGAAAACACTAATACTAATGGAAAAAAAGAGATATGAAGTCATTTTCATTGACGATAGTACTTCAGATGAAGGTGAAGATGGAAACAGACAAACCGTTATTCTAAAATTATATGTGTTTATAGAAACAAGAACACTAAGATGTCCATGAGTAAGAGAAGCTAAAATTATTCACCAAAAGAGGATGATGACATGATTTTAGAATCTATATTATTCTGACTCGCTCGAATTCAATATCCACTTGCAAGTTGAAGTGGATTGTTAATAAATAGAAATTTGAACATTCAAATTAGAAAATAAAAATGTAAATTTTAAGACTTAATTATATTGAAAAAAAGTGATGTGCGTAGTACTAGTTTAAACATTAATTGGAAAAACTAAATTCGATTTTGTTCATCTATGTCATTTTCCCATGATTGCAAGCTTAAAAATCCAAGCAAAATACACAAATGTAAAAGAAAAACAATAGTCAAACATCTATAGTACATAGAAATCGTTCTTACTCACGAATTGAAAACACAAATAAAAAAATGCACAAAGAACATGGAGAGAATAGAAGGAAAAAATAAACACTCAAATAAGGAAGGGAAAATTAATATTGAAGACTTGATTATATTGACAAAATATGTGACGTGCGTAGTTCGTGCTTAAATATTAGTGTCCAAAATATTAATATTTGTGTTATCCACGTCCGTTGTTTAATAACTTAACGGGGAACAGGTAGGGAACACAACTTTCCATTCAAAAATAAAATAGATAACCAAACAAACAAATCGAAGAGCTAATAAAATCAAACAAAGCAATAAGAGAGAATTTTATGTATTTTCTGCATTAACATCACAAAAATTATCAGGAAATCAACAGTATCAAGGGGGGAAAACAATAATCAACAAAGCGTCAAATAAAAAATATAAAGAGAATCGAATCGAAGCATAACAATTCAGATTAAGGTCCAAAAGAGTGCCATGGTCAACTTTGACAAAGTTAGCATCAAAACCTTTTAGATCATCGTTGACGGACTTCTCACCGCCTGTGACGGACTTGGAGCACTCAACATGTTTCATACATTACTCAATCATCTTAGCCAGGATCTTGCTCGTAACATTAGGAAGAGGAATATTGTTGTTGGCGCGGTTATCCTCGATCATATGCTTGATCGTCTAAGATTCCAAAGCCACCGCCTCATTGACCTCGAAGGTCTCACCGTCATAACTCTTCAAAACGATCATCTTGGAAGAAGACATAGTGGTTGTGGTGGTTATCGATCAAAAGACTGCTGAAAGAGATTTGTTTTTTTTTTTTTAGAGAAAACCCTAACCCTAGAAAGATAAATAGATCTATGGAAAGAGGAATGCAAACAAATGGGTGGTTGAGTCCAATTTATAGAAGGTTCTTGGCGGTGATTGTGGGATTGTAGTCAGATGAATAAAAGAGATGGATTGTAGGGGGAGGAGTCATTTGAAAAGAGGAAAAGAATTTAGACACTCAATTGATACAATAAGGTAGCTTTGAGGTTATTTGTGAAGTAACTATACTTTTATTTTTTCTCTGAATATACTACCCATCAACACCACAATATAATTACCGGATTCCGTCGATTTGAGGCACATTTTGAACTCGTAAATAGTTCCCGGGAAAAATGCGATCAAAAAATAAATTTTGGGCAACATAAAAATTTCATAAATAGTGCAAGTGCAAAAAAGACTAATTCCTATTTTATTTTTTTTCTTCATAGTATAGTGATGATCTAGACCCAATTCCAACTAAAAAGTTGTAGTAATCTTTCTAAGACCACCTCATTATCTTTTGGTTGCGTACAAAGTAAACTTGATAAAAGAAAAGTCGTATTATCATCAACTTTGGTTTAGAGAACGTTACTTCTTCCAGCTCTGGTCAAGTTGGAGTAACTGGTTATTACAACTACAACATCGTTGTCTATTGCACAAAATATTACAATTTCATAATTGGGGAAGTATATGGAAAAATCAACGGCACCCATATCAGGGAACCTCATCATATGGTGGAAAAATGATAATCATGAAGCGACTATAGGAAATTTATATGGTAATGACTCATTTTACAATGAACCTATTTGATGATCGCCGCTAATGCCGTAAATTCGACAATTTTGGTTATAGACCTGAGAATGCCTCGTCAAATGTACCATAACAGTTCGGTTAGTTATGTAGGATGTTATATACTCTATATTAGTTGTGTTGATTAATTCCAGTAGAAAGAACATTAACCAAAATATAGGCGTAATTACAGAAACCAATACAACTGAACGTGTAGGCAGTTCTCAAACTTGGTGGAAATTGGAATTTTTTTTTGCTAAGTTGAATTGCTATTAGCTACAACTTGGAGTTCTGCTGATTGAGTTTTCCTAGATGGTCCAAAACTACTCAATTATGTAATATCAGGATAAATAAAAGGTGAGTTCATATTTAATTCGGGATTCTAAGTAATCATAGATCAAATATTTAACTTTGGATTCGCACATTTTTCATTTTCTCTGTGGGATTATTACGTTATTGAAACAAAAATCTACAGTGCAACAAGAACTCGATAAAATTGTCTAACAAATTCAGTGTGTTGACATCAATTTCATTACCATGTTTCTGGGATAACTAAGAGATGAACAATATCAATGATTATGGTCCCATCTCCATCATCTGCATACACAAGTCATGTAATATTAAGTGTATTATTCATCCCAAAAAAAAAAGTCATGTAAGAGAGGGGGCCAAAACTATTAGGCAAATTAGTGAAATTGATCTCTAAACATAAAACGATTGGTAATAATGGTCCATGTTCTTTTTTCTTTATATTTTAAACCTTAAATATATTGTGTTTTACGATAATGGTCGCTTTCAGTCACAATGTGTGAAAGAAATAAAGAATTTTGTATTTTTTTTAAAAAAACTAATTTGAACGGGCTATTTTTGTAAAATCACCCTGTAAAAAGGCAAATTGGTGAAATTGGTCCCTAAACATAATACGATTGGTGATAATGGTCCCCTGTTCTTTAATGACCAATTTCACCAATCTGTCTTATGTTTAGGGACCAATTCCACCAATTTGTCCCCAAAAAAAACAAAGCACACATTCTTAATTTAATTTATTCATATTGGAATTTTCTAAACATTATTTACATCTCTTCATTTTGTTGCCCCTTTTGTTGTTAATTCCATTCTATGTATTACAATATTTGCAAAGTTTTCGCTAGATGATCTTTACATTTGTAATGATTCACAAGGAATTAAAATTTTTAAATGTAACACATGTAGAGAGTACTTCAAAAATATCTTTGAAAAGTGTTGGTATGCGTTATTCTCAATTTTAGTGAATATAAATTTTAAATTGCTATCATTCGTTTAGATAATTGTTCCAATATCAATTCGTGTATTATACTATAATATAAATAATTAGTATACTAGGAAATAAGTGACAAGTATAAAGTAATCTTGTTAAGAAAAAACATTATCTTAACTTTCCCTAATCCCTCCCACTTATCTCTTGATTGCATACAAAATAAAACTTAATAAGAGAAAAGTTGTGTTAACATACAATTGTTAGAGGAATAACCGGGTAACAAACAAGTGCGCGATGAATAAAACTTGACCCGCCTCTACCAGGGATCTTACGAGTAAGAACCTACGACTATGGGATAGTGTTTTACCTTATATTGATGCTATAATGGCTGAAACGCTTTCAGCGGTATGTTGTCACGAGACGGAACACCACAATGCGAGTCTCGTCTCTCCCAAAGTATCCACTCGATCTTCGGGGGATGGTCTTCTATCGCTTGGTGCTAGCCAACGCCTTGTAGAAACTTTGAAGACACTCTTCAATGGAGTATGTTTTTTCGGACCTTTTCGGGAAGAACAAGATACGGGATTTCTAACTTCTTTCCTATTAGCAAAAAGCTAGAAAACAAGTCTAGAAATCTATCTTTTCTTTTTCTCTCTAAAATTCACTTTTCTCTCTTCTCTCTAAGCTTCAAAAGCTGGAGAAAAATCTGATTAGAATAGTCCGGAAAATCAGTATTTTCCTCCTAGTCTATCAATAGAGAGTGGGGTGAGATAATGGGGAAAGTGGGAGATCATGGAGGAAACCACTCCTCCACTCTCTCCACCACTTTAACCACCATAATGAGAGATGAAATTATGTCTAATATTCCAGCCATAAGGTCGGTCCAAAGCGGGTCGGTCGGCCCAATCAAATTGGTCGGCCCAACCCGATTAAGGGCCCAATCCAATCGGCCCGAAGCCCGGCTCGGTCCAAATGAGTTGGTCGGCCCAATCCAAATGGGTTGGTCGGCCCAACCCGATTAAGGGGCCCAATCCAATACCCGGCTCGACCCAATCGAATTGGCGCACCTTAGATTAAATGTACTCAACAAGCCCAATCCAGCTTGATCTATGAGTGCGACCTAAGACGTATCCATGATGTTGGCAGTGACATCATATGTCACAGGGTAATGAGAGGTATCTAGCAACGCATCATTACCCCCAATTCATAAATATCTCGGTGATTTATCATAATCACAACATTTGACATTTGTAGTTAAATCCTTTTTGTCCTTGATATCTAGATTGAACACAAGTCATGGAAAAAGTCACACTTGTATTGTCCAATCTTTTTAGTTTCTTGATTCGCGAGTAGACTAATCAAATGACAACAATATCTCATACTTGATTCATTTGTTCATGGCCATGAATTAGTCAAACTCCATCAAGGGGCCCAAGATATTGCTCCCTGCTATATAGGAGGGACAAATCCTTTTCGCATCCCACTCATCCCGAACAAGATTCGTGATATACCCAATAAATGCCTTTATTGCTCACCCTGTTACGGATAGCGTTTAACATTATCAAAGCATAACACTAGCCATGCAAGAACTCTTGTGAGACCTCAAGTCGAAGGATCTTTTATACAACCCAGTCAAAATTTGAGAAACACCGTTGACTATTATATAACAACCCATGGTGTGTTTCTCATGTCGGGTCTGTCCAATATAATGATTCTCTAATCATATATACCTATGTGACGATCCGATATCTTATATCAATCACTGCACATACTAGTCTTACGCATTATTATTGTCCTCAAAGATTCCATAATAATGTTCGACTAGGGGCGTTTCAGAATAGTATCTCATAACAATTATGAATACTATTCTAAGGACATATTATTTATTTATGTTGTTAAGAGCGCAAAAACATAATGAATAATACTCGGAATTAATGCCTTTTTATTCATCAAAATGAAATTACATAAATACGGTACAATAATTTCCCACTTTGCACTAAAGACCCAAATTACAATAAATGGTCTTTAGGGCATACTAATGATTTGTATCTAAAGATCAGGTCCCTCCAAATATCGGATACCCATGGAGCTAGTGTGACGATCATGCTGCTCGCTGCTGACAGTGGCTTCGTCGGTGGATCGGCGACATTGTCTGCCGAATCTACTCTACATATATGCACATCACTCTCTCTCTATAATCTCGCGGATTAGGTGAAATCGCCGTAGTACATGTTTGGACCTCTCGGTGAGATCTAGGTTCCTTAGATTGTGAAATAGCCCCATTGTTGTCACAATAGAGGTCTATCGGGTTCGCAATACTAGGAACCACATCGAGGTCGGAAATAAATTTCTGATCCAAAGCGCTTCCTTAGCTGCTTCACAAGTGCTATGTACTCGACCTCCGTAGTAGAATCTGCGATGGTTGATTGCTTTGAAGCTGCGCTGACTCACGACACCTCAATTCAAGTTAAACACATATCCCGGATTGCGATCGGGAAATCATCTCTGTCGGTTTAGAAACTAGCATCGGTGTAACCACTTACAACGAGCTCATCCGCCCTCCATAAATCAAGAATGTATCCTTAGTCCTTCGTAAGTACTTGTGGATATTCTTGGCTGAGATCAGTGGCGTTCACCGTAATTAGGCGGTATCGCTCATGTAACGCTTAAGGCATACGAGACATGCAGGGCGAGTACATATCATGGCGTACATGATGGATCCTATGGCGAAGCATAAGGAATCTCTTTCATGCGTTCTAATTCGTTAGGCGTTTTAGAACACTTGTTTATTCGACAAAACAGTACCATGTGCCATAGGACGAGGCCCTTCTTAGACTCTTGCATGCTAAACCGCTTTAGCACCTTGTCTATATATGTACTCGACTTAGGCCAATGAGTCTCCCTGGATCTATCTCTATAGATCTTGACTCTCAAAATACTAGTGGCATCGCCTAAGTCTTTCATAGAGAAACACGTACTCAACCAAGCCTTGCGAGACTTTAAGGTTGGTATGTCGTTTCCAATGAGTAGTATGTCATCTACATACAAAACCAGGGAATACGATTGAGCTCCCACTAACCTTTTTGTAAACACAAGGCTCATCCTCATTTCTAATGAAGCCAAACTCACGGGACGGCATCATTAAAAGCGAATGTTCCAGCTTGAGAAGCTTTCGCTTGAGTCCATAAATGGATCTCTGAAGCTTACATACTTTTCCGACATTCTCTGGAGTGACAAAACCTTCAGGTTGTGTCATATACACATCCTCTTCAAATTTTCCATTAAGGAAAGCGGTTTTGACATCCATTTGCCAGATTTCATAGTCATAGTAAGCTGCAATAGCAAGCAAAATCCGAATGGACTTGAACATAACTACAGGGGAAAAGGTTTACGTCATAGTCAATACCATGAATTTGTTTGAAACCGCTTCGCGACAAGTCGCCCCTCATGACGTTTGTACATTCACTTCCATGTCGGTTTTAATCTTAAAAACCCATTTGCACCCTATAGGGAGTTACCCTTCAGGGTGGATCAACCAAGATCCGGACTTGGTTTGTGTACATGGAGTCCATTTCGAGATCTCATGGCCTCAAGCCATTTCTCGAATCAGGCTATTAATTGCTCGTTTGTAGGTTGAAGGTTCATCGTGATCCACAAACATAACATCACCATGTTGCATTATGAAAAAATCCAAATTTTTTCAGGAGGTGGATGACGAACTCTACCGGACCTACGCAATTCTTGTGTTTCTTGAGCTAGTGCTTGCTGCACATTGTTTGTGGCACTCTTTGCACAACAACTTGTGGAGTCTGTTCAATTTCCATCTCATCATTAGTGCTAGTTTGAGAGTCTAGAACTTCGAGTAAGTTCTACGCTACTCCCACTTGTGTTTCTAGAAACAAATTCTTTTTCTAGAAAGACTCCGTCATGAAAGCAACAAACACTTTGTTCTCGTTAGGGATATAAAAAGTAGTATCCTTTAGTTTCCTTAGGATAACCTACAAATATGCACTTTTCAGATTTTGGAGCCGGCTTATCGGAAGCTGAGCGTTTTACAAAAAGCTTCACAGCCCTCAAATCTTGAGGAAAGACAAAGCTGGGACGCTTCCCAGTCCATAGCTCATATAGGCGTCTTTGCAATTGATTTAGATGGAGCAGCGGTTAAGTGTTAAAAGGCTGTTGTCTCTAGTGCGTGTCCCCCAAAAGGAATTGGGCGAGGGCTCGTGTGACTCATCATAGAACGAACCATATCTAATAAGGTTTTGTTCCTCCTTTCGAGATACACCATTCCATTGTGGAGTAGGTGGGGGAGAAAGTAGTGAAATGATTCCACAAGCTTTCGAGATAGTCACGAGAATTCTTGACTCAAGTATTCTCCTCTTGATCGGATCGAAGAACCTTAATACTCTTGCCAAGTTGGTTTTCTACTTCAAGTTTAAACTCTTTAAACTTAGAAAATGCTTCGGGTTGTGTTTCATCAAGAACACATATCCATACCTACTGAAGTCATCGGTAAAGGTAATGAAGTAGAGGTAACCACCCTTGCATGTATATTAAAAGGGCCACATACATCACTATGTATTAGTCCTAATAAAGCATCGGCTCTCTCACCTAGCTTAGTGAAAGGTGATGCTTTGTCATCTTACCCAACAAACAAGATTCGCATCGATCATAAGACTCGAAGTCAAATGATTCCAATAGCCCAGTCTTTATGGAATTTGGATATGCGATCTTCGTTTATGTGGCCTAGCGACAATGCGGAGGTATGTCGGATTAGAATCATTAGTCTTAATCCTTTTGGTATTTATATTTAAAATTGGCATATCAAGATCTAAAACATATAGACCATTAATCAAAGAAAGCGCTTGCATAAAACATATTATCCAGAAATAACGACAATCGTTGGTTTTTATCGAAATCTCAAAACCTTTCTTGTCCAAACAAGAAAGCTGAAATAATATTCTTAATTAAACTAGGTATATAGAAACAGTTTTCTAAACCCAAAACAAGCCACTGAAGGCAAACTAAAAGTACAAGTCCCCTACGACTAGAGGTGCATGACATGTGCTCAGTTGCCAACTCGTAGTTCCACTTCACCCCTTTGCCAACTCTCTACTCGCTGCAGTCCTTGCACATTAGTACAAATGTGAGAACCACATCCCGGTATCAAATACCCAAGAAGTAGTTGTATTTAAATTGATATCAATCATATAAATACACGAGCCCGAAGCAACAATTGCTTTCTCCCTTTTCCACCCTTTTCCCTGCAAGATAGCTTTTTGCAGTTCCTTTTCGATGACCGCTTCTCACCACAATGATGACGAGATAGAGTCCTTGGCTACACCACCCTTAGGTTTTCGAGTGCATTGTTGAAAGTGGTTTGCTTGCCCTTGGGCTTACCTTTCGGTTTGCCTTTGGATCTCACAAAACCTTTGACTTTGCCCTTTTGCACCATCGAGTATGGTGTTAGGCTTAGACTTGCCTATTTCCTTCTCGGCAGTCCCTTAGCATATTCAACAATTCGAGCAACGATTGCAAGATCAAATCGGTCGACGACTCTTGTCCCAAAGGGAAATCCCGGTTTTTCAAGGTTCTAAACATAACCTATCATCTTAAGAACGTGAGTTCCCTCCGGCATTCCTTCAGACATTTTGCACTTTGAAAGAGATTTCGATACATCGAATCTCTCCCGGCGTGCTTGCCCCCTGATATAGCTGCTTCGGGTGAGCCGGGATCTCATAAGCCCCCCATGTCCTCATGTTGCTTCGAAGCTCGAGTTCATGGTGACAAGCATGAGGCTAGACACATCTAAAGCATCACTAACATGCTTCGATAGCGAGTCATTTCAGCGGCCGTGGCACGAGCCTGCAGTGTAGCGAGGAATAGGGACATTCCAGGGACATATAACTTTCTTTCATGCTTGAGAACGATTCTCAAGTTCTGAACCGATCGAGAAGTTAACTCCCTCTAATTTGTCATTCTCGAGGACGAACGCGAGTAATAGTGTTTGGTTTGAATTTGCCATTTTTCTACAACAAAATACATATACAAAAGTAAGTACCGATTAAAATCATTATTAGGTCTTTATCTTTTTAATGATTTCTCCCACTATTTTCTTCGAGTGAATAACCCTCATTATCAACTCGGAAAGTTCGTTAACTTTCTAGCGGGCCAAGATCCATATTTCACCTCGTTCTGAGTCAGCTTTGGCTGATCGCCCAAAACTTGATTATTTAGGTAGGCAACGTTTGCCAATTACATCAAATTATGTAATTCTTGGTTAGTTGAGTGAATAACATTTATTCAAGCGTATCATTATACACTTTTCTCAACTCTTTTGCCTCTAGATCCTCAATCCATTTATTGAGATAATCCAATTAACTAGGACCCCTAAGTTTTAGCAGGCGGATATCACAACTTATCCTTCGCGCCTCACTCGGATAGACACGTATGCACTGACTTTGGCATGTCCCATACTAATGTCGATCTAGGCCTTGACGAGGGGCCAAACTAAGGAAGGCACTAATTAATATTTAATTGAGGGGTTTTGTTTTTAACAATCTCACCGAAAAGCATAAATAAAAGCAGTTTATGCTTATATACATATGCATCCAATACATAAAAGTAAAATGCAATAGTAATCGCCATATCCTATTCGGTTTTTCCAAGCCAATGGAAAAACCGTGAAGTCAATCTAAGGTGTGAAAAGAAAAGCATTCTATTCTACACCGTCTTGACCTTCGAGTGGTTGCCTCCAAATCTTCACAGCTGTACCTTCTCCTAATCTAGAATTACAATTTTCTAAGGAAACCTCGAGTTACATTCGAGGGGATTTAATGAGAAGATAAATTACAACTTTTGATGGAAAAAATAGGCACGATACGCAAATCGTATTATAATATAAAACCAACGGGGGTAAAAGGCGATTACTATGCATCATGCTCAATTAACATAACAATTTATGATAAAATAATGAGCAACCAGCGAAACGAGAACATTTCATATTCGCAGTCGAGTTCGGTTGGCCGGCCAACAAGCTCGGTCGATCAGAAAAGAAATCGTGAGTACTCGGTCGGTCAAAGCGAGCACTCGGTCGGCCGAAGACCAACTCGGATCGACAGAAGACCAACTCGGTTGATCCGAACCAAATACCGATAGCTATCGTCTTGCCTCGATCGACCAAAGCCGAGTCCCGGTCAATCGAAGGGCTAGAAAGCGAGAGTTTTTCCGACTTTTGAATGACTTCAAAAGCTGGAAACTCTCGATTTTCATACATTCAAAATGATGAAAAACATGTCATAAATCATATACAACATTTCTAGCAATCCTAAGGCATGCAAAACATAGATTCAAAATCTATATACAAACACTATAACACATTAAGTCTATAGGGTACTCGTGAGTGGCTCTGATACCACTGTTAGAGGAATAATCGGGTCACAAACTAGTGCGCAGCGGGAATAAAACTTGACCCGCCTCTACCAGGGATCTTACAGGTAAGAACCTACGACTATGGGATAGTGTTTTACCTTATATTGATGCTAGAATGGCTGAAACGCTTTCAGTGGTATGTTGTCACGAACGGAACACCACAATGCGAGCTCAGTCTCTCCCGAGTATCCACTCTATCTTCGGGGGATGGTCTTCTACTGCTTGGTGCTAGCCAACGCCTTGTAGAAACTTTGAAGACACTCTTCAATGGAGTATGTTTTTCAGACCTTTTCAGAAGAACAAGATACAGGATTTCTAACTTCTTTCCTATTAGCAAAAAGCTAGAAAACAAGTCTAGAAATCTATCTTTTCTTTTTCTCTCTAAAATTCACTTTTCTCTCTTCTCTCTAAGCTTCAAAAAGCTGGAGAAAAATCTGATTAGAATAGTCCGGAAAATCGGTATTTTTCCTCCCTAGTCTATCAAGAGAGAGTGGGGTGAGATAATGGGGAAAGTGGGGAGATCATGGAGGAAACCACTCCTCCACTCTCTCCACCACTTTAACCACCATAATGAGAGCTGAAATTATGTCTAATATTCCAGCCATAAGGTCGGTCCAAAGCGGGTCGGTCGGCCCAATCATATTGGTCGGCCCAACCCGATTAAGGGGCCCAATCCAATCCGGCCCGACCCCAAAGCCCGATCGATCCAAATGAGTTGGTCGGCCCAATCCAATCCCGGTCCGACCCAATCGAATTGGCGCACCTTAGATTAAATGTACTCAACAAAAATTTGGGAGTGAGCGTTACTTAAGTTTTGGTGATATCTAAGTTTGGAATTAAAAAGAGTTCGGACAAAAAGTAGAATTATCTTGAATAATTAGATAAGTCATTTTGAAGTACTAACATAATGCACGTGCACGTGCAATCATCGCACGTGTTAAACACTACAAAAAGTTGAAGATGTACTTTAGATTTTTAATTAATATATATCATGCTCATAAATATATTTCTTGAAGTAAAATGACATTGGAAAAGAGTAGTTGCATCAAGTTATTTTTATTATTATCTCACTGAATATTTGTAGTAGTAAAGGAAATTGGAAACTTGTACAAGTTAAAGAAGTTTCATTTACGGAATTAATGCAAAGAAAGCTGCATGGCAAACTTATAAGGGAAAATTAAAAAAGGAGGAATGTTTGCTTATGTCAATCTTCTGAAAACATTGCCAGGTTTTGAAGGCAGTTTTTTGTCTTGAACCATAAATGGTGTAGTAAGATTAACCCGCGACAAGAGCCACTATTTTAATGGCGTAACATAAAGATCCATAGCAACACATAGAGAAAATTATTAAAAAGAGTTGCAGCTCTTGGAGATTTCAATTGTTTTTGTAATTCTTGTGAGCGGTCTATTTATCAAGAATGTATCTCTCTTCTCGCATCGCCCAGAGAACAAGGTCTTGTAAGTTCAGATCCTCCCATGTCAGTTAGACCAACAAAAAAGAAGTTAAAGTCAAACAAAACGATGAGTCCAACATTTGGAACGACAAAATAAAATATGAAAGACATTAAGATGAATTTTGGTAATTTATTTTTGGGTGAGTTGCACTAAATGGCCACCAAGTATTTTCGAAATTTTAAATGTTGGACGATAACAATTATTCTTACTCTTTTTAGCCATCAAACTTTTACGGAAAACGGATCACTGAACTCCAACGTATTTTCCGGCCAATTTTTTCTATTTTTTTGCCCGAAAATATAGAATGACATATTTATCCTTTACAAACGGACCCGACTGCTTTCTCACGAAACAAACCCGCCCACATCTTCATCTTCTCCGACTAATCCTAGCCAATCCCCTGCACCTCCCGCCACCTTATCCAGCGACTCTTTTTCTCTGTCCCCGTCACCGTTCATCACAACCCTCATAACAAAGCTAAAAAAATCCATATAAACACGAGAATCAAGAAAGAAAATGATAAAAACAAACAAATAAAAAAAAACTTACCTAGCCGGAGTGCTGCGGGGAAGAGGAGAAGAACAACCGGTGAGGTCGACAACCTTAGTAGTAATAATAATAATAATAATAATAATAATAATAATAATAATAATAATAATAATAATAATGAAAGAGGAGGTGAATCTCAAATGGTTGTCTGTCCGAGGCGACTCGACATCAACAACATCACCATCATATGTGAAGGTCGAGCCCGACCCAATGCGTCCAACCCATATGACGGGCTTTTTGTTCTTATACGTTATCATTTCTTCACAACAATAATGGAGGACCAAATCCCCAATCTTTGCGTGTAGTCGTTCGAAAACCAGGAAGTAATCCCTTTTTCACCAACCCAATTTTTTCTAATTACGATTTTGTTAATTTCTTGTTTGAGTTTGGAGAGATTGGGAAACTCGACTTAGGTTAGTCGGTACTATACTAGGTTCCACGATAGGAAAGAACCCACTTTAAGTTAATTATAACAAATAATGAAGGATTATTTCCTATGGGAATAATTAAGAAGATGTTAGATTGAAACATTCTACAATTACGTGTGGTGGTTGTTTTTGGGGAAGAATAGGATCATCGGTGGTTGCAATGGAGGCTAATTTTTTTAGAAAAATTGGTCGAATTTACGTTGAAGTTCAAGATCGGTTAAGCAGTAAAAATTTGATGGCTAAAAAGCGCAGGAATAATTGTTATCGTCCAACATTTAAAATTTCGAAGTACTTGGTGGCCATTTAATGCAATTACCCTTTATTTTATTTATTTTAATCTTTGTGATACAAAACTAGAAAGAGGATTTACAACTCGTGCATTTCCATAAATCTTATTTGAAGGAGCATTTGATTGGTTTCGTAAGGGTTAGGCGATTGTAGGAGAATTTATAAACTTAATCGATTAATTTGTGAAATGTGAAATTATATAGATAAAACTAAGTTAATATGACATTCTCTATATAAAAATACTATTTATACTATATTTTGTATGGTTCTCTCTTAAAACAATTTATATACTTTGCAAGGTCAAGTAATCGTTACGAGGACGATAATGACATCGAAATACTAAGTGAAACTTTTGGTCGTGATAAAACTAACCAAGACAGAATTGGTACTAATGAAGAAAATAGTTATGAAGTCGTTTTCATTGACGATGGTACTTCAGATGAAGGTGAAGATGGAAACAATTATTCTAAATTAGTTGTGTTCGTAGAAACAAGAACACTGAGATGTCTATGACTAAGGGAAGCACAAGTTATTCACCAAAAGAGGATGATGATATGATATTAGAATCTATAGTATTCGACTCTCTCTTATTGAATGTCCACTTGCTTGTTAAAGCGGATAGTTAATCCATAGAAAAGTGAACATTCAAATTCAAAAATTAAATTGTAATATTTTAGACTTAATTATATTGGAAAAAAGGTAATGTGCGTAGTACGTGTTTAAACATTAATTTCAAAAAAAAAAATATTTTACATAGATAGAGATAGTGAAAAAATACAATAAATGTACAAAATATTTTTTTTCTTTATGTCATTAATTTTTTATATTAACTCTTTTTTGAACTACTTCTTTGTCAAATTAGTGCAAAAAATGTATTTTTATACCACGTTTGATCACGTGTTCTACACATATCTCCGGCATTAAGGGTATTTTTGTTAATTTAATTTCATAATACTAGCGACATGTGCGTAAAACGTGATCAAAAGCGTACGAGAAAATCAACGGCTTTTATGTTAATTTGACAAAAGTAATAATTTACAATAATTTAGAGATATAAAGAGTTAAAATAAAAAGTTTCATACAGAAAGAGAAAATAAGAAATAATTTATCTATAGCACTTTTCTCTATATATATAGCTGAAGAAGTATATTATAGCCTTTTATTTTCCGTAAATCTTCTCATCATTAAATTTTTTTTATTCGCAATAGTTTTATTGTTCCTTTTTTTGAGGACATTTTAATATGATAACTTTCTCTCGAAAACTACATGGTTGTTACCATCTTATCTGTTTATAATTTCTTTTGTTTTGTTTATCAATACTAAATTCTATATATTATTTTTCTGACAACTATAGTTAGTATTTTAATAACAATTTGGTTGACTTGATTGCAAACATATAGTAATTATAGCTTCCTGCATTAATGAAACAATTTTAGAATGTGATTAAGGTTGATTCCTGGTTTTTTTTTTGGGATTAGGTGTGTTTTCAAAAATTGCACAAGAGAAATTACTTATCATTTTCTGTTTCTTAGTTAGTAGCTTAACGACAAAATGACAGATCTACAATTATTGAAAAACACGTGTATGTTAATTGAACACCTAAACGGTCGATGAAAGCGTTAAGAATGAAAGATTTGTCTTTTAGTCCGATCGGAGGTTGTGTTCACACTAGGAAAAATTACTTTTTTTTTCCTTTATGTTTCTTAGTTAGTAGCTTAACGACAAAATGGAAGATCTACAACTACTGAAAAACGTGTATGTTAATTAAACACTGAAACGGTTAGTAAACGTTAAGAATGAAATATTTGTCTTTTAATCTGACTAGAGATTGTGTCCACACGACAAAAAGTAACGGAAAAAATTGTCCTTCTCGACGAGTTTTTTTCTTCTTCTTTCAAATACTATTGTTAATTTTTTTGCATTTTTAAATTCTGACTAAACTTGCAAAAAAAAGTATTTAATTAGACTAGCTAAACAAAGAGATATTACGAGAAAAAATGATTAGTTAAAAAATTTATTTTGTTTTCATTTTTTCTAGGTCATAAATTAGGTAAAATGTTACTAGTGGTATAGAGAAATCAATGAATACAAAACATTATTCTAAGATGTTGTTGGTAGTTGGTAGGGCTATTCTTAATATATAAGAAGACACAAAAAACACACGCAAACACATAGTTTATGAGAATAGTTTCACACTAAATTTTTTTAAACTAATATTAAGCACAACACATTTTTTTCAATATAATTAGGTCTTCAATAATACTTTTTCCTTCCTAACTTGGTATCAACACATTCTCCCTCTAATAAATAATTAACACTATGGAAAAATGTTTATGAGAAGCTCCGACAAGATGATATTCCCTTTGAATCAATGTGCAATGTGCAAGCATGAGTCGTTGGGAAAATCGATATGTTCTAATCAGTTAAGCATCTAGATGAGAACATTAAATTGTCGTAAACCTCCAACTTCATACTTTTAAGTTTTTTTACTAAAGAACGTAAAGAATTTAGAATGAACACTACATATGTAATTATCTAAGTATGTCTAAAGACTTTATGTATTTGATAACTAACTACAATCAAAGATCCACCATACGAATAAGTCATTATAACTCATGAATTATCAACACAATTCCCAAAATGCACAAAGAAATAGAGAGTACACTCATATTATGAAGGAAAAAGTAATTTTAAAGACTTAATTATCTTGAGATAAAAAAATGTGTCGATGCGTAGTTCGTGCTTAGTATCACCTTTGCAAAATATTCATATTAATGTTAGTTTATCAATATATATATTTTTATCCAATGACTTAATCGAATCTAGAAGCAGAATAACATTGGTATAATTTGGGGTTCTTCTCCCTTCCTTAGATCAAGCTGGATGAACGGGTTTGTACAACAACAAAAACATTGCCTATGGCGCAGGAGTTGACATTTTCATTGTTGTGGGAGCATATGGAAAAATCAACGACAGCAATGTCGGGGAACCTCATCGTATGGTGGAAGGAATGATATCCATGAAGCACCTTTAGGAAATTTATGTGGTAATGGTTCATTTTATAATGACCCTACTTGGTAGTCGTCGTTTGATGTTGTGAACTCTGGAAATTTTAGTTATAGACCTAGGAATGTCTCATCAAATGTTACACTTAACAATTGAATTGGTTATGTAGGAGGTTGTGTGTGTGTGTGTGTGTGTGTGTGTGGGTGGGTGGCATTATATTACACATGACCAAAACTCATTTTTTTCATAGTAAACACGTAAATAAGAAGTATTTAATTCGATTGGAAATTATTCATTTAGTAAATGTGGCAATTGATATCAAAATTTCAAAACATTATTTACATCTCTTCATTTCGTTGCTCATTTTGTGGTTAATTTCATTCAATGTACTACAATATTTGCAAGTAATGGTTATAAGGGCGACAGTGACATCTAAATATTAAGTGAAACTTTTGGTAGTGATAAAACTAACCAAGAAAAAACTGATACTAATGAAGAAAAGACTTATGAAGTCATTTTCATTGATGATAGTACTTAAGATGAGGGTGAAGATGGAAACAATTATTCTAAAATTAGTTGTGTTCATAGAAACAAGAAGATTAAGATGTATGTGAATAAGGGAAGCTCAAGTTATTCACCAAAAGAGGATGATAATATGATTTCTCGAATTGAATGTCCACTTGCCTAGTATAGTGGATAGTTAATCAATATAAAAGTTAACATTCAAATTGGAAAATAAAATGTAATATTTAAGAATTAATTATATTCGAAAAGAAGTGGCGTGCGTAATACGTGTTTAAACATTACTTTCAAAAAAGATAAATTTCATTTTGTTCAGTTCATATATATATATATATATATATATATATATATATATATATATATATATATATATATATATATATATATATAGAGAGAGAGAGAGAGAGAGAGATTTGTATCAACGTATTCGCCATCTGAAAAAGAATATTCTCCATCTAATAAATAACTAAAACTAAATGCAAACATGTTGATGAGAAGCTCCACAAGATAATATTTATTTTATATCAATGTGCAATGTACTTTCATTACTTATTTGGGAAAATCGTTGTACTAATCCATTATGTATATACATTTATATATTCAATGACTTTAAAAAATCGGAAGTGGGAATACATAATTTCTTGGCGCTTTTGAGGAATTGGTACAATTTTGAGTCTTTCGTAGATGTGGTCAACACTGGAGAGTCTTGGTTCTTACAACAACAACACCATTGCCTATGACACAAAAGATGACAATTTCATGGTTGGGGGAGCATATGAAAATATCAATGACAACAATGCCGGAACCTCATCATATGGTGGGAAAAATGATAATCTTGAAGTGTCTCTAATAAATTTATGTGGTAATGGTTCATTTTATAATGAATATACTTGACGATCGTCATCTAATGCCATGAACTCTGGCAATTTTTGTTATAGACCTTGGAATGCATCATCTAATGTTAAACCTAACAGTTCGGTTAGTTATGTGGGAGAATATATGAATATATATATATATATATATATATATATATATATATATATATATATATATATATATATATATATATATATATATATATATATATATATATCCAAAAGTCAACTTTGTCATAGTGAAAACGCGTAAATAAGGAGTATTTAGTTCAATTGAAATGATCTAATTAGTAAGTGTGACAAATGATATCATGTTTTCAAAACATTTTTACATCTCTTCATTTGGTTGCTCCATCCGAAATATTTGCAAAGTATTTGCTAAAGGATCTTTACATTTGTCATATTTCATAGAAAATAAAATCCCCCTTAATTGCAACACATATTTAGAGTGTACTTTGAAAACTTCTTTGAAAAGTTTGTGTATACGTTAATGTCAACCTAAGCGATTATAATTTTAACATGATGTCATTCTTCTAGACAATTGTTCAAATATTAATCGTGTATTATATAATATTATAAGGAATTAGTATTCTTCTAGATAATTGTTCAAATATCAATTCACGGATTATACAATAAAACGTACGTAAC